>OY740717.1:128226151-128725796 GCA_963513945.1 Hydrotaea diabolus
AATTCTGCTTTGAATCCAAATATAGAGTAGTTTTGGTGTTTTGGTTGAGATTAGATATGGACGCATGGGTCGAAAAAGCCCAAAGAAACGAACAATTTTTTTGCTTAAGTTGCGTATGGACGTTGAAGGGTATATAAGGTACGGTCTGGGCGAACTTAAAGACATTTTAACTGTATTTTAAATGCGTTCTGTTATCACTACGTCTTATAATTTGATCCAGATCTAGCAGCTAATAAAAATTCTGTGTTAAAAATGTTATAACATTTTTTAAAACCGAATTTATATTTTTCCACAAACTTATAATATTTCACTGTGCTAGTATGTTGCCCCAAACATATAATATGTTTGTGTAGACCTATTGTGCTAAAATACAATCATTAAAATATTATATATGTTCGCATTCATATATATATATGTATATATATATATATATATATATATATATATATATATATATATATATATATATATATATATATATGTATATATATATATATATATATATATATATATATATATATATATATATATATATATATATATATATATATATATATATGCAACATTTTTTTCTCCGTGTACTAAAGCCATTAGGGACATTTACCTCGCAAGGAAACTCAATAGCTTATAGAAAGATACTCATGGTCCTCTATGGTCTGTTGTCAGCTCTGTGAGGAAAAAGTGAACCAAATTTTCGGTGCTAGGCTTACACAGCCTAAAATTAGATAGGGTAACAAATTAAAAAAAATGAAACAAGAAGGTAAGTCGGTTGATCCCACACTTTACACTTTTTTAAGTTTTGGCTCAACGGTGAATGGTATGTAAAATTCCACCTGGTTGAACATAACTACATTTTAACTTGTTTTCCTATCATTCCAATCTGTTCGCCTTCGAACAATAATTTTGTGTATGTGTTAAAATAAATCATCTAGACATTTTATACACACTCTACTGTTTATTTTTTTCCAGGACCTACTGTTTATTTTTTTCAGGACCTTCTTCAGCTCCATTAAATTTATCATTGCCAAAAAAGAAAAAAATGAAACAATTTGGCCGCCAGTGGATTTGATTAAAAGGTCAATGTATTAACTTAAGTGCTTTCAATAGGTGCGAAACAAACAATAGACATCAGCAACAACAATTGCATTAAAATTGTTGGCAATGAATATGCCACAATGGGTCTACGATACGTTGTACCTTCATCTGATGCATGCTGACCATAACCTTTCACACATCAGAGCATGTTATCTGTGTTTACCCACACAGAGCCTGGCCAACATTTTCCACCTCCCGCCACAGACATTGAAAGGTAGCCTTGCTAAGGAAATTGGCATACCAACGTGAACGTGAATGAATTTGCGACCCAAAGTGGACCATGTGAATACTATAGACGACATGTGTAAAACAACAAACGTTGAGAATGTGTCGACATTAACAGATGTTTATACATATTGGGTCACATGTTTGTACGTAGAAAATCTACACCATTTCCAAAAGAAATGGAGCTAACCAAATTTCTGCATTTCATGTAGAAAGAGAGCCAAATCCAAAGTAAGTAAAGGCATTTTTGAGGCAGCATAAAGCATCTGAAAGTATCAGATGCTATTAGCAAAACATTCGATCTTACCACGCTTGCAAAATCTAGATGTTACAGGCAATTGTTTTCTCTTGCGTTGTACAACATTTCAAATCTAAAGAATCAAGGTCGGCATATGGTGGAGGTTCTCCAAATGATGGTTGACTGAAGTTACCCTTCCTCAATTAAAATTTCAGTTTGATTTTTTAAACATTCCAATTCAATTCGCAATTGTTTAAATCTCTAGAGCATTTTTCCTTTTCCTTTTCGAAACGAAGAATAATTGCTCTAACGAGTGTCATATCTCAATTAAAATTTCAGTTTGATTTTTTAAACATTCCAATTCAATCCTTGTTTATTTTGTTTGTTTAAATCTCTAGAGCATTTTTCCTTTTCAAAACAATGAATAATTGCTCTGACGAGTGCCATATCTCCTCATCAATTAAAAAATTCTGCTTAATATTGCTAAAATTCCAATTTAATTGTCAATCGTTCAAATCCGTTTCAAATATTATCCATTTCCACTAAACAATCTTGAATTGCCATTAAATTGTTGTATTTTTTAGGAAATGGTGTTCCACAACATTTTTTAGAGTTTATTCAATTGTACCCAAATCATTTGATACTCCAATTTGTTACATTTGTTTCTCTCACTTGATTAAGTGTTATTGCATTCGAGTGTTGCACGAGTGTTGTGTGTGTGTTTGTGCATGAGGAACAATTTCCAAATTAGATAAACTTGCAATCATTGCTACCGAGTAGCAGCAGCCGCATCATCAACAGCAACAGTTTCAACAAAGGCAGCTACAGCAAATAAAAAAAACTCATTGCATATTCATTACAAATAAAGGTCCTGTCGTCTGTTGTACAGCAACGTGAAGTCGTTGACCTCCAGCACAAATTTATGCATGTGTTTTTCAATGTCGACGCCTTGAGGCGCTCCTATGAAAAGGGTTAGCTTTGTGGAACGACGAGAAATAAACGTTCTCAATATAGGAGTAGAAAATTAAGGAAAGAACACTATATTTTTATTGTATGCCGAAAACGTCTTTAAGTACAATCAGGCCAAATCGTATACAACCTCAACGGTTTAAAAAAATACTTACAAGAGTGTTAATTTTCCGAGGTAACTTTAGTAAAAGGAAAAAAATTTCCCTCCTAACACGATTTCTTCACATTTCAATGCTAAAAAGCTTATAACTGTAGTGATCCATCTAGAGGTATTTTTATGGAACAAAAAAAAAATATAAAAATTTAAATCAAGTGTGGAATCTTTATTGATAATTTGAAAGGACATTTTATGGCATTTATTTTTTTTTAATATAATTTCCTTCAAATGTTGGTCGCAACTACGATTCAGGCTGTCCATTCTGGGGGTACAATTTTGCATGACTTGTTCGAGCATATCGGTATGGCTTTAATGACACGCGTAGTGTTAGCTTCCAAATCATAAATCGTAGCTGGTTTGTAAGCATAGACTTTGGACTTTACGTAACCCCAAAGAAAAAACCCTAATGGTGTGATATAACAGGCGACTTTAAGAGTAAGAGGTTATTACCTAAGCTATGTAAAAACTTCTCAATAAAATGCATTAGGTCTCGGTCAGTAAGTAGAAGAATTACATCGTACACAACTCATTTATTTGAGAGGTTCTCCGATAATTGCTTAGTGGACTGTTCAGTGAATCACGTATGTAATCATCTAATAAAGAGCTACTGTCAGATTGCCGGAGAGCTCGAATCCTTCGTAATCATTTCCAAAGCTGAAATATTGTTGGAATTAAATTTTTCTATTGTAATCTGGGATATGTCCGCCGTGGCTACGAGCTATATTGTCCAATCGATCCGTCTTATTTTTGACTACTTTCTCCAAAAAATCTTGCCGCATGGCTGCGCAGTCGCAGGACCATAAATCGATATTCAATTCTGGAGCGACCTTTATGTGAGGCTTATGGGAAACCATAGACTGATATGGCCCACTGTCACCACGATTAATTATTGGTTGTTCAAAAACTATGCATAATTATTTTATCAACCTCAGAGGTAAAACCCGTTTATAATATGTAGCTTCTTAAGCGGCATTCACAATTTGGAGGGGCTTTTTAGTGTTGGTGGTGGTGTTGGTGTACCTCTCGCATCCAAGTAACAAACCACGCTGATAGTGAACCATATTGCTTCATTTTTTTCCGTAACAGAATATATCACACAGAAACAAAGATCAATTACTAGATGATTGCAATTTAATGACTCCATTAACCATCGACAATTTATTAATTGAGCTTACAGATTGTTTTTTCATAGCCCCTTCTAGTTACTCTCATACAAATTATGCTTAAAATGGCAGGATTATTTTCTTCTCTATTTTCCAAAGTTAAGTGCCAATGAACATTGATGCCAGCATTTTGCAGCGAACTACACAATTTAAGTGATCACACACATGTAAGAACTTCATTAGCATTTCCAAATGCAACATGATTTCCAGGCCAATCTCCTCCTCTATAATTGAGTGACATTTAGCCTATAACGAACATTTCCCAGAACTTTTCCTCTTACTAATGAAAATTGCTGTGACCATGGGTTTTCCGAGAAAAACTCATTGGCGTACAACACAATTAAACTCGCAATTTCCTTTGCAAAAGTACGAGTAACTGAACATAAAAAGTTCGTTGGAAAATTGCGCATTAAAAGGAATTGCGAATAGCAAAGACTTACAAGTTCAAGTAGAATTTCTTCGGCGTGATAGGGATGATGGAAGTTTTATCGTTTCTTTTTGCAATGGGGTGCACAAGTGTCTATTAGAGTGGGTAGCGAAAGATGGCAGGGAAGCTTAAAGAAGATTTACAACTCTTAAAAATTCCCTAATAACTATAAGACAACAAATATTGTAACCCTTGTTTTTCAAAATAGCTTAACGCAGGAACGTTTCCAGCTAGAATAGAATAAACAGTCTGGCAAGACTCTTCAGTCGGCACAGTTATAATTTGAAAACCGTATAAATATGCCCATGCCGCATATAAAAGGTAAGGGTTCAATTTGTATAAGTATTCTCCACTGCATGAAGTGCGACCCACTGTTATGCGCGTGTGTGTGCTTAAAGTACATTATGTAGCAGGAATTTATGAACATTTCTTAAAGGAGGTTGGTGCATACCACCAAATTTCTCTTTTACTTTATCTCTTTGCCACAACGTCGATATCTAAAACGCAATTTCCTTTGAAGTTCCCTTGGAAATAGATTTCATGAAGGACGGGGATGGACACATTTTTATCTAATACAAATACTGTTCTATTTGCAAAGTGTTCATATCTGTCGAATTGGCTTGGACACAGTGAATGGCCTGCTAAAGTTGTTGACTGTCAGTCATACTAGTAATTGTTTCAAATAATGGCAAAAAAATGCGTTCAGTTTAAGTGTAATGAAAAAAACCCTATGCTACTAAGTAAATGTAATATCTTTCATAAGGAGATTATATGGAACGACTCAACAAAAGATTCGTCTTCAACTTTCTAAGGATTGCAATTTATAAAATGTTTCAAGCTGGACGATTTTGCCAAGTATTTGACCCAAACACTTGAAACTATTCCGTAGCCGCTTAAGAAAAACTTAGAATCAATATGATAAGGAACTAAAGATTTGTATAAAAGTTGTGATTAAAGGAGAATAGTTTTTCTCTAGATCGGTAAGTATAAGTATGATAAATTTGGAGCTATTCGGTTCTGGAACCAACTATAGGTTGAAGAAGTCAAGAAAGTTTTTCTAATTCTCCGATTTCAACAGCAGTAATATTCGAGCTTAAAAAAAACGATTCGGCAACATACAGCGAAAGCTAAAAGTTCTAACCGGGTTGTTTTACTCTGATTTTATGACAATAAATTAAACTGTTCGCATTTTGCCGTGTTGACAAGTCACCTGGAAGGTCAGAGCAATATGCCGCTAAAGTTTTAAAGTTTTATATATATGTATTTCTGAATGTCAGGATATATGTAGTACTATAATACATTTTTGTTTATATCATTAGGCCCAATACGTTATGAATGGAACGACAAAAATGGAAATAGTAAATCTTGTCATTTTCATTTCTGGCACAAAAGCGGAAAAAATGTTCTGTAGGTTGCCCCATAGAAAAATGTGTCAACACATACACCAGGGGTAACATTTTGACAAAGTGCGTGCAATATTAGATGAATATTTTTTGTAAGAGGGCAAACATTTTTCGAATCAGGAAAGATATAAGATAAAGCTATATATTTTAAATCTGGTGGACCCTCCTATTTCTTAGCCTATACAGGAAACTTACCCCGTCGGTACAAAATTTTAGATAGATTAAATTTAGTGTATGGCTTTCAGAGAAGAACTCCGACGTCTGCTAAAAATCGTCTAAAGCCGACGTTAAAATAAAAGAGTTTTATTTGTAATAGAAACAAGTAAAGAAGCCTCAGTCGGCTAAGGTCGACTACATGATATCCCACATCTCTCTGGTAGGCTCATCGTATACGTTTCAACTTAAATGGAGGCTATATCAAATCATATTGGAATTGTTGAACCTAAATTAAGAGTGGCGAGAACCGTAAGTGGAAAGGATGTTTTGAGATGTGGTTTCATCCTGATGAAAACAGTCCTGATATCTGGTTTCAGCCGGAAGTAGCCACTGCCCACACCGCCCGGGACACAATGTTACTTTTAAGTCATTAGTTGGAGATGCGAAAATTTTCAGAAATTTGGAAACTATTTGGCCAGCGCGATCGCCAGATTTGTCAGCACCCGACTATTTTCTTTAGGGTTATTTGAAGGAGCGAACATATGTTAACACGCCCGAGACAATCCCTAAACTCAAGGCAAACATTGTTGCAGAAATTCGAACGCTACAGCCTCAAATTTTGAAAGATGTTATGGAAAATGCTCTAAAATGAGCCCATCATTGAGAAGCTGAACATGGGGGTCTTTTCAGTGATATTATTTCTCATACTTGGTGTAAAAAATTTCCATTTTGTATATTATACTCGTAGTAGCAAAAAAGAAAAAAAATAATAAACGAAAAAGTTTTTAACCACATGGTAACTTTTGGCCCGTCCTGTAAATAATATAAGTATAAAGATAATTGTCTGCAACCTTTTTGTTTTATTTACAATGAACATCGTTCGTTGGACCACCCTTTAGAATGGAATTTTTGAGGCTATATATATTTTTGTAAAAGATGCGCCGAACAAGGATTTCTATTTAAAAAAAATTAAATTATAAGTAAAGTTATTTTCCTTTCAATTCAAAGGTGCTATTTTGCGTGTGTTTGTTGCAGTATATAAGTACATATGTGACAGCGCATAGAGAAAGGGACCTAAGGGTAAAAAATCAATTTTCACTTTTTTTTTGATGTGGACAACATCTGAGCATCGAATGAGACCGATCCCGTGCCCCAAAAGTGGCCCTCCCAGAGATATGCGCGTTTTATGAAAGTGATGGTAGACCAAAGATACACGTATGTAAAAGCTTTAAAATGGCTCTCCTGAACAAAACTGGTTTATAACCTTAGGTCCCTTTCTATTTTGCGCGTCACATATTATAGATCACACTCCCATATTTATTTGGCGACCCACTGTGTCGCCACTTTCATACTTAGCTTGTCTTGACATAATTTAAGAAATCCCGTTGAAAGAGAAGCCAACTCTAATGCTAAATTCCTGCCATTTTTCCATCTTTACACTGTGTCTCCTATAGACTAAGAATTCCTTTCCTGCTGTGGTAGGAAAGCTCATTAATGGACCATTTTTTTTAGGGATTTTGTTAAACAATTTTATTATTTCATTTGACGTTGCCAAAAGTATTTATTGTTATACAAACAACATACCTGCACTCTTGTACCTATCAACACATGCCGAAAGAGAAACTGCTTTACAAGTTATACCCATCACCATCACAGGATGAGAGATAGAATGCCAACCGCCTAACGACACACATGTGTACCTCTATGAGTTGGAGCTCTGTTCATTCTTCTGTTCATCAAATTAGTATTAATTTACAATTTAATTTAATTAAAAATACACAAGAGTCTGCTTTTCCAGAGTAATTAAACACGTCAAGAATACAACAGCCATAACACGCAGAACAAACAATTCCGACTCCGACAACACAGTTCACCTTGCCCCGTCATCCACCAACCTCCACTCATGCTGTAGCATTTTGTTGGAGCAACGCAGGCGCGCTTTTTAGGTTCTACTCCCCATAATCAACATCAATGGCTACATGAGACAGGACATGTGTGTTGGCGGTATGATTGTAGGGTGAGCAAAACATGCGTACATCCATATATACTCTACACTCGACCTCACCGTTATCTCTCAGATAAATGTCAAAATTTAGCAAACTGCAACGTAAAGCAACAACAAACAAAAGAAGAGAGTCCTTCAAGTAGACAGAATGACAAATGCGTCGGTAACAAACATGATTGTCACTTAAGCAGTGACAGCAAAACACTTCGAGAGAGCGAGAGAGAATTGCCATAAAACAGATGAAGATGTATTACCATAACATAACAGAGAACAGACAATAACATAGCAGAATGGCTGTGAACAGAACATAATACATAATAATCACAAAGAAAAAAGAAATGAAACAAGTTTGTTTCTTACACAGTTTTCATGGTCATTGCTAAGTGGTTTACCATGTAATGAACAACACATACATACATACACACTCACTAACATTGTCAGGCAAATCAAAGAAAACAATAACAACAAAGTTCCGACAAAAACAAAAATATATTTGTACGAGAGCATATGAGCATAGATGTGTGTATGTACATGGATTACTATGGCAGCATAATCTTCTGCTGCAACATAACACACACGACTCACGTGCCCGACGTAAATACAGTGATGTTCAAATCGTGACTCTTGGAGGCATGACGAAAACTGTTGACAACTTAAGCGAAAACACAGTTGGAGTCGCTAACCTCTCCTTCTAGCGGCCGTATAAGAAGTCCAAATTAATACGAGGCATTTTTACTGGCCGTAACTCGCAGTTTGTAGGAGAGAGAGGTCAGGGGAATGAAAAGGAAAAAACTTCCCAAAACTGTTGTGCCGGGGTGACAGCCCTTGGCCGAAGAATTTCTTCTTCGGGTCAATAGAACCGGCTGTCGGAGGATCGCTTGCCAAAACTGTCACTTCCTTTTGTGTTCTTCATAGTGTGAAGTTGGCTGCAGATTATTATAGTACATTTTCACTCAAAAATCGAATAATTCATAGAATGTCAGAAAAGGCTGTAGGAAAACAAAAATTGCCGTAAAAGATTGGCCTTGTGTAAACACAAGAGGCAAGTTTAAAGGGAATCATTAAAATTACCCAAACTACCAATTCCTTTCGTTTCGTCATAGTGTGAAGTTGGCTGCAGATTATTTTAGTACTTTTTCACTCAAAAATCGAATAATTCATAGAATGTCAGAAAAGGCTATAGTGAAAACAAAATTTGCTGTAAAAGAATTGCCTTGTATAAACACAAGAGGCAAGTTTAAAGTGAATCAAGTAAAGTTGCCTCGTTTAAATGGGAAATAAAACCCTCTTTTACAGGTTCAGTTCTCCTATAAAAATTAAACGGCCTAAGTTGGGTTAGCCATTTCGTCATAATTAGACTAATGAAGCCTGTACGAAAATATTTGTATGAGCTCGGAAATGATACCGTGTGATAAGTTCGCCCATTTTACGTTCGACTTAATCATGCATATTTGACAAGATTGTATCCATATCACGTGTAATCTAATCGTTTATGAAGTTTTTAAATTTGTAGAGTTTCTACGAATATTAATTTATTTACAGATGGCGCATAACTGGCTATTAGCTGTCTTCTTACTTTTTTAAAAGTATTGCATTACAATTTGACTTTGATAGTTGCACACCGCAACATCGTTTCTAAGTTAGTAAGATCTGTTACGAAAAACTACGTTCCGTGATACAAGATTTTCCTACAACATATAGTGTAAATAATACGTTTTGCGAGTCCACTATTCTGGGCACGTTATGCGATAGAATAGCCCACCAGTTGTTGAGGATAATTTTGCAGATAATTCCCTCAACATTACTCGTATATTAAGAAACAAACGGACATTTTCTCTCGAATCTGTGACAATGTTAGTCTTATATTATCTAACCGGGACTACTGTTTCACCACTCTAAACAGATAGTGCATCCACCGAAGGATAGACGAACGGGCCTTAAAAACTTTTTTTTTCGCTTGAGTAGCGTAGTGACGGTGTAAGGTTATGCCAACTTTTTTACCTATTGATGTTGATGTTCTTACTAGAATTGTGCAATACTCGTGCTTGCTAAACATGTAAAAATGGTGGCCCACAATCCAACTCATTCTTTATCATTTTATTGCAGTCAATGGGATCCGTATCAGCTCAATGAAGATCCCTCTGTATTCGGGCCAAATGTTGATAAAAGATGGGCAAAGGATACGTCAATGAACGAAATTGTCGAGTTTTTGCTGATAAACAACTCGATGAAATTCTCGAACTACTTTTAAATCTACAAAAATGCTCTGTGTGATGTGGTTAACATAGGTTATAAGGCCCACGGTCCTATTAACTGTCCTCCTAGGTCGATGTCCGATTGTGAGATTTATTTTTTTGCGGATATATAATGTCAAATTTTCTTGCCGAAATCGAGATAAGATTTTAAACTTGGAAGTCGACATTACTCCAGTAATTCACGAGATACTGGTTTTATTCTTGAAAAGATTGATCAGAAGTTGGACCATCCGAATAGATATTTATACGACATTGTTTTTGAAAAATATGTTTTCTTTGCGGATATATGATGGCAAATTTTCTTGCCGAAATCCAGATAAGATTTGTAACTTAGAAGTCGACGATACTCAAGTATTTCACGAGATACTGGTTTTATTCTTGAAAAGATTGATCAAAAGTTGGACCATCCGAATAGATATTTATACATTATTTTTTAAAAATAAACAACGAAGGTTGTTCTTTCGGCTCCGACACAAAATTCTAGTTAAAGTGTCTTTAAAATAAAACAAATTTGAATAAAATTTCTTTAACGTTAATACAGTTAACCCCGCTTAACCGTCTATACAAATAGCAAGGGTAACGTCTATAAAAATAGCAAGGGTAATTGAATTTGTAATAATAATACTTATAAACCGAATTCGGTTAAATACCTTACTTATAAAAAGGTGTTTCCTTCGGCAAAAAAAATTTGGGCAATAAATTTTGGGTAAAAAAACGAAATGGGTGGATTCGGGACGTTTCTCTTAAGTCAGAGACCTGTTCACGACATATTTCTTTTATTTCAAGCTTCTAATGCTTTTTATGGTTAAGCTATTACATGGTCGAAAATATTTTACGAGAAGAAAAAAAATGTCGACAAAAAATTGTCCACACTAAGATTTGAACCTTCTACTTTCTGTGATCTCCGTAATGTCGACTCAGCGCCGACCACGTCAATTAGGAATAGTAAGAGAGTATAAGATTGAACAAACGAAAGAATTTAAGCCGGATTATAGCAGGCGTTTGTCGGAGACTAAGATTTTTAGGGGACAAAACATCTTCTAATACAATGCGTTTATTTGGGTTAGTGGCTATGTCAACCATCAACCAACGTCACCGGAACGAAGAAAATCCACAATTTTTCAAACAAGAACCACTGCATCCATTAAGATACAATATGGCAATATTATGCAGTTTTCGTAATGGTGAAGAAAACAAAGTTAGGGTCAACGATCCTTAACGTACTGTTATCATTATTGTTGTGGTCCGATATTGACAACATCCATATTTTCGAACTCTTGTTACTGCAACACGGCAATGCTCGAAGTTATGAAGGAATAATTTGCAGACTGGGTCATCCCGCGACGAGATTTCATCAATTGACAAACCCGATCAGATGATTTAACACTACTCGATTTTTTTCTTGAGCTATGAGTCAATATAATTTTTGTTCCTAGCCTCTAGATGTTTGGATGTAATGAAACCTCGATATATTGAGAGGAAGCCCTATGAGAAGCATTTTTCTGATAGATATAAAATTCTACGACGATCTTGCCAAGTCCTTCTGGCCGATACTAACCAAACAATGTTAAGACTATTAATAAAATCCTATTTAGTCTAACAAATACTAGACCGACCTTTCACTTGAACGTGTTTTCATACAAATCCAACAAATGGTTGGCAACTTTAATTTTTTTCTAGAATTCTCCGAGCAAGAAAACAACAAGTGTTGTCAGTCAGAAAGGCCGTAACTGTTTTTTTTTTTTGAAATTACAATAGACAAGGTACGTTAAAGGGTGTACAAGTTTTGGCGTGATCGAACTTAGTGTCGTTTTTTATTTGTATTAGATCCCCAGAGAGTCTGATGAGGCCGATTACGATAATGTTTGCACACCACTGTAGTTTACAAGACATCAACAAACATAAAGGGGTAAAACAAAACCTCTACACAAGTATAAACGGATATTTATGTTCATTCATATGTTTATAACATATGTACTAATTTACATACATATACATTCATGTATTAGTAGATTGCCCGCATGGTAGTTATTGTTGTATATCTTTAGCTTTGGGACGGACGTTCAAAGAATTTATAATCGGATTGTTTCAGACCGTGTTATGAAATCTTTCTGTGGTTTCGTAAATAAAGAAAGAACAACATAAATACGAAATTGTATTCGGGTACAACAGAACTCATGTTGAGTAATTTGCGTACATGTGTACTTGTGTTATCAGAAAGCATAAAATTAAGGTTTCCGTTCACACACTACGCACTGGCAAAAATTGTTGCTGACCTAGTGTAAGTTGAATAGGGGCAAAGCTTATATACATGTTGATTGTACAAACAACATCAACTTATTAACAGCAACATGTTGCCACGAATGCTGGGGTCAGTAAAAACGGGAGGATGTCTGAATGGGGCAGCCGTTTTTCGTAGAATTTTGTCTATAGTCTGTATAAGTTCTTGAGTGTAATAGTGAATAGGGGTAAGAAAAGTGATGTATAACCATGGGACATCCCACGCTCAAACGAACTTTGGTAAATATTTCTTAAATTTGCATTGTAAGTTTGAGTCTGTATGCATAAAAGATTGGATCTTATGGTGGTTTTATACATGCTTTGAAAAGTAGACATTTACTAATATGTTTTTGTGCAATTCGAGAGGGGTCGAAAGGGTTTCTTTAATTATATACCGAAAAGTCCAAGCACGAGTATAGCACATTTTTATAGGTAGTTAGTTTCATCTGCCAACGATTTAAATACAAGTAACTCTACAAACAGGATTATTTTTGCAATATGAAGATTATTATATGAGTCGAACTGCGACTATGATCCGAAAGTGAGTAGATGGGCCAGCTAAATGTTTGGTGCAAAAGGAATTTAAAGTGTTTGCTGGCCCAGGGTGATTAAATTTGGGCGTTTCTACGTACATTTTAAAAATCAGTAATTTGAGGTTTTCTTTTGTCTGTTAAAAAGCAAATTTAAATTGAGTAAATGCTAAAATTGGGAAACACAAATTTAAATTGAAACGTAATTGGAAATGAGAAAAAAATGCTGTTAAGAAATATAAATTGACTTTGCAGGTCTTAAGTAATCCTTTTTTGTGGTATCGCCTCACGATACAATGGATGTCACTGCGTAAATGTATAGATTGCTAAAATGTCATTGTAAATGTATTTGGATCCTGTGGTTAAATAAGAACGGCAAGTTGGTTGTAAACAATACATCTTTGCCTTCGAACGCTATCGACGGTGTCTTCATCATTGCGCAAATCTGTTATTTTAAATCGAGTTTCTTAAATGTTTCTTTCCATTTTAGATTCTTGTAATTTTTGATAGCTATTTGGACCATTGGCATGATACAAATTCAATGAGAGTAGCGGCAAATAGTCAGAGTAATTCGACATTGTGCACGAATGAAATCCATAGTCATTCAAATCAAGATAATACGAGGGCAGATCAATACTTCCGGGACTTTTCCAACATTCCTCGTAGTTATATGAAATACAACACTACTCCCACTAAGCACCATCTGTTAATAGACTACGGTCAAGTTTCGAGGGTGTTCCGTCATTTTGTTTAAATGGAAAAAAGTAAATTTCGGGTGCTCAATAAACATTATTTTTTTGCGAAAAAAAACCGCCAATCAAACCAAGGAAAAGCTTGATAAATACTATGGGGACTGTGTTACATTAATTTCAATGGTAAAAAAGTGGTTTACAGACTTTTGTTGTGGTCGCACAAGTACGAATGACGCTGAAAGTTCTGGACGGCCAATTGAGGTCAGTACACCCGAAAATGTTGAAAAAATCCGATCGAAGAGTAAAAGTGCGTGAGATTATTGATGCCATACGCATTTATAATGGCTGTGTGGTTTCGATTTTACATGATCAGTTGGGTTTAAGAAAGCTGTCTGCAAGATGCGTGCTGCGATTACTATTTCATCAAGATAATGCTCGGGTCCACACGTGTGCAGTCTCAATGGCAAAATTGCATGAATTGGGTTACGAATTGATACCTCATCCGCCATATTCTTCGGATTTAACCCCAGTGAATATTTCATAACCTAGAGAAATGCTCGATGAAAAGAGATTGAGCTCCAACGATAAAATTATTGATCAAACAACTTTTGATCAAAAATCGTATTTTTGGAAGGGATACAAAAATTGGAGAAACGATGGCCTAAGTGTATTGATCTAAAAGGAGATTATGTTAAAACATTGTTTTTTTTAAACTGTTATTCGAAAAGTCATGGAATATTGATTTGCCCTTGTAGCGTTGGTTACCTAAATTGTTTGTATGCTGCTGCTCGTTTCAAACTGTGGCATTTATTCAAAGTACGTATAAGTACTTTAAACACATTGGCGTTTTTTTTTCTCAATTATCGATTGAATGAACCAGGCAACACGGTAGACGATTCCTTATTTGTGCAACAAACACCGTCCCAATAGCCTTTAACTCAAACTACTCTGTTGGCTCATTGCTGATCTTTATTTATGTCTTGCATTAGTGTTCTACTTATATTTTTTATAAGAAAAGTAGTAAAATTAATTTCTCTGTTGCCATTTTACCAGCAAGTACTGAAAAGGATACAAAAAATTATTCTTCAAAAAAATTCAGAATGACTTAACTACTGCAGATTTTCAATCTAGTCTTTATATCGAGGCTTAAGCTTAAACAGCAGTATTATTAAATATATTAAATGGAAATGTCTGGAGACGTCTGGTATGATCCTTAGACTTTAATTTTTGTTTCTTCATTTTTTTTTAATTAACTTAATTAAATTTGTATCTTTAATTTTTTTTTGAACTGAAGCAGCGGTTTTGATACACAGCCACCTGCTCATCCGCCTTGTTATCGCTTCTTAGCTTAGGTCTTAAAGCTTAAATTGGGCAATGATTTCGCTCGAAAAGTTATATTTTCTGATGAAGCGCTTTGCCAAAAACAAGCAAAACTGCCATATTGATAGATTAAAATAAACCTCATCGTGAATCCAGCATTTTCGAAGATTGTCAGATTAGTGCAGACTTTGGAGCGGTGACAGCGTGGCAATTAATCAGTAAAAATGTACCTGGAATGCAATTTTGGTTAAGGTAAGCGCTACACTAACCTAATAAACCATTTTTGTGCCCAGAGGGGATCATTAGTTTCTGCAGAATTGGACGCCAAGCCCTCCAGTGAACGTCGCAAACGTTCCTTAACGCGCCAAGTTTAGTAATCGTGTTATCCGTCTCCTCGACGATCTCAATTGACCACCTCAAAACTGCAATATCACGCTGTTTAGCTTTTCTGTGCGGTACCGTGGATGGCCAATAAATCGCATACTGGGTGCATTTTCGTTCACCTTAATCAGTGTGACATATAATATTTAAGAGGCAATTAACGCGAATTGCATATCCTGGTTATTGTTTTCACTATTCCGCATAATTCATTCTATGACTAATACGAGTATGTCAGTGAAACATAAAAAAACCTGCTGCTGTATCGCATAGGCACAAAACACATTCAGCTTTTTTTGAACACGATCATTGTGTTAATTAAACAAAATTGAACAAAAGTTCAAGCGATATTGCGGCGTAACATGATGCACGGGTAAAAAAATCCATCAGTTTTTATTATTATTCTAAATAATTTCTGGTGATGTGAAATATTAAACGAGCCGTCAACTGTTCAGTTTATGCCTCCGCTGAAAACAAAAACGAACTCAGAAATATGTGATAATAACAATTACGACTTTAATTTGCGCAAGAGAACAAAAGATGAAAAAACTAAAAAAAAATTATGAAAAACCTCATGCAAATGCCAGCACCAATAAAACGAAGGGGGGGTTGCTGACCCTATTAATCGGAGCACCCCAGAGTCACTCATCGCATGCCATCGAATAGCAGCGAAAACTTGCTGAAGCAACTAACAAAGAAACAAAAATCACAAAAAAAGACTCATACAAAACTTCAACATCAGTTTTTCCTGAAGCCGTCTGTGGTTTTAATGGACTTTGAACGTAAACTAGTATATTTCTTGTCGTCCGTCCGCACTGACAAGACACTGAATGGCGTTGTTATGACGCATTCAACCCATTCTAATCATGGTGGCGTCACGACCACGACAGAGTGCGCGACTACCAGCAGAAAGAAACAACGAGAACAGCTGAAACTTTAACAACAACAAACATATCAACAGCGGGCTTTAACGATGTCGGTTAAGAGGAATCCAATATAAAGGGTGGTTAAATTATAAGGGCCGATGTTGAATGTGAACCACACCTAATCGTCAGGTTTTTTTTCTGCATTTCATCTGATATTTCTCAATTTCAAACTAACTCAATTTGAACCATGGAAAGATACACAAGCGAGCAACGCGTTAAAGTTGTGTTGCCTAACTTTATAAGATTTTTGTTTTGTTTTAAATGCAATCATGCGAGAAAAAAGAGAAAACGAGGGAGGTATGAAAATAATGGCGGTGGTTGCGATTACACAGATTTTCATAAAAATAGGCTCACTATGATATAATATAAATTTGTCGAAAATCTGTACTCAAATAAACAAAATATGTTAATTAAAATAATTTAAAAAAGAATATTAAATACTTAATACAAATAACATATATATTTAAAAAAACGTACATATAAAAAATAAATCAAGTAAATAAAATATATCAAATTAATAAAATAAATAAAACAATATATATGATAAACATTAAAAAAATAAAATAAGTAACAACTATATTAAGTTGGCCATGCCGAAACATAGATTGGATGCAAAAATGGGAAACATAACAATAAAAATATTTATGGTCCCTGTGACCAAAAAGGCATATACATATGTATCTATCGCGAAGTTACCTTAGTTTGAATCCCAAATTTATATAAATCATAAAAATAAATGCAAATTTAAATTTGTAGTAGAATTTGCTTCAAGTCACTAGGGTCTACGAGTTTTAAAATCTATATCAGCCAAGTCCTCAAAAAACCATATTTGGAGGAATTTTTTTTTAATTTGAGTGCCCAGATTTATGTACACATGTACCCATATTTGCTAGTGATCGCTTCTTTTTCCATAAAGTCCGTTTTTTATGCCCTTGTTAGTCATTAGCCCTCATTAGTCAGCCCTTAAATTTTAAATAATTCATAACAATACCTTATTGCGAAATTAACTTTAATTTAAGTACACGCATGGCCATTTTTACTATTAAATGCACATGTTAACATTACTGACAGTTTTGTAGGCCTGTTCGAGCCAAATTCTTAGGCAGATTTAAGATATTTCGAATTGAAAGAACGTTTTAGGGCTACATTATCCCCTAAGATCCATCAACTATGCGCTATCTAAAGGTTTCAAGTGTGTCTTAACAAATAGTCATGGAAATAATAAGAAGTGTAATGGTTTCTAATATACGAGTACCATAAGGACATTTTTAGACCTACAAAAGTAGCAGTTTTCGTATTTGTTTTTTCCACATAAAAAAAAAATCAAAAAATCATAGAAAAATCAAGAACGACAAATTCATACGTGTTGTGACAGTGTGAAGTAATATAACTTGCGTTAAATTAAAACATTTTTCTTAATATCTGAAAGCGGTTTCTAATGTAGAGAGTTTGCAGAAGTGTTTGGTGTATTGGGTTTTCATGAGTATTTGTTTAAAGAAAATTCGAAAAGTGGGATTAACAATAGAAGTTCCCATTTATTTGGTAAAAAACTGAGTTTTTCCTTCAACATTTGCAGCTTAGCATTCTTATAAAGGTCGATACCCAGACCAACATTGCAGAGAATTTAAAAGTTGGAACTTAAGATGTACCCATACCAAATTTAAACTCTGTAACTTATTGTGCAATTACTGTCGGGACATCACTACGATCCATTTGGGCTACCCTGCAGATGCGCACGGTATAGAGTCTGTTATAATTTTATTTCATC
Organism: Hydrotaea diabolus; assembly: GCA_963513945.1. Classification (NCBI taxonomy): domain Eukaryota; kingdom Metazoa; phylum Arthropoda; class Insecta; order Diptera; family Muscidae; genus Hydrotaea; species Hydrotaea diabolus. The sequence continues at coordinate 128,244,139 of OY740717.1, forward strand.
AATATTAGACTAGTTTAGACACCTAGTATCGTAAGTTTATGATATGTTAACATGGAACAAAAGTGTGAATAATATGGCAACATTGTCTGTTTGTTTATTGACATCGAAGAGAATTAAAGAAGAAGAGGTTTCGTCGGCAAATTCGTCAAAAGCAGATATTAAAAAACCAAAACTTTAAATAAAATAATCAATGAAATATGGGCCGTGTTTTAATGGTAGCTCGCTTAGGAGACGGCACTAATGCGATAACTTCACACCTTTGCACAATTTTTTTTCTTTATTCAAGTAGTAAAACATAACAAAGTATATAAACAAAAACAAAATAAGTTGAGAAATGGTGTATACCTTAATTCTAGAATATTATAAACTTTTAGTCTCAGAAGAATTTGTGCCATATATTGCTAATAAATTATATAGTTATCGAAGGAAAATACTACTAATTAAAAACCTTCGTAAGCACAAAAATATAAAATTGATTTTGTTTACAGAAAACAATAGACAATTTGCGTTAAAGCCCGTTCGTTTTGAATAGTTTTAATTTTTGAGAAGAAAGTTATTCAAAAATATCCTTCAGGGAGTTTAAGCTAGCGAGTACCAATAGAACACGACTATAATAAATCAATTAATTACTAAAGTTTTGCATTATAAAAATGTGTAAAATGTCTTTGAACTATAAGTTTGAGTTATTTTAAATATTCACTTATCCAATCTCGTGTAGATGATATCGAAACAAATACACCGTAAAGGCATCTTTCCGGTTTTGTGTTATTTTGACCAATTTTGTTTTTTTTTTATTTTGAGTTTTGGGTTTTTTGGTCCTTTTGTAAATAAAAAAGCAAGTGTATTGTTACTTCATTAACTCTCCTCTACGTTTCGTTGGTTAACTACCTAAGGTATATTTATTTATTAAAAAATATTGTACGTTACAATTTAAAAACAACAGAATTTACATAAAATTAAAAAAAACACACAAAATATTTTATTCATCATGACCAACACCACTGTGTGATATTTTCTTTTTAAATAGACCATTTTTGGTAAACTTAACAAGAAACATATGTAATCAAAGGGTGTGTCATATCAGATTTTTTGTTTGCAAACATTAGTGTGGTAACTCTTACTCGTTGCCGTGGCAACTTGCTTGCTGGCCGAGTCAATTCAATACAAAATGCTAGAATATATTATAAACATTTCCAGATCTTTGAAGAAAAATGACAAATTTAGTATAAGTAAACCCTATTCTACGGCGGAGGGTATAAAATATAAGAAATAATATAGAATGAAATCTATAAATTGTAGTTTCCAGTTGGTGAACAATTTATTCTTTTTAATATAATCTTCGTGACGGGAAAGTAAATAATATGATTGTGCAATTTTTTTACATGTCTATTCTACTCTGAAGTAATTACTAGTGGCGCTTTTGGTTAAACCTCGACAAATAAGACTGGTTAGCAAAATCAAGTAAAGAAGTGATTTTGCTATTGACATGCTTAAAATAGGCACTTTTTGTTTACAAACGACTTTACAATTGCGGTTTTGCTATCCAGTCCTATTTATTGAGGCTTAACCAAAAACACCACTACTGTATAGGGTACACATTCAAATTACATCATTATCCCCTTTTACTGCACTCATAGTACCGCCTGCCTGACGTATCGCATGCTCGAAAGCAAACAACAGCAAAAGCGACGTCAAACACAGAACCAATACTAAAAACAAACACTGGTGGAAAAAATAGCGAACTCATTCTACAACAATAACACAAATAGATGGCAGTGGCTCACTGCTGACTGAAACGACTACTACAACCAGCCAGCAACATTTTAAGTTCGTTCACTTGATATATTTCGCCTTTGTTGCTATTGTTGTTGCGGTCATCGTTTCTGTTAGCGAGCTCGCTGCTGCGACGGCTTCGTGCCGTCTGTTGTTTTTGTAGGTTTGTATTACTTTTGGGTACATGTGCACCTAACCCCATGGTTGTTTTATAGCGTTAAGTGCACGTGTACCTAACGCGAACGCCAAAGAGAAGCAATACCAATGGGCCCCACAAACAGTCAGCGCAAAAACAGTGCCAGTGTTTATTGCGATGGTGAGTAAAACGTTTGTATGTATTAATGTGTGGTCTGTGTTCATGCGAACACGTTGCAGCTGTTGGGGGTTCGTTCGTGCGTTCACACAAATCGTACTGACAAATCTATATGTACAATGGTTGTCTTAGCCGATCTTTTGCTATTTGTTGCAATAATTGGCAGTACCTTAAACTTGTTTGTTTTACTTCGCTCTCCCACTCTCTCTCTCTCTCTTTCTCTCTCTTTCACTAAACAAAGAAATCTTTGCGAATCAGCTGTGTTCTGCTAAGAGAGTTGCTTTATTACCGGTATCTTACTGCTGGCATTTGGCCTTTTGTATAAATCTTAAATACACGCGCACACACCACTATGCTGTTACCCAAAACCATTTTTTCTGGCTTAGATTTCAAATTATGAAATATAGTTTTAAAGTTGATTAGCGCTAATGCCGAAAGCTATTTCTCGGTATTACTTGGGCTTATGTTGGACGATATGTTTGTATGTGGTCAAGAAAAATGCTATTTTGTGATATTTGCAAATAACATAGGGCAAAAATAATTTTTCTGTCAAGGATTTGTGGACTGTATTAAGGAATAGAGATAAGCTATCTTACACATTTTGGGCACATGTAACTAAAATCGATGCAACGCGTAAGATAACTTAGGTTAAGGTTTTTTAGGTTTCTTTTGGAAAATTGTAGCTATAACAATGCATTGAATTTCTCGAGCAAAAGAAAAATTGTTTCGTTGGCTGTTTTGCAAGTGGCACCATCCTGTTGGAACCACATATCGTCTTGGTCCATATCCTAAAATGCTGGCCACAAGAAGTATTTTACCATCTCGCGATAGCGAACACAATTCATGAGTCAAGGTTGAAAGCTCTTCTGCCACACTATCGCGAACAACATCAATGATTTTCGCACATCGAATTTCGCAAGCATGTACAGATGTTTCCACATTTCCTACAGATCCGATATGATGAAATTTTCGCACAATTCTTCGGATTGTGGTCACATTTGGTCGATTATGCTGACCAAAAAAATCACGAAGTGCACGAAATTTTAATTTGAACGCCCATTTTTGTAAAAGGCTTCAACAATCTTAACTCGCTGCTCACTTGTGTACCTCCCCATGTTTGAATTTGTCTAAACCTGAGACAAAGACATTTTAAATTAAATAAGGCAAAAAATTTGACGTTCATAAGTGACTCAAAATAAATATCGTGCATTATGGTTGGACCACCCCTAGAAAAAATATAATAAAAGCTGCTACGTTGAATCGCGGTTATTACCGGAAGAGCCTTGTTACAAAATGCCGGTTTTATTACGACATAAAAAACGGGGGGATTCACATTCAGTAGTCCAATTTAGGTCAGATAATTTATATTCGACCAGCTACTACTTCCTTGGAGGGGTTCTCCGAAGTCATCGAGTTATCATGGACAATAGTCCTAATTATAAATCTGGCGGTTCAGCCGTAGGCGAAAATTCTGAGGTGGAATTCGTTGTAAATAAATCTATTCGAAAACGGTTTAGTGGGATTTTCTGAACTTTTTCCAATTCACTATCTTAAAACCTGCCTGTCTTATAAAGGGTGGTTAAATTTTAAGGGCCGATGTTGAATGTGAACCACACATAAACTTCAAGCTTTTTCTGCATTTTGTTTGATATTTCTTAATTTCAGACTAATTCAATTTAAACCAAGGGCAAAATCAATGGTCAGAATGGTGGCATTAGTGGCTGATCAATTTTCGAAGAAAATCATCTTCAGTGATAAGTTACATTTTCAACACAGTGGATTCGTCAATAAGCAGAATTACCGCATTTGGGCGAATGATAATTTAAGAGTGATTGTCGAAAAAAACAATGCACCCACAAAGTGTGACTTTTTGGTGCGGTTTATGGGCTATCGATATCATCGGGCTGTATTTTTCCAAAATGAGGCCGGTCAGGCAGTTACTGTGAATGGTGTTCGCTATCGTGAAATGATAACAAACTTTTTATAGTCCGAATTGGAAGGTATGCAGCTAACGAACGAATGTCTCTCTTGCTCAAAAAATTCAATGACCGTGATATTTCACGTCGTGGCGATGTTAATTTGCCGCCAAGATCATGTGATTTGACACCGTTCTACTTCTTTCTTTGAGGTCATTTGAAAGAAAAGGCATACGTCGATAAGCCAGCAACAATTCAAGAGCTAAAGGATGAGATAAATCGGCACATTAACGGCATAGAACCTCAATTATGCCTCAGCGTCATCGAAAATTTCGGACCATCGGATGGAGGTGTGGCCCCGAGGTCGCGGCGGCCATTTGGCCGATATTTTGTTCCATGCATAATTAAACCATATCAGTATTGTTATAATACAAAGAAATGACAATTATTTTCTAAATATTTTGTGTTTTATTCAAAATCAACATCGGCCCTTAAAATTTAACCACCCTTTATTTGCATTTCATTAAGGACATATGTGACGGCCAAAATAGAAAGGGATCTAAGGGTAATAACCAGTTTTGTTCAGGAGAGCCAAAGATTTAAATACGTGTATCTTTGGTGTAGAATCGTCGACTCCACTTTTCAGGAGAGCCATTTTAAAGATTAGGTCCCTGTCTATTTGTGCTTAGAATCGTCGACTTCACTTTCATAAAACGCACATATCTCTGGGAGGGAAATCTTTTGGGGCATGGGATCTGTCTCATTCGATGCTCAGATGTTGTCCACATCAAAAAAAAGTGAAAATTGATTTTTTTACCCTTAGGTCCCTTTCTCTATGCGCTGTCACATGTGTTAAACCAAATACACACCATATCATGGTCACAGCAACAATAAATTTTGTCTCTGCTATACAACTATGTGCGTCGCAACCATAGCAACCATGAAGGAATGATTGCTGCAATATTAATATTGTTGAAATGTTACAGCAATATTATTGCAAAATTTAAAAATTAGACTATTGTTGTAGCAACAATATAAATATGGTTGATGCGACAAAAGTATTATTTGGCGTATTATCTTAACCGTATAATTGCAATTTTTTTAAGGCTAAATAAGGTTTTTAGAACACGGTCCTACGCAATTATGTTACGAACCCTACGCAATTATAGTACTTTTTATCTGTAAATTACATTTATCGAAACAAACTGCTTTAGATTTCTACAAATAAAATATTTTTAATACATAAAACACTATTTTTTAAAAGTATTTTTTCTTTATTAAAATCAATCACCTCTATAATAATGAAATTAATTTATTTAAAAAAAATTAATTTAAATTAATTTATTTAAAAAATAATTTACTTAAAAAAATCTTTGTTGCTTTACTATAATAACACAACCCAATCCCAAAAAAATAGTTTTGGGGATCATAGTATAGTTGAATGTGGTTGTAGGGATCATACTATGGTTGTAGGAATCAGAGTATGGTTGGGTGTTAATCACAATAGTGACATTTTGAATTATTAAATATTGTAATTTGTATTACTGAATATATTGTCAATTGATGCATAGTACGAGCGAAACACAAATAAAACATTTTCGCTACAACTAACAAAAATATTTGTTTTATCCAAAAACTGTTAATAGAAAAATTAGATAAACAGCCAATGTACGCGCCGATAAATAGTCTCTTTCTTAATGTACAAAAACGCTTCGTTTCAACGCGCTTCCCTCAACATCGCATTACGGAATGAACCAAGAAATCTTCTGAATAACAAGCTCTCAAACGATAGCCTTTATTCAAGTTTCTTTGTTAAAATAAAAATAAGGGGGAAAATTAAGAAAGACAGTGCCGAATCTTATATGCCCTCCATCATGGCTTACGGACCAATATGAAAATGTTGTCGACGGGTCGTGGCAACCGCTCCTTTTCTGTCACGGCGTGTTTCTTTACACATCGACAGCATTCATACAAACTACAAATTACATTAGATCGGTATTAGTTCATGAAATAAATAAAGCCTTCAAAGTTAACTCAATATAGTCAATTTTAACTTAATATAGTCTATAAAACTTGATTTTATTCTGGTAAAATTTTAATGCGATTGTTTAAAGGATCCATGGCACCGCCCAACCTTCCTCTAACACTTATGTTCCAAATATAATCGTGAAATAGTTTATTAGATGCTCGTATTGTGCTCTTAAATTCAGGATTGTTGGTTTTGCCAGAGGTTGACCCAGTCCTTGTGTGGGGAAAATGTTTACCTCTGAAACGATTTGACCCGTTTTCGCTACCAGCTGTTTCAGTTTCTCAACACATGTTTCTGCAAATTTTCAGCCACCCAGATACAAAAGAGAGACTTGTTGTTTGCTTTCCAGAGACATACATCTTAGAATTTTTCGACGATTCACATTATGGGTATTGCTAGGTTTTGCAAATGGAGTGACACCTCAAAAATCTTAAATGAAAGATAATGTCGTTCGTTATTTTGAAAGAGTTATAACAAGTAAAACCTTTGTCACCTTCAGCTAGGCCAAACCATATACAACCCCCACCTTCACTAAAGCCTAGTCAAGTAATTATTTTTGTAAACGACCGTAATCTCAGTTAAGTCCAAAATTAATCTATATATGTCCATATGAACTATTGATAGGCCGTTCTGACCATGCGGTACGTTTTAGGGACTCATAAGCTAAAGCGTCCAGCAACAGTGGTGTTAAGGTATTAAGAACGTGCTAACGAAAAAAGAAAAAAACTGAAAACATTTTACTTGTTTTAGAGGTACCCTAAGTCCCTTAAAGGGAAATTTCCACCTTACTCTGGGCCGGTTTCACCCGCTTTCTACAGACACACGGACATAGCTAGATCGTCTTAGAATTATAAGACGACCAATAATATTCCTTTATTAGGTAGCCAATCAATATTTTGTGGTGAAAATTTAGTATACCATCCACTCTTCGGAGAATAAAAATCAATTCAATCTAGACGTAAAGTAACATTTTGCTAGTAACTAATAATATAATTGTTTTCCATTGGGGCAACCGACTTATTGATTACGTGTATCATAATTTTATCATAGCTAGCATCTTATTCGAAGAACAAAGCTCTTAAGCATACATTTTAAAAACTAAATATTAATATTTATAAAGATATGGCAAATTCAATTGTTTCGGAATCATCCAAATTAGACAAAAACCAAAAAAGACCTTTCTTGTAAAATTTTCTTTTTGACGCTTTTCCCGGTTAGGGCTCGATTTCTTCATTGCAACGAAAATTCAAATTTGTGTAACGTTATCAAGCTCTAATTATTAGACACTAACTATATTGTAAATGAAAAGATCTTTCATTTTCCATTTGCCCTAAGTTTGTTGACTTCATCTGGGGCTTTGTCTATTAAAAAAAATAAATTTAATTTTGAACAATTTATTGACCAACTTAATTTTTTTGTTCTGTACCGATTTCCAACTTAATATTTTTCTGTGTGCGTCTTAATATTTCTCCGTTTGGTAGGAATTAGGTAGGTCGTCATAGAAACAAAATGATTCAAAGTCAAGGCCCATTCAGCGACGTATCCTTTCTCTAAAGGACACGAGATAGAACATATTTCAACCGTCGCGTTTAAAAATATATAACACTGGTACACTGATGGTAACGTAAACGTTATAAATGCTTTCCAAACGCTCAATATTCTTTCGTCATTGACTCACACACACACACGCTTGTACGCATGCGGCTGGAGGACCAAAGACACTTAACAACGACCACAGTAGCTAACGCATTGAAAAATAAAATATTATACAGAATTTAATTGACCATGTATCGCTAGGTGAGGCCAGGGCGGCTGGTGTTGGGAAGGACATTTCGAAAGGACAACCTTTCATGAGACTCCACTAACCCTCACACTTACACACACACGCGCCGACTTATGCGTGAGTTTCAACCTTAAATCAATTTAATGGCGGCCACCTTGTCTGTTATTGTTCTGTTTTATTCAGTTTTTTTCTTCCTTTTTTTCTTGGTTTTATCCTTTGGCATGTTTTTTAGTTTTTCCGTTCTAGTTTATTGTGTTGTTTGTTTGTATATGTATATGATGGAAGTTATTTATAAAGGACAATGTTAGCATTCCTTATTCCTCCTCGTATGGAACAGAAGGCAATGGAAAGGAAAGTAAAGGCAAGCATTCAGATTGATGACCTTTGTGCTGGCGTTTCAGTAATTTAACAACATTTTTATTAATAGCTCAGATTTCAAGCCCATAGCGAACTGTTCAACATGGAGATGAAAATCCTTTTCATGTTCTTCTTCCTAACGCTGCCTTTCGATTTCCCTCGCAACTTATGTTTTTTTTTCTTTTGCTTATTTGTGTGTGCTTGACTTTCAGCAAACACTGAGGAGTAGGAAAATGAGAAAATGGGCAAATATTAGCAAATTTTTTTGGTACAAAAATAGTTTTTATTGTAGTTATTCTACAAGTACCAGTTTACATGGCTGAGTGTGTGTGTGTGTCGATGATGTTGCCACTTTGTCCTGCCTGGCTTAAATGGTGTGTATGACTAGATTGTACTCATTTGTATGTCCGATGACCATGAACTTTTTTTCTCATAGGCATGTCTTTAGAAAATTGCTTTCGTGTATTATAATTTATGTCCTCATTTCTGCTCTGTGTTATTGTTGCTATCCTTGTGTACAAATATTTGGGGTTTTTTCCAAATCTTTGTGAACTAGTAGCTGTGCCATTTTACTCGTGTTCACCCCCTCGTTCAGACAAGGAATATTCGAAAGGATGTGTACATTTGCTAGTTCTCTAAATTTAAGGCTTCGCCTAGAAATTTGGACGTAATCGTATAAGGAAGCTGAACGTTAAGGTGGTTTTTATTAACTCGCTTGCCTTTAAGAAGTTTTGCAAGACTTGCAAGGGTTTAACTCAAGTGGACTACCCCTTCAAATAAGTTAGTAGGCGGATTAGAAAATTATTTATGGTTTGTGACAAACGAAGGAAGACACCTGCAGATTTATTGCTTGGTTAGCTTTAAATATTCCAGGTGTGGATTACAGGAATTCACTAATACCAATGAACAAATGAATGTAAGCCATGCTATATTTTCTTTCCGTAGTACACATCACATGATATGGCCGTAGACCAAATGCAATAGGACAGATTTTAGTCGCACATATGGTGGAAGATACGAGTTTAATAAAAAAATAAATGGTGATACATCTAGAGGTATTTTTTCAGGACAAAAAAAATATAAAAATTGAAATCAAATGTAGAATCTTTATTTTCAAATTACTTTATTGGTAATTTGAAAATAATTGCCGTTAAATGTTGCGGTTGGTGAGAAACGGGAAGATCCGCTGTTTTCGACCAAAATTTTGTTCAGTGATGAGGTTTTTCAAAAATTATGATGGCCGGAACGTAATCGTGAATGGTGCTCGCTATCGCGCCATGATATCGATATTTATGTTACATGGAATTGAAGTCCGTAATCTTGACGACACTTGGTTACAACAGGACGGTGCCACTTGCCATACAGCTCTCAAACAATGGATCTATTGAGAGGTCATTTCGAAAAGCAGCTAATTTCAAGTTTTGGACAGGTGAGTTGGCCGCCTAGATCGAATGATATCACACCTTTAGACATTTTTCTTTGGGGCTACAAAATGTCCAAAGTCTATGCTGACAAACCAGCTACGACTTAGGATTTGGAAGCCAACATCACGCGTGTCATTAACGCCAGACCGGTCGAAATGCTCATACGAGTAATCCAAAATTGGACCTTCAGAATGGAAACCCAGTGGAGTAGTTGCGGCCAATATTTGAAGGAAATTATATTCAAAATATAAATGCATAAAATGTCCTTTCCAATTACCAAGAAAGATTTCACACTTGATTTGATTTTTTTTACTTTTTTAAACACTTCGGTGAGCAGATAATTTCACCAAGATCGTGTGATAGCACACCGTTAGACTTTTTCCTGTAAGGATATGTAAAGTCTAAAGTTTATGCTGACAACACTGCTTCGATTCAGGCCTTGGAGCAAAACATTACGCGTGTCATTCGCCAGTTACCAGTCGATATGCTCGAACGAGTCGTCGAAAATTAGACTCAACGGATGTACCATCTGAGACGTAGCCGAGGCCTTCATTTCATAGACATAATCTTCAAAAAATAAATGCCAAAGAATGTTCTTTCAAATGATAATTAACATTCCCCATTCAATTTTAATTATCTATGTTTTTTTCTTAAAAAATGTAGGGAACCTCGAAATGGATCACGCGTTATAATATGTCAATCTTTAGAAAAATCTGTGAAATCAGTAACGGATCTCGCCCTATATTTTCGAAAGCTAACGCCGTGGCCAGAAACATCCTAATATATACAATGGTTTAGTCATTATCCTAAGGCCCCTATTGTGAAAAAAACTTCAGCCGAAAACCAAAATGCGCTGATCCTCTTCGAAGTACGTGGGAAGTAAAGAGAAGTGGTTAGGTATGTATGCCCCAACTCTACTTATTACAGACTGCGGATATTAATAACCTATGATTCACAAATGCGTATTAGTAAAATTCTGTAATATATATGAAATTTAATTACTATTGTAGTAAGGAATACAACTTATTGCCCTAAAGTTGTATATCATGAAGATGTATATATTTAAATACAGGAGAGTTTAATGACAAGAACTGAAAATCATTCTCAAGATGAGATCATTGTTATGACGTAGCCCGCTCAAAATTTCCCTGTAGATCCCTGAACTTAATTCAGTTCGAAGCTGTCTGATTTTATGCGGAGTTTCTAAACTTGGATATTACTAGTAACATGATTATCATCAAATATCCAACTATTTAGTCAACTTTTAATATTGTTGAATATGTCAAACATGTCCCTTTTGTCCTTTAACAAAAGGGACATGTAGTTGTATCATTTTATTATTTTTCATTGCAAACATTCAGTTTCGCTAACGATGTGGCATAGTATACGAGTATCTGCTAGCTGGAACATTATACCATTAGTTAAACAAATCTGGAAGGTGACTTAATCCTGCGACATGTTGTCTGTAGTTTCTCTTACCATTTATATATGGTAAATAACATAAGAATACATAGTTTCTATACGTGGAATTCATTTACATCTAATATTGTTAAATATGCTAACAATTATCTACCCAATAAACTTAACATTTAATTGAACGCAAGGATAAGGTTGATATCCATAACTGTGGGCCTGATTCTTACTGGGGTAGCTGCTTAATATATGTAATACAACATTGCTTTGAACAAGGTAAAAAATTCCAATATAGTACTTGTCTTACTTTTATCTCTAGAAGAAGTCCTCAGTCAAGACATTTGTCTCTATCTCGTGAAGAAACTGTTATGCGAAATTGATGTTATTCAATCAGTCGATACAGCCTAATATCAAATCAAGGCACTATTTTTCTAACATAAAAATCCTTTTGGGGTTGTGGAAGATCAATGATCGTGGTTACAATCTACCTAAGGGACATCGTCTGCGATTCAATTTTCGGTTTAAATTGATTTCATTGGTGCCATTTCTGAAGAGTAAAAACAAAATTCGTGAATAAGTAGTTTGAGCAGGGTTGTAGATTATCACTTAAATATGTAACTGACTAAGAAGACGTTGAAAACTTATATAAATATTCATTTTTTCAATCACTAGAATTGTTCCTACTGTCGTTTCGTTTTTGAGACTCTGTGTAGACCAAAAATGATTTTTAAGTCTTGGTTGGAGAATCTTACTGGAACTTATCTTACAGGTTCTATCAGAGTTTTCCTTATTTTAATCGAAACACTCTGTATCAAAAAAACTTATTCTACAAGAAAATACTGCCTTTTTTGTTTTAAATGAAGAGAATTACTCCAAAAGCTAATTAGATCAGGTTTTTTTATAGTTTGTCATATGGGGAAGGAAAGGTAATTTAAAAAAGTTAAACCAAACACATCAACGTCTGGTAGATGCACGTTTCGTCGTTGATGTAGGACGGATCTTTTGTACCATAGAAGTGTGCTGCCGACAAGGTCAATATAACGATCTATAAAGGGTGGTTAAATATTAACGCTCGATGTTGAATGTGAACCACACCTAAACGTCAAATTTTTTTCTGCATTTCATCTGAATTTCAGACTAACTCAATTTGAACCATGGAAAGATACAAAAGCGAGCAACGCGTTAAAGTTATTCAACAGTGGATGATCAATTTTCGAAAAAAATCGTCTTTAGTGATGAGGCACATTTTCACCTCAGTGGATTCGTCAATAAGCAAAATTGCCCCATTTGGGCGAATGATAATCCAAAAGTGATTGTCGAAAAAACAATGCAACCACAAAGAGTGACTGTTTGGTGCGGTTTATGTGCTGGCGGCATCATCGGGCCTTGTTTTTTCCAAATGAGGTCAGTCAGGCAGTTGCTGTGCATGGTGTTCGCCATCGTGAGATGATATTGAGCTTTTTATGGTTTGAATTGAAAGATATGAATGCGGACGATATGTGGTTTCAACAGGACGGTGCCACTTGCCACACAACTAACGAAACAATGGCTCTTTTGCGCGACAAAATCAATTGCCGTGCTATCTCACGTCATGGCGATGTAAAGTGGCTGCCAAGATCATGTAATTTGACACCGTTGGACTTCTTTCTTTGGGGTTATTTGAAAGAAAAGGTATACGTCGAGAAGCCAGCAACAATTTAGGAGTTATATGATGACATAAGTCGACACATTAGCGACATAGAACCTCAATTATGTCTTAGCGTCATCGAAAAATTGGACCATCGGATGGAGGTGTGCTGCCGAGGTCGTGGCGGTCAATTGGCCAAAATTTTGTTCCATACATAATTGAAGCATACCAATATTATCATAATAAGAAGAAATTTGTGTTTATTTGTGTTTTATTCGAAATCAACATCGGCCCTTTAAATTTAACCACCCTTTACAAAACATTGTTTTATTTTGCTTATTCAAAGCATTAATGATCAAAGAAAATTAAACAGATAATTTTTTTGGTGTTTTTTTCTATTAAAACAAGACAATATGATGCTTGTGCGCTGGCCTCCTCCGAAAATAAATGTATAAATTTAATGCAGTTGGGTACACAAGACATACTAGTTTTTAAGACGACTTATTTTGACGTATTTAAGGAAAGCACAGTCATGTTTTACTGTACTCGTGAAAGAAGTTTTTTAATCTAATGAGTGTGAAGTAAGCTTTCATAAAAAAAATTCAGGTCTAGCACTTTGATCGGCACTGCTGTTCCTTGGCGTATGAGGTGTATGATACTCTGCCACTCAAGCCACACAATTTGAGGCATGAAAGTTAAGGGTCTACCTGCATAGACAAAAATGGATTTTATTTTATTAATGACATGCAGTCGAACCACAATACTAATTTAATAGTAGTTTAACAAAATATCGGGTCAATAGTTGCTCACTATGTGAGGCGACAGCTTAATTCCTCAATTGGGTTCATTGCATATATGTAGATTCCGACAAACTTTAGCTAGAACTTTTGCACTTTAACAGAAAAGCTTAAATCACTTCCAAAACTTTCCGGAATTTACCCACTGTACAGCTCCGGTATTCTCATCAAACAAAACATTCAATTAACATTAGTTTCGCTTGGCGATGGTGATTATTTTTTCTCCTTATTTATAAAGTTGACAGGTATTTGTCGTATGTAAAATAAATATGCACTTAATGATAAACAAATATAGAAATAATATTCAACATTTAGGTTAATAAAATGATTCGAAAAAAATACTTAAACTCAGGACAATTTTGACATATGTGGCCAGTAAACAGTTCGCAAAAAAAAAGGACACCACGTGGCGTATGAGTGATATTTTAGCCTGTTTTTAATTTGTGTTATTCATACGCTCTGATGGTCTTATTTGATCAGCAAAAGTTGAAGGACCGACCGCCATATTATGTGCAGTATGCGCGACAATCACACAAATAACATAGATTTAAACGATCATGTTCAATATTCGGAGCAGTTTTAAACCTCGTAATGCTAGAAATATATCGGACTAAAAGCGCTGATAAAATGTACTAAACGTTGAAAGGTGAAAAAGAGCTTGAACATAAGGTAGAAATACTTTTGTGAGTATTGGGATTATATCATACACAGCTCACTTTTTAACATTTTCGTCCAAATTTTGAACGAATTCGTTTTTTAATAAAAAGCTTTTTAAAAAAGATAAACAGTCAGTTCGAAGCAAGAGGGAAAAACAATTGAGCCTTTTATAATACGTTTATATGGTTTGAAAAAGTAGAAAGGTGGTTCCGTACTAAATACTTCGTTTTTATTCACTGTTGCCAATTATACCTTTTTCTAGATCTAGATCTCTCAGTATATATCTACCAGTATTTATTTTTATCTAGCCCTTAAAAATGACTAGATTTTATTAAGTCAAAAGAAAAAGCTGTGGTTTTTTCTCTGACCAAATTCTCTTGATACAGTTTTTTTATTACTTTTATGCATACAATAGTTTTTATCTCTATTAAATATTAAGTTGAATTTTCTACCAGATACAGTGTTAGTAAGTGATGAGCACTTTATCGTGCACAGATCACTGATGAGAGAAATCCCCCTATAATGAAACGTTGAGGGAAATAATAGAGTAAAATGTTTCCTAGATAGGAGGAAACCTCCCGATTTGAGGTCATGCAGCCCTAGAAGCCACAAATTAAACCCGATCATTCTCAAATGTACATTAACCCGTTACTGACTGCCCAAAGATTGACTCGTACGACTTTTATGAAATTTGGAAATTTATGTCCAAAAGACCATAGAAGATGAAAGAAAAAAAACCTCAATTTTTATCTGAGATAAGACATGGGTATTTAAATGCCCGTGCAAGGTGTTTGTTTGAAATGCAAGGTGAATCTGTATCCCGCTACTTGCTTCCTGGACCATCACAACAGTGTTGCATCAGATCAGAAGAAAATTGCAAGACTAAGTGATTTATTTCTTTTAAGTACCATGTTTTTTTAATAAAATTACCAATCTGTATTTGACCGGATCTGGAGGCCAGGTGTGTTGACGTTTCGATGTCTGATTTTTTCATTACATAGTAGACAACTTAAGCTATTCGGTAAAATTAGAAATTTTTAGTTTTTGCCAGGCTTGACAGCATTTTTCCGGAGAATTTTCCGAAAAAAATTTTTGTCTACAAAAAGCAAAAGCTTTTTATCTTTTGATGAAAAAAATCCTGCTAAATGCTTTAATTTAGCCTGATCATTCCTCTTATCTATGAAAAAAATTACCGCGATATCGCTCACTTGGCCCACGCTAAAATTAGTTATGTATCAACACTTTCTTGGGTATTTAAAGGTAAATACCCATTAGGCAGGAATGGGTATAATGTACATTACGTGCTATTAGCTATTAGATCTGATGAGACTGGACCATATGGGTCCATAGTTATGTATAGCCCCCATAAAAAGGTTATTCCTCACTGAAATACCACCAGATTTAAAAACTACACATTGCATCCGACTAGAAACCAATTTCGCATGGATAATTACATGAGAATAACACCCATCTCTGGTGCATTTGCTCGATATCGTTCCATGTTTTCGAATATTCCCCACACAATGGTATCTTCTGATTAAGGGTTTTGAAGCTCCAGAAGCCACAAATAAAGCCCGATCTTTTTACATTTTATTATGATACGTATTCAGCGACCAATAACAGAAGGCTTGAAAGTCAACTATAGTTGAGTTTGGGCTGCTGATCACGAATCTGGCCTCTGATTTGCCAGAATCACATAAATCGTTATTTTCAGATTTTTTGAATAAAGAACTGCTTTATTTGTCAATCGATTTTCGAAACCGAAATTTGAAATTAACTTTTCAATTTTTTTTACAAGAAATTACTGTTAGTTGCCTTAATTTTTTAAATTCTTTACCAGTGTTGTATATTATGTATTTTATAATAATAGAGTATTCAAATTTGCGTATAACAAGATAATACATTTTACAGTCCGATTAAATTTGACTGAGTTCTGCAAGATTTATTCAGAAAGCAGAACCACTTTGCTGCAGTTAAACTGGAAGATATAGGTCCATATTTTCGTTGGGGTCTTTTCCGATTTCGGAAACTGTAGCCTTAAGGCCACATACTGTACCGATTCCTTCTGACCTTGTGCGAGCTTCAGACATAATTGCGTATCTGATAGTCGACCACTCCCAAATATAGCTTTTTTAGTAGCTTTTAATTGTTATATCACATTTTTTTATGGCAAACTCATTTTACCCTTGTATCTCGATGGTTTCAAAATTCAAACAGAAATTAACCGATAAAAAATCAACATTAAAATTGTTAAATACTCGTAATTGTTTTCAGCTTTTGTTCATGCTAAGCCAGGGTTTTTGTGCTCTTACTCCTACTCGTACGAGTATAATATGTCTGTTGTCCCGAATCTAAGTACTGATCAGCCTTTAACGAAGTTTTCCCCTAAAACGATTTCAAATAAATAGAATAGATAGACAAACGGGCATGTCTGTATCGTTTCAGTTAAAGATTCTTAGTCGACCGTTACTGTTCTGTTCTATACCAAAAAAAATATCGCAGTGTTGTGTGGGTATAAAGACAGAACCACTGTGCACACCGTACACAATAGAACCAAAGTATGCAGTACCACATGACGTATACGTTATATGGTGTGTTTTACATTTTTTTAAGCGAACATACGCGGTTGTGTAGGTAATTTTTTTATTTTTGGCAAGTACGCCATCATACATGCACGCGTGCCAAAGTATGTGCGTATCTCTGTGTGTGGGCATATCTGTTATTCCAAAGAAAAGTTGAAAACAAGCACAAGAACCACAAACGAAATGAAAACAATGTAGCGCATATAGAAAATGAGGAAATGTTTGCACTTGTCTCCTGTTGTTGCTTATACACACACGCACGCTCAGTCGCTTTGCAGCCCGGTGTAATTTGTAAAACGGAACCGGAAAACACTGTTTAAATTACGCGTACATTGTACTCTTGGTGTGTGAGTGTGTGAGTTATTGACTAGCGCCGAGTATCATGTGTTGCGAAGACCAAAAGCTGCAAAATATTTGGCATCGTGTGTGTCACTCCATAATAATCCATATTTTTCCATTTACAGGCGTAATAATAATAATTGGCCGCCGATTTTTGCTGAGAACCGACACCACAAAACCAATTGCACATGTTTGGGATTATATTATATATCAATCATACATATATATACTTATATACATTGCACATACATTATTTCTATATAAAATAGGCACACACAAACACTCTCTTCTTCTCACGTTTTTTTTTGTATTATTATTATTTTTGTTTTACATTATATAAGTAGGGTACGTATAGGCCATATTTGGTAGGCATTAATTTTTAATGCCGCACAATTTCTTTTATTATGTTTTCCGTGTGATTTTTTCTACTTTTCTTCGCCGAACACAGGCAATTTCACCATTACACTTGCTTAGAAATGTTCTTTGGTCTTAACTTAGTATTCCTTTCACTCGTTGCCCGTTTCTTAGCCGTACGTAGACATTTTGAAATTTCCAAATGCCTGTAGTTTGACACTTCCGCGTTTTGGTCTTTAAAGCACCTGAACTCTCTACGGAATAATAAATAATATCGACCGGTATTTGGACAAAATAGACTTAAAATGTGAACTGAAAACTATGTTTTTTTTCGGTTTGTGTTTTTTTCCTTTCTGTTGTGTTCTAGATCGTCGTCGTCTTCTTCTTTTCCTTGAACTATAAGTGTGTGTGTGAGTATGGTATTTTTTTTGCTTTCGTTTAATTGTTGTGTGCTTTAGGTTGCCCGTATGAACGAAGACTGAAAAATGCTATAGAAAATCGTTCGTTATTCCTTTTGCCTGGTGCTACGTCAACAATCCGGTCGGCCAGGCGGTCGGTCGGTAGGTCGGTGTGCACAGGTTTCGGAGGTATGTTATTTGGCTAGGGGGAATGTAGGGTTGCTTTTCCTCGCACACAAAAACATACGTTCATCCATCCATGTGGCTGTGGTTATATCTGTGTTAGTGTGTTCTGTACATGTAATAATCGTTATTATAATTTTCAGTTCCACTTTCCTAGTGTGCGGGGTAAATTGAATGTTTTGTGCCTTGTGCCTTGTTTGTGTATGTGGGCATCGATATAGGGAACAGTGTTGCCATTTTAGCGGGTTTTTTCTTAAATGGCAATTAAGTTACTGCCTTTAATTGGAATATAAGAAAGATGGCAATTGGCTAGGATGTGTTCAATTTAAATTGACAAATAAATTTGAAAGATCGTGTTGGAATGATTTTATGATATTCTTACTGGATTATTTAACGAAAATATTTGAAACTTAAGTTACTCATGGTTTTTTATTTAGAACATAACCATTTTTCGAGCCGTATACAGCGATCTATTCTTTAGACACAATTTTCCACCACTCTTGCACACATTTCGACCAGGACGTTGGCAATTTGCATTGGATGTTGTCTCTGAGCTCGTCTAAAGTTTGTGGCTTATGGGCATAGACCATGAGTTGATGTGGCCCCATAAAAATAAATCCAGTGGCGTTAAATCTCATGAACGAGGTGGCCATTCGACCGGATCATTTCTCGAGATAACAATTTCACCGAATTTGCCGTTCAGCAAATCGTTTGTACCACGTGCAGTGTGGTTACTGATACCGTCTTGTTAAAACCACAAATCGGCGATGTCAACCTCATCAAATTCTGGTCAAAAACAATTTTCTGACATGACAGGATAGTACTCTTCATTGACGGTAACATGGCGATTGTTTTAATCAACGAAAAAATGGCCCAACACACCTTTTTCATGAAAACCACACAGTATTTATTGCGGATGAAATTGTGGCTCTTGTAGCTGTGGGTGACCAGTCCCATGTTGTATGGAACAAAAACTGGGAGTAGCCTTTTGGTTACGAGGTCTGAGCAGAGACTCAGAATTTCGGTAGTTGTTTTTAGTGATTTCCAAACGTTGCTCGTAAGTGAACTTTGCCATGATGAAAAGTTGACATCGACTAACGTTCTGATACTGAAAGATCGATAAAAATGTGTGAGGGTGCGTTGAAATAAACTCTTCGTTTTTATTAAGTCCCCAATGATGCAAAACAAAATCAGAAAAATCCCAAATGCAGAAAATTAAAGTTCTATGATTCGTATACTCCTTGTTAGACAACAAAGGTTTAGAATTTGGGAATTAACACATTAAAAATTAAAGACTATTAGATACTCTATAGTCGAGTAGCTTATTTCCTAAGCTAAGTTTGAGCTTTGCTTCAATTGATTTGTTGCTTGCAGATCAACATTTCGAATCAGATATTGATCCAGTAGCAATCGGTATAACAAAATTGTGGTACATCTCCATTGACTTTAAGGTACTTTAAAATTTAAAACTAGTTATAATAATCTGTATATGTAATAAAACAAAATTGTTAAATATTAAATTAATTTTGCGATTTTTTGGACTTAGCATCCTATTTAGTTGTTTTTGTCTGGCGGTTTTTTTGGCAACACAGATAGGGAATACGGTTTACTTACGCACACATTCACACACACTAGCAATTTGAATGTGTGTGTACATCCATTTCAAACCTAGCATTTCAGTTTGTTTTATTCACTTCCCTTTGTTTCAAACTAAGGCGGATGGGGGATAGGAGGCGGCACAATCTGATTGCCTCTTTTTATAGTTTTCGGCATGTTGCCGTTTTCGTAGCTTGTTTATTTGTTTGTTTTCTATTGAAACCTGGCATTTATTTGGTTTTTAGTTCGAGTTTCATACGAATGTGTTGTAAGTGGTTTCTTCTTAAATATGTAGATTTCTGCAGGCCTGTTTGTCGGCTGATTTTGCTGTGCATGGTGTGTTCATTTAGTATTTTCGTGAGAAAGTACCCTACAAACGGTCTACCAAGGTTTGTTATGAAGGATGGCATTGAAGAAGTCAGTAGGAAGGCTTTGTGGTAGACTGCAGTGTTCTAAAATGTAAAAACCAGTTTTTAATTATGCAAAGCTTATCTGATTTTGATTGAGCAGAAACCTTTTCTAGCCAATTCTTTCACTATGCCTTTAAATGCTTGGTCAATTGGTTATTACAAGCGAATAATGATAAGTCTTTATGCAGAATAAGCATCACGATTCTGGGTAAAATATTGAGTTGTTACGATCGATGGTGTTCCTGGACTGAACAGCACACTCAGTGCAAACAGTACAACGATGCAAGATTGAAAATTTCGCGAACTTTTTGCAAAACTTCATTTCAGCAGGCTTAATTTGCCCAAACTTCTTTTCAATGAACACACTATTTAGACTGCATAGAATTCACTTTTGATTTCCAAAGTTGTTAAGGCGTAAAATGATTTGTTTCATTCCACTGATATATGATACTGGCATTCTGTGAAGATTTCGGGAGAGAAAACTATGTCACTGTCAAAATACAACAGAATTTAAAATTTTACTACTAAATGTATCGCCCTGTATTTATGGCACAAAGTTTAAATGAACAATCGGAATTCGTTCAAGAACGTTCACTGCTTGTACTTCACGTGTAGTCCCATGGTGCGTATACGTAACGTGGATAATTGTGGAGCGAATTAGTCTCTAAGAAGTTTATGAAAAATCATTTAAATAGAGTGGACTAGGTTCTGAAGCATAATTATAATGTAATGTGATGAAGAAAGTGCAGTTTACTAAACCTAGACGAAGATGGCAAACAGCAAAGCCCTTGCGAAAAATGTA
The DNA here is from genome assembly GCA_963513945.1 of Hydrotaea diabolus. NCBI lineage: Eukaryota > Metazoa > Arthropoda > Insecta > Diptera > Muscidae > Hydrotaea > Hydrotaea diabolus. The sequence goes on from OY740717.1 coordinate 128,264,892, forward strand.
TTCACATTCACTCTATACAATAAAAAAAAGTGAGTGCAGCTCTAGAAGCAAAATGTTAAATCCAAATTTAATTCAGCCAAGAACGTTATAAACTATCACTTGACATCTCCACTGAACTCAACCATATCGGTCCATGTTTTCGAATATTCCCCATTGAAAGGACCCACCCGATTTACATACTGTCGATCTTGAAGGCATAATATATTTAGATCTTGGTCAAGGTATGTTACGAGTGACTCCTAACCAACCAAATTCCTCACGAATGACTCCTAACAGCAAAATGCCTTATGAGTATTACGTACATATTCCTGGTAAAATTCGACAACATCGTTATGTTTTCGAAAATACCCAGGACGGCACACATTACCTTACTTTATAAAAGAGTTTTCACATGCCATTTACACCTTGTCGGCATTTACGAGGTGTAAACAGTAATCAATGGTGGCTCACGCCTCCAAATAGCTTTCAAAACTATCGAATTTCGACGATATCGTCCATGTTTTCACTTTGCGTTCACACAAGAGTCCCTCCCGATCTAAGATCCTGCTGCCATCACAGCTATATTTTATGCTTAATAATGTTTAAAGCAGCATAAAAGGAATACCTCATGAGTGACATATAAGAAAATCTTGTGGAATAGGACTATATCGCACCATGTTTTCATGTAACCTTCACATAAAAGTCCCTACTGGGTTGAGGACCAGGAGCACCAAAATCTTCATATAAAATACGATTTTGCTCTAATTAAGCATAGTGAATTATGAGAAATTTATTACCAACCCTATTGAAGCTTGACTATATTGGTAAATATTTTGATGTTGCTTCCCAAACAAAGGTCCTTTCCGCTTTGAGGTACTGCCGCTCTAAAGCTGACATTTTACATTTGTTTTAGATTTAGTTTAGCACAGAGCATTTAGAGTGGCCTATAAATAATCCATGCGAAACTTGATCACATCTTGTAACCCTTATTAAATGTGACCCTTTTGCTAAAAAGTAACATAGTAAGTACGAAATAATTCCAAACAGGAACGTAGAGTAGTGTAGAGTATCACACATACGGGCCCGCCAAACTTAAGCCTTTTTGAGTTGTTTTGCGATATAGAATGTTATGGTTGACCAATTCGGCTATGAAACAAGTTTTACTCGATTAATCAGACTTACATATATATCCTCCACCATACATAGATTAAACATTTTCAGTCGTTCCGTACTGCGAGTATAATACCTGAAGCAAACCAAATTTATTGAAATGTCGTAAAAAAATAATTTGTTTAGAATGTACTAGAATGGGACCAGACATACACTTTTTTCTTATGCGCATTAAAAATGATATATAATACATTAGGGATAAAGTTAAGTATCTTTCAAATTTTGCTTGGATAGTGTAGTTTGGGTGGGAGGTTCAAGAAGAGGCATGGCTTAGGCTCCAATTTTTCTAACAAATAATTTTCAGCAGAATCGTATGAAGAGTTTTAAAATTATTAAACGATTACCAAAAGTGGGAGTATGTGGGCCATTTTAAAATCACAATGGTAACGCTGTTTTTGGCATCCATATGTCCATGGTCAGATTTTTAATGTTAGGTTTATAATAATTTAATTTTGTGCTTCGTAAAAAACTTATAGTCATATGTCCATGGATATTAGAAGCCATTTTTTGGGTTTCCAGACAATCAAAAAATGAGCCTATATGATCGAAATCGATTGAAGATTGGCTTCTTGTCCATTGCAATATACTTATACCTTACCAAATTTGATCAAAATCGAAATTTAAATGGATCTTTTAGAGCGGTTGTATGCAAAATTAGGAAGAATCTTTGTACTGGAGCTATATCAAAACGTGAACCAATATCGCCCATTAGTATCCAAATTGATTATTGTTCGATCGTAAAAAACTGTGCCAAATTTTATCAATATATATGCAATATCTGACTTTTAAAGCTAAAGACATAAAATCGGATAATTTTATCCGATTTACCCTAAAGTCAGTAGCCTCCGACTTATACATTCATAACAAACTTTAGATTGACAGCAGACAGACTAAGAGACGGTCAGATATGTATCGTTACATCGCATCAACTGTTTATCCTGAGGCACTAAATATTGGGTCTAGCTCAAATGAAAGTTACATAATCCGTACGTGAAAGTATACATTTTCGTTGATTTTACTTTAAAACAAAAACCCGAAAACCCGCCAGAAAAAAGCCGGGCAAACTGACATGTCGGGTTTAAGAAAGCGACGACGAGCTTGGACATAAAAACCGAAATGTCGGTTTTTGGTTTCGGTTTTGGACACCCATGTTATGTTAAAAATACTCAAGGAAAGGAAAACAGATGTTTTATGGGTAGATTTTAATCCCAAACATCCTTAATTTAGTGTCCTTAATTTTTTCGTCTGTCGGTTATCAGACGCATACACTGGCGGTGGGAAATGACTATTTATATGACTAGAGACTAGAGTGTCCAAAAACATTATTTTAAAGGTTAAATCGAAAAAAAATAAATATTTTTCGAAAACCCAGTGCTGTACTTCAAAGTAAAAAATTCTAAATTGCGGCTCACTTGAAACTTGGAACGCTGCAATACTTTGAGGAGAAAAGTTCTTTTTAATACTAGTATTAAGTTCCAACTGTGATATTTTATCCTGTGATTATTTGTATTATTCATAAATTGTGTTGTGAAGTCCAGTTTTTTTAATAGTATAAATAATTATAAGATGTTAAATTAATCGGTTTGCCATAAATAATTTTCATCTGAAGATACTGGAAAAAAGCCGGCGAAACGTCGAGAAACAAAGATGAAATAGATTAGTTTTATTTACATCAAGCAAAACTGACCACAATTAGCCCAACAAAACAAACAAATAAAAGAATTTTTTCTCACTTTATGATTTTTCGATCACCGTTTGATCAACAATACCAATACATATGAGCCTTTTTTTGAGCATTCTTGCTTAAAATGTTTCTAATGGAGGTTTCAGTTTCCATCTAGTATTGTCAGGACTCGAAATATAAATAGCAACGCTCGTAAAACTGAAATAGTCTATATTTAGTAGTTCCTGTTATAAAAATTAACAAAAACCCTTTACGTTCTGTTTTGAATTATTAATTGATCACTAAAAAATATTATGTGTTTATATTTTTATTAATTTTATATTTAGAGATTTTCACTGAGCATATTTTTATTTTTTACGGCACATTCTTAAATTTTTTAATACAAATTTTATAGCGCTTAAACGCGATTTTAAGAGCATATTTTTCCGATCCCTTATTATTACTCTTATAAAGGGTGTTTGTTTAGGGCCGATGTTGAATGCAAACCACACTTAAACGGCAGTTTTTTTCTGCATTTCATTTGATATTTCTCAATTTCAGACTAATTCAATTTGAACCATGGAAAGATATACAGGCGAGCAAGGCTTTAAAGTTATTCAGGCTTCGGGCAACAGTGGATGATCAATTTTCGAAAAAAATCATCGTCAGTGATGAGGCACATTTTCACCTCAGCGGACTCGTCAATAAGCAGAATTGCCGCATTTGGGCAATGCACCCAAACAATGCACCCACAAAGAGTGACTATTTGGTGCGGTTTTTGGGCTGGCGACATCATCGTATTTTTTCAAAATGAGGCCGGTCAGGCAGTTACTGTGAATGGTGTTCGCTATTATGAGATGATAACGAACTTTTTATGGCCCGAATTGGAAGATATGGATGTGGACGATATGTGGTTTCAACAGGACGATGCCACTTACCATACAGCTAACGAAATAATGGCTCTTTGGCGCGACAAAATAAATGGCCGTGTTATCTCACGTCGGGGCGAAGTTAATAGGCCGCCAAGATCATGGGATTTGAGACCGTTGTACTTATTTCTTTTGAGTTATTTGAAAGCAAAGGTGTACGCCAATAAGCCAGCAACAATACAAGAACAAACGGAAGAGATAATTTAGCACATAAACGGCATAGAACCTCAATTATTCCTCAGCGTCATCGAAAATTTGGAACATCGGATGGAGGTATGCCGACGAGGTCGCGGCGTCCATTTGGCCGATATTGTGTTCCATACATAAATGAACCATACCATTTTAGAGCGGAAGATTAAAATCGATTGTAAATGGTCGGCCATAAATTTTAATAAAAAAATAATATAATACCGGATTTTACTTGTGGCTCTGGACATTTGCATGGAGGGTAATTCAAAACATGCAGCGATAAAGACCAATATCAATAAAGTTCGACCTTGGCCCAATTCCATACGATGGCCCAATTCCAAAGTTTCGCCGAGATCGTTTTATAATTTTGACTGTTCCTTTTATTAAAACAGTAGACGGACGGACATCCCTAAATCGAGAATAAAGAGGTTCTTAAATTGAATAGCATCAAAGTCCCGTCGGGATGACTTATATGTTGTGTATGTTAATTTTTTAATTAATAAAAATTGTACTGTCAATAATTAATTTATATTTGGCGTTTTCTTGGTTAATCGAAAATGGAGTTTTAATAAAAACCGGAAGCCTCTGATTAATGTTGCAAACGGAATGAAAAATTAGGTACTCGTACATATTCAGTCAATACTGTGGTGGAGGGTGTTAAAATACCACTTAAAATTATTCAACAATGTAGCGTTCTGATTAGTCGGTTTGAATCGATTTATTCTAATTTCTTTTTTACAGCTTTTCTTTCGTATGTCATCCATGCGCTTCCCTCTGCTTGTGTGTAATTGTTCTATACTTATATGCGCTTGTAAGTGTAGTGGTGAGTTATTAAAATATGTGTGTGCATTTTGCTGCTGCATGTTTTTCTCTATCCTCTTTTAATGATTCGTGGTGGTTTTTTTTGTTATTGTCCACACACTTATGGGTATCTGCGCAGTGAAAGCCTTGTGGCAACCATGTGCAGTTCCGCTGCATGAATACGGACGGCGTGGATGCAGTACATTCATGCACTCGGAACACATTCATTCAAAAGTTACAACCACTTTTTTTGCTGTCACTGCTCTTCTTTTCCAACATTGCTTTCGTTTTGTTTTGTGGTCTATACTAAATACGAATGCATGGCCAAGGGATAGGCGGACAACGGAGACTGACAGACGCACGGCCAACGTTTAGACAGTCCAACTTATAACTGCGACGTGTTGGTTGAGTGTTCCGTTGCCCAGTGACTGTGATTTGGTAGAATGAAATGTTTTAGGTCACCATTCCTGCTGTGCATGTATTTCGGTTTTGTTTTCTTGCTTTTCCATGTTGTTGCTGTTGTTGTTGTGTTTCTGGCGAAACACCAAAAACAAAAACCTAACCTAGACATGACGGAGTCCTTTGTTTCCTTCCCCTCCTTCACCCCTATTGTTGGCTTATTTTTATTTGTAGTATTTAGCTAGTAAGCAGGGAAAATAAATCATTTATTATGACAACAAAATCAGGATTCTTTTTATAGGTTGGCTTTGCATAGTTGGCTGTGGATGGCGAGATTTTGTCATAGTTCGTTATTCTATTTTTAAAATAAACGCTTTTGCGTGGGAGCTCAATCTTGCGATTCGTTGGCTAGTCATACAAGCTGGCCACTGCTTACGTTTAAGCGACACGTAGTTATTGATAGGCGTCAATCGTACGCTTTTTATGGAAAATGCAAAAAAAGAATGTGGCATTATTAAGTGGACATGACAGTTTTTATGGTGGTGAGATTTGTTGGGGCTCACGTAAAGATAAAGGGGATTGAAATAGAAAAGCCGGCATGATTAACATGAAAGGTTATATATTTTTTAGTTCGAAAAGACTTAGAAAGTACAAGTTAGTTTGAATGTTTAGAGAGGAATTTTTGTTTTGTCAGCCATGTCCTTTAACATTTAAGACATAATGTGTGGAAGGAAATAAAATTGCGCAAAATAAGTGACAGCGAAATAAAAGGACTAAAGCACGGATCGTGCTTTATAAACTAGAAGTAATAACTTTTTTCTGTGTAAGCAATTGGCTTAATCTTTATTTTGCTTAAACGATTAGTACAGGGTGTCCGCCAGGAAGGTATACTGCTTTGCTTTGCCGCCATTTTGGTAAACATTAGTCTTGTTAGTTCGTAATTGGTAGACGTGAAGTAGAGACGTGGCAAATTTATTATGAAAAATATTCGATAAACCAAAGTGTTTTAATCGTTTAAACATTTTATAAAAATCAATCATCGATTTCTGTGACGATGAGAAAGTTACGTGAATTTTTTGGGAGAAACAACGCGCCAACAAAACGCGCTATTTATCGTGTAGTGAAGGATTTCGAAGAAAGGGGGTCTGTCCGACTGAAAACATTACTACTGCTCAAGAAAGTGTTCAAAACAATCCATCAACCTTAACACAACGCCGTGCTCAGTAGCTTGGTCTTTAAAAAACAACTTCGGTCACAATTTTGTACAAGGATTTGCATTTGTTTCCATTTAAGATTCAGTTGACACAAGAGCTTCTCCCACAAGACCCTTTACGCCGCCGTACATATGCCAATAGAATGTCATAGCTCGCCCATGACAACCCCGATTTTCATGAAAAAATCATTATGAGTTACGAGGCACATTTTCATTCGTATGAATATGTGAATAAACAGAATAGTCGGTTCTGGGCAATGGAAAACCCTTAAATTATTCATCAGCAACCTTTGCATCCATTTAAAGTGACAGTCTGGTGTGTGGAGTGATATCGTGATATGATTAAAAACTTTTTAACGCAAGAACTGCATGCTTATGGCTTGATTAACATGTGGTATCAACAAGAAGGTGTCACATCGCATACAGCCAGGATTACAGTGGAATTACTGCGAGACCTCTTTCCACAACAAGTTATTTCAAGAAATGGCGATGTTGATTGTCCTCCACGGTCGCCTGGTGTGATTGCTTCGGACTTCTTTTTGTGAAGCTATCTGTAAAGCAAGGTTTCTGCAAACAAACCAGAAACTTTTGAACAACTTAAACAAAATAGTCGTGATGAAATTAATGAAACACTGCGTGAAATGTGTGAGAATGTAATGAAAAATGTGCTCAAAAGGGCTCGCATTTGTGAAGCTAACAGAGGTGGACAATTATTTGATATTGTATTGCCAACATTGGATAAAACATTTATCAATATAAGATCCCTTCTCTTTCATTTAATCAAAAGTTATAGACAAACAAAGTAGTATACCTTCCCGACGGACACCCTGTATTTAATGAATCTGTTTAATTTTCTTTTTATTTTGCTTGATTGATAATTGCCGACATTAAATAAAACATTTATCAATATAAGATCTATTCTTTTTCATTTAAACAAAAATTATAAAAACAAACGAAGTGGTATATATTTCCGTCGGACACCCTTTATTTAGGTTTATTAGGTTTATTAAAATAAAAGAGGAGTTGGATAGTGCAGCGGTATCATGCTTTGCAGTTCTGCATTTCCCTCCAAAGGGAGATTAGGCGGGAGTTTGGTGGAATTTTCCCGAGTAGATGGACCATCATGAGGCTGGTAAATATGTTTGCCGAATTAAAAAGCATTGTATGACCGTACCATCGAGATCACTATGATAGGGTTTAAGACACCATCACGGCAGTAGCATCGTCAATTCAGGCAAATTCAAGCGTTTCGACTTGAAACTTCTGCTAACTGCAAAAATTGCAGTTAGCAGAACGTCGTTACAACGGGTAATTTATAAAGACCTAAACTTGTTTCCTCACAAAGTCCAAATTACAAGTTAAACCCTCTGGATTTGCCTATTAGAATGTAATTTTGTCAAAAAGTTATTAAAATTGCCAAAGAAGACAACAGCTTCATAAATTGCTTGTTTTTGTCGGATGAGGCCTATTTTGATATAAACGGCAATGTAAACAAGCGAAATTGCGGTATATGGAGTGAACCTAGTTCACAAATACTCCATGAGACGGAATTGCATCCAGAACGAGATACTGTGCGGTGCGCAGTTTCATCAAGCTGCATTGTGGGGCCATAATTCTTGCAAGAATACGAATAATGGAGACCGTTTTTTATACTACTAGACTAAAATGCAAGTAAAAATTACCAAGATAACCTTTAAACTCTTTCCTTTAGTATTTATATTTAGGTACTCGTGGATCGTATGAATAGCATCAAAGATATTAGGAGAATACAAAAGTGGGCGGTATGGTGCAGAGGTACCAGAATTGGGCGTGTTAACCTATTTTTCATATGCCAGTTCAAAGCCGCCAGTAAATTATTACGAGTTCACAATTAATGTGAACTGGTCGGAATGGTGAACTGGAAAAAGTGAAAAAGTGTCATTTGTATTGAAGGTACCGGAGGGAGCATGGCTAGGAATCCAACTATCTTTCGTCCAATTTAACTTAGAAATCTGTTCTTAAATATTGATTTTGGGTTAGATTGTATAAATAGAATTAATGATATTTCAAGAATACCTAAACTATGCGAATATTTGTGTGGTATGTACCAGAAGGGGAGTGGCAATAAGGCTCCTCTTTAATCTCATAGGCAGTTTTGGAAGGAATTTTACGTTTTTCTAATTGTAAAAACGAGTTATCGTGCGAACTAGTTGCATATGGCTCAAATGACTAAATAAGCCATAAAATGGAATTGATCAAAATATATTTAGGATTTAAAAGGTGGTTTTCAATGCGTAACACCATTGTACCAAATGATATGTACCCTCTTTCCTAGTAGGGTAAGTTTCTAACAAGTGTATCATTTAAAGTTCGTTCCGGCCCAGACTTTTATACACTCCCCGATTGATTAGATTTCAGTATGTCATTCGCAGTATTGGTGGAAATAGTTGTTGGTGGTGGGTTCATGTTTGAGTGGACCTAATTTTTGAGGCCCTTCAGACCATTAACAATATGGCAAGGGTCTACAGTTTAGCCAAATTGTAAGGTACTGTCAGGAAAATTTATTGTTGTTAAGTACCCACAAGTCAATTGTTTGTGTTTTTAAGGGTACCTTAGATCCAAAGATGTGGACTCGAAAGTGTGTGCATTACGATAAATGTAGGAATTCCCATCTTTTACTATCCTACGCTCTCAGAAGAGACACTAGTGAACATTTTTTCTTAGCTCTCATCACAATCAAAAGTTTATTGGATGACAGTAGATTGAATGCGCTCACTTAATAGAGAATTACTGATTTTTTCCTAAATGCTTTAAATAAATTCTTGTTTATTTAAAGTTTCTTACTTTCTCTTAGCTCTTTGAACTCTTAAAATTTTAAAACTATCGGCTGTTTAAACTTTTTCCATTGTCCCTTGAATTTCAAATTATCAATAGTTGTGTGTGTATATTTTATAAAGTACCACATAAGTATTTCAAGATGTTACAAATAAACTATGTTCTGGTGCAGAGTAACAAATCTTAAAATGGTTTTGGTCAAAACACATTTGAGGTCTCTCAACAAGTACATATCCAAGTACTCATTAGGGTACAACTAACTAAACTGATGCCTTTGTTTTTTTAGTTGAATTTACACCAGTTTAAATCCAAATATCGTTAAAATATAAATGTAATATGAGGATAAAGTTTAAGTTTTAGTACCGTCTCATTAAGAAAGCGGCAGTCCATTGGTTAATGTGCGTGGTGGCTAAAACATAAGTAAGAATGGATAGCATTGCTGTTCACAACATAATGGGAACACTTTTTTTTCCGGATCTAATTGTATAGTAGTTTATTTTGTGGCACTTGGAAGCAAATTGGACCTGCAAAAAAGATTTTCAAACGAACAACATTTAGAGGTTGCCTAAAGTTTCCAGAGATTTGTTATAGAATATCCTGGGTATATTTCCCTAAAATTTCTATTTCTATGACCCGGTGTCGATTTGTGATTTGGAAATTAAAGGTAAGGGTTGGTAAAAGGTATTTACTTCACTTGTTGTACCTACTACTCAGTTTCTTTCCTTTATTGAAAACAGTATAAGCAAATCATTTGAAGCTGAAATTATAGAGTTCCCGATCATCGATGAGTAACACTAAAAGTATATCAGATGCGATGAAACTATTAAAGTACATTATATAGGGTGATCCATCTAGAGCTGTTTTTTTTTCAAAATAAAAAAAAACTAAAATTCAAATTCGAAGGAAATTGTATGCCATTTATTTTTTGAATATAATTTCCTTCAAATGTTGGCCGCAACCACGCCTCAGGGGGTCAATTCTGAAGGTGCAATTTTGGATGACTCATTCGAGCATTTCGACCGGTATGGCGTGAATGACAAGCGTAATGTTGGCTTCCAAGACCTGCATCATAGCAAAGACTTTGGACTTTCCGTAGCTCAAAAGAAAAAAGTCTAACGGTGTGATATCACACGATCTAGGCGGCCAATTCACCGGCCCAAAAATGTGATATTAGCTGCTCTAGATCAATTTTTTGACCAGCCGCATGGCAAGTGGCACCGTCCTGTTGAAACAAAATGTCGTCAAGAATACGGGCTTAAATTTCAGGTAGTAAAAAGTCCGATATGATAGAGCAATAGCGAGCACAATTGAAAGTTACGTTTCGACCATCATCATTTTTGAAAAAATATGGACCGATAATTCCACCAGCCCATAAACCGCACCAAACCGTGGTTTTATCTGGATATAACGGCACCACTTGCACCTCTCCTGGTTTCTCTTCAGCCCAAATGTAGCAATTCTGTTTATTGACGTTGCCGTTGCGCCTGGAATGGGCCTCATCACAGAACACAATTTTAGTCGAAAACAGCGGATCTTCGTGTTTTTCGCCGAACGCTCATTTCCATATTACAGTTGCCAACATTTGAAGGAAATTATATTCAAAAAACAAATGGCAGAAAATGTCCTTTCGTACGAACAATAAAGATTCCACACTTGATTTGAATATTAGTATATTTTTTTGTATTTTGAAAAAATACCTCTAGATGGATCGCCCTATTTAATATGTATACTGGTTTTTATGTAATGATTTCTATTTTATATGGCTAACATTATGTGTCTCGAAATTCAATAAAAGAGGTCCTTTGAGCAACCCATAAATATTTTTCGTTTGGTTTGAATTTTTGCACAAAGAGGTAGTTATGATGAGGGAACAAAATAAGCTACGATGCATAATCAAATTCAAAATAATTCGTTTTGAGCAGCTCTAATAAGTAGGAATAAGCGACTTTACGAATAAAAGATTTATTTCCAAGCCGTGTAAAAGGTTTTGCATTAAATACACTTGCCAATGGATTTAAACATTAGGTCCCAGCTAAATAATTCGAATTTTAGTTTTGCACTAGAGGACCGTACGGCTTAGAAAATTGCCGTTTTTGTTGCCGCCTATTGATGTTTAAACTAAACAAATGATAGCGGTTTATAATATGAAGTTGTTTTCGAACTTACTAAATCCGAGTGCGATGGGTTCCTTAGAACCGAAGCTAAGAACATTTTGGTACGTATATGTATTACATAATATTTTTTATATATTGTATTACAGTGGGAAATTTTTGAAAAACGCTTGTATCGATTCGCCAGCTTTTTTAATGAACACTCATGACTTCACATAAATTAGTTACAAACCATGTCCATGTTGCGACTGTATAGACTGAAGCCCTCCCTATCCATGAACTCTAGCAAAAAAACCCATAAATTATATTTAGTACCATGTTTTTCTTTTTGTTTTATTACATTCCTTTTTAGAGATTTTAGATTATATATACTTTCTTGACTTATTGTTTGATAGTATTGAAATTTGTTTTATATTTTACAAACAAAAAGATAGAGAGAGGAAAGCAAAAACTAGTTTGTCACGCGATTTTGCTAAAAACGCAAAACAAATAGAAAAAGTCTTCAAAGCCACCTTAAATATATGCTAAAATATCGATTTTTTCCATTCGCTGCTGCTTTTGCTGTTGCTTTTTCACCGCCTGCTACTTCAAACATTCGCATACACAAAGGGAAACCATACAAAAAAAACTGAAGAAAATGTCAAAAGAAATTCTTGCTTTTTAGTAGCGCGCGTACAAGTGTACTTAACTGAAAAAAATTAAATTTTAAGTGTCAATTGGAATTTAGTGCAAATAAAAGCAAACAAATCATCAAACAACTCGCAACTCTTTTTCAAAGCATACTTAGCGGCTTGATTTTATATATGCCAATTGAAGCATACTTTTAGGTAGTAATTTAATTAAAGTTCACTCGTTCCAGGGGGAGGTAAGGCGGACCACAATGTAAGCATTGCAGTGGCTTGAAATTAAAGTGCGAATAGTTCCAGGTTTTTTTCTGTAGATTTACGTTGGGGAATAACACAATTAAACTTTCCTCAAGAGTTTAGTGCTCCATTTAATGAAATAACTGTGTTTATGGAAGCAGGAGCGGGATGTAAATTAAAAATTTGTTTGCTTCTTGTTTTAATTAAATTATGCCGAAGTTGAATGATGCAAACGTATTACTTGTTGTGGCAAGGTTGATTGTTTTAATGGTGAACTAGTTTAGTTTAACTTCCACTTAGAGCAGCTCGAAATGGAATGAAAGTTCCCGACGAAGTGAATTTACATCACGGTGGTCGTGTTAACAAAACCTGCAGCTTAGGGGTATGGAAAAATCCGAAGCTAACCTTAAATAGTTACAGTTTGGTGTAGATTTTGAAGAGATAGGGCGCTAAAGAGATATGGCGCCAAAGAGCTAGGACGCTTAAGAGGCATGCTAAAGCATTTTTTTTCCGCCGATTGAACACATGTTTTTAAAGATCGAATTATTTAAACTAGGTGGTTCATTTGATGCAAAGGTGTGTCAAGATGCTTGGAAACTACTTTTATATTAAAAATGAGTCAAATAAGTTAAAATGTACAATTTTTCCCAACTTAAAGACTAAGTCAACCTCAGGAAAAGAAAAATAATATTTGCACAAGGAACTTATTTTTTTCGGTTTTTCCGCTTCATGAGTATCAACTACGATCGTTCCGAAGAAATTGTATTATACATTAGGTCGTGCTTGGGAAAGGAGGCGTGACAATGCTCATGAAACTCTAGAATCACCCTATTTTATGAACTATTCGAGTTATGTAGATGATATTTGATACATATGATGTTGTTATGGAATGAAATACATCCGAAAGAAAAGTGGGAGTTGCCACGCCCTCATTTTTCAACCGACAATTGTCAAAAATTTTCATGAGATAATGATTAGACGAGGTAATGATTAGACAAAATGACGTGACACTTTAATATTTCAATGCTTTCTTGGCAGTCGATTAGAAGGTAAACCGACTAGGGTACTTATCAATGCAGTTCTGAAAAAGGCATTTACGCCTTGAACTGGACTTTTCACAGCTGCAGCGTCTGAAATTGTAAAAACCTTTGTGTTATATTAAAATATGGAGTGATGCGGTACATATCTAATACGAAGCTTCCGCGTTCCAAACATGTAAAATGTGGCTTCTTTCGTCGAGCTTGCTTTAGATATGCAACAAACCGATATACTCAGACAGATTCAGAGCTGATCAGTTATCAGTTAAATTCTATATTTATTTAAATATTTTCATTTAGGTGTAGCAACAATCCAAACTATGTTAAAACAACTTGCGACACAGCGTTGTGTAAGGTATAACTACTCGTATACCCTACACTGCACTGTAGTACTGCGAATTTTGACTTAGTTCTATTAGTTGTTGTAAACAAAGTACAAGACGCAGATACGAACAGATCTAGGCAAAACTTTGAAAAATGTGACGTTTAGGCCAGCGACGAACCCTGTTGAAATTGGCCGATTTCGGTCCACGCTTTTGAATAGCCTTCATACGAAGGGCTCTTCCAATTTGAGGTACTGCAGCTTTTAAAGCAACAAATTGTATCCGATTAGGGTCAAATTTAGCACAGTGTATTGAACGGGGCATATAAGGCTTTATAGGGAAATTGGACAACATCGGTTCATGTTTTCGAATAGCCTTCACACAAAGGTCCCTGCCGATTTGAGGATCTGTCGCTGTAGAGGTCCTATAATAAACCCGATCGTGCTTCAATTTCGCATGGTGTCCAATAATTAACTTTGCTAGAACTGGTTAATATCGGTCTACATTATCATATGGACCTCATACGATTGTAATTTCCAATTTGAAAGTCGCTTTAAAAGTCTCATATTATATCCGATCTTGCTTAAATTTGGCTTAGTGCATTGAACGAAACCGGTAAGAAACCCAGATGAAATCTATATCAGTTTATGTTTTCGATAAGCCCACATGCCTTTTTTCATAAAGTCCAGCACAACGGTCCCCAGAATTCAGGATATGACGCCTTTGAAGTCACAAATTAAATCCAAATCTATCAAAAATTTGGCATAGTGCATTATAGATTTATCACTAACCTTGGCAAATAAATTCAAATCGGTCCAGCATTCCCATGCAAAAGATCCTCCCGGTTTGAGTTTCTACCACTTAAGAAATCGCCAATTAAATCGGAATGAGCCCAAAGTTTGTAAAATACGTTTTGAGTGTCTTTCAACCTTACATACTGAAGCTTGACCATATCGAGCCCTTACCGCGAAAAAGGCTCAAGCGCCACTAGATTCTTAATGAAAAATCGAAAATTGTGCAACGCTCTTTAGATTTAATATTTAAAATTAAATATTAATATTTACAAAGATATGGTAAATTCAATTGTATCGGAGTCGCCCAGATGAATTAGACAAAAACCAAAAAAAACCATGTCCTGTAAAATTTTCTTAATGCCGCTCACTTCATTTTTGGATTTAGGGTCCATTTTCTGATATAGCCCCCTTACAAATTACCTTTTCGTTTCGAATAGTAAGCCTACCAGAATAGTTTAAATGAAGAATAGTGATTTATGTGGAATTATAGCTATTCCCGTTTACTGATTTCGGTTACTGATTGTTTTTATGACCCTAGAATTAAACCGCTTTAGCCATGAACTGCTTAAGTAAGACCTTTCTCAAACTACTAATAAAAGCGCAGAATCTTTTAAATAAAAGAGTGGTGTATGGTATCTTATAGTCGGCCTAACCCGGTTTAATCACATTTTACTTCTTATTCATACCCCAGCTTTGCTTAATGTTTTTTAAAATTAATTAATTAAAGATTATTGACTTTCCTAAAAAATCTTGCATATTTTTGGGGGTTGTAGTTGTGGGATAAAATAGTGGTCGTTAAGGCCATAACTTCAAAAATTTGAAAATAAAAGCTGTAGACATTTCTGCGTATAAGAGACCCTAACAACTCAGGCATCATAAGCCGTTCGACATGAATATTGGCTTTGAGGGAAACGAAATATTCAAGAAATACTATTAGCGAGGAATAACCGAGCTCGGTAAATGATATTTACCTTGCATATTTTTGGGGGTGGTTGATATGGGTAAAGATAATGGGCGTGTACTCTGGGGCTTGGTTAAAAAGCAAATAAGTGGTCGCTAAAGCGATAACTTTAAACATTAGAAAAAAAACACTGTAGGTTTTTCGTTTGTAAAAGGCACTAACAACTCTAGGCATCATAAACCGTTCGACATGAAACTTGGAATTCAGGAAAATAAAACTATTCAAGAACAAACAACCAAGCTCGGTAATTGCTATTTTTGAATAACTTTTTTCACCAAACTTAAAATTTGCAAAGCAAACTGTTTATGGCGCAAATTGAAAATAGTTTTCTGTAAACTATAGCATTTTTCTATTTGTGAGCAATGGTCCGAGGTTGTCCGATTACTGACCTTTTACTCGCTTAATAACCGAGCAAAAAAAAAGACGCCTAATGTCTAGCAAAGTACACATATTAAAAGATTTCCAATACTATTGTTTCAAGTTTTCCCAATCTACTGAAAAAATATCAATACAGCATGTTGTCTGTTTCAAGAATCATTAAGTTTTTAAATAGTATTGCATACATTCAAGGGTTATCTGCGGTAATATGTGTTTTTATACCGAAAACTTAAACTATTATAATATGATAGTATTAATAATATTATTATTTGTTAGGACCTTAAATGAAGTGGTCAAAAGCATACAGTAGTAACCATAAAGATTGGCATATTTGTTGGGTTAAATTATGTCAAGAAATCATTGCATAATGTCTAAAGTTTAATGAAATAAGAAAGATAATATTTATATGGCGAAAATATTTTCAAATATTGCAGGACTTTTGTATTTCAATCTATTTCGTATTTAGAAACTTTTACAACATTTCAAATTATCCTTTATACGAAGGATAATATGACCAAAAATATATGGTTGTCTTTTACAACTTTTGTCCATTTGTAAGAGTTCAGCATTTATAAGAAACATTGCCTACTTTTAGGGTTTATTTGAGTTGAGCAAGATTTGTAGCTAAATTTTCATAAAAATTCCCATTCTAGTTAGTGGTCCTAAACTAATCGCTTAATGTGTGGCCACACCCACAGGAAAGTGAAAGTCCCTTTTTCTGTCGATTCCCTTTTGTGGCAATCAACATGAAATGGTTATTAATATTTCACTCTTTCCTTGATTACACACAAACACATTCACTCTCTAACTTCTTGATACACAACCGAAACCTTTTTGCACATCGAGCGTGTGTGTGTGTCACAACCTCTCGGGGTAAAAGTATGAGGATGTTGAAAAAAGCAACATGCAGGCTACATTCCTAGAATATAGGATAGTAGTCGACCGCATTCAAGGTCCTTGCCTTAGTACAACATCATTTGTATGGCCATGTGTATGAGTGTTCGGATAAGTGGGAGTATATTTGAAAAGGATATGCGTTAGTTCGTCCTTTGTGTGTCGAATTTGTTGCTGTTCAAGCGAGCATATTTCACCTATTATCCTCGGGTAGGTGTAGTCTTTCATTTCAAGTTCAAGCGGAAATATATTAAAAGCAAACGCAGTAATAACACGGCACTCATCCTTCGCTACACCACTTTCGGTGTGATGGCGGAGCGTTTCGGGGCGACATCTGCTGCGTTGGCGTGTTTGAAATGTAAATTTCATGTGTAAGTCTCTGACAAGGTTACAATAAACTGTTGATTACAAACGTACTATTCGCATACATACATAAGGGTAAACTTATACCCTAACCTACATGCCCAGACTTAGCTGACAAGACTACAGTGTCGTTTGATTGTAAGCCCAAAAGTAGGCTTGCATAATTTTCGTTAGCCCGTAGCGTAAACTAGACAACCAATTGGTTGAGGAGCAAATGTCATATGTAGGATATGCTATAAATCATTAAATCTGCTTGTCTTATAAAAACATGAATGTGACTCGTGTTAGTGCCTTAAAGCCAGTGGCGGAGAGGGGGTTTTCAAAGGGCTGGCCGAAGGCCTTTCCTCATGAATCATGCGGTAGCGCATACGTTATAACCTTTGGAGGCAAAACTTTCGAAGGAGTTCAACACTCCATATAGAAAGGAATATTATTAGTTAAAATCTGCGGGATATACAGGGTGGAGCACGTGAATTTGCTTTTTTGGCACTGCAGACTGTGGCAGCACTATTCGTCGAAGAGAGTGGAGAGTGTGAGTGGCTCATAGTGGCTGATGGGAGATTTGTATTCGTCTGTCTTTCAGATGCCATCATGCATTGGACACGTGAGGAGAGGTCATTTTGTGTTGAAGCGTATTTTTCAAATGCGTACTCGATCATTGCAGTGCAGCGTGCTTTTCGTTTACGATTCGCTGTTCCCCCACGCAGACGTGTTCCTGGACGGCAATCAGTTGTTAATTGGGTAACTTGATTGAGAATAGCAGAAAATGTGTCATGTATACGAAGGGGACCTGAGAGAAGGATTACAACAGCACAAAACATCGAGAGAGTTAGCGCAGCAGTACTGCAATCTCCGAAACGTGCCACTGCACACACAGCGAAGGTTACCATGAATTATTGAAGGCAAATGTCTTTAAGGGGTGACGTGAACTGGCCGACACGCTCACCAGACTTAGCCCCATGCGATTTTTTCCTTTGGGGTTACCTGAAGTGGAGGGTGTATATCAACCGTCCCAAACACCTTGGAAGACCTAATTAACAATATTAAGGCTGAAATTGGTAGAATACCAGTCGACATGCTTGTTAGAGTTCATGAAAACTTAAGAAAACGTATGCAGCGGTATGTGGATAGCGAAGTTGGCCAGATACACTATTAAAAACCATGTGATTTAAAAATTCCCTAACTGTTCAATATAATAAAAATATAAAATGAATTTTTCTAAAGTTCAAAATTTTTTTATTTCATTCCCAAATAAGCATATTACCGCACTCCACCCTGTACTTATAAACCCATAATTAGTAGTAACCCTCTTTCAAAACCGTCTGAGCAAGTTTAAAAAAACAGCCTGCGACTTCATGAATAAGAGACTAATGTCTAATCCATGTGAAGGTAATGGAGATAGCAAATTTAAAGCAAGAGCTGGAACAAGGAAAGAGAATGTTCTACAACTGGCAGTAGTATTTTGGTTAGGAAGTGCGACAATAACACAGTAAACCCAGGTTCTGAGTTCGGGTAAGATTTTATGATGTTTTTTAGCGGCTGTTCACAACCTTGGCACAACCATGTATATTCTTTCGATATGTATTAGCAATGCTGATCCTATAGGTATAATATAAACTGTAGAGCTGGGTTCTCGCAGGGTCGAGGGGGCCACCTGAAACATCTTGCTCCCCTGTAAGATTAAAAATTTCATCTTGGTTAAATCCTATTCATTCTTTAAGCTTGAAGGTGGCTAGGAGCAAATATTTGGTGTATATTTTGATTTTAACAGGCAGAGCATATTGAGGTCAAACTGGAAGCAGTCATGTTTTATAAGGTATGACCAAGGACTATAGACTGGTGCAGCGGATGGTTAGGATCCCCTAGAACTGCTGGGACAAGAATTTCAGTAGTTTCGCAGTGAATGTGATGTAACACCCAATTGACAAGTAAACTGAATGCACGTTGGAAGCTATAAAAACTGGGAGTAGCCCTTGGTTACGAGTTGTGATTGGAGACTTAAGTCTGGTGCCAAGTATAGTCAGGACCCCCAGAACTCTCTCTGGTCCAACTCGTACTAATGTTCAGCCCCTTGGAGAGTATCGTACCCAAAACGCGAGAAAACATACCTCAAATGTGAATTTGCATTGCAAGCTGATGCTAAGACCCACAGATCAGCACAAGCATTTAAAAAATGCAGTAGTGCTCGAATATGACACCACGGGACACTGATAAGGATGAATGTACTACAAAAAATTCACCAGCAAGGATATCATTTAATTATCATTAATGAAATGCGGGTTTCCACCTCGTAAATGCCGGCGACTTAATGAGTAAGAGATTTACCTCCAAGCTGTGTAACAACTTTTTAATAAAACGCATAAGCCGTTCGGCGTTAAACAGTAGGTGCGGTTAGTGCACAGCTCAATGATTAGAATGAACCTTCTCTTTGTTCCTTAATGGGATGTTGTGGGACGTAAATAAAAAAGGGGAAAACTCGAAGATTTCACACTAGAAATTCCTTTTGAATTTCAGAAAACATCGCTTAAAATTCAAAGGACAGCAATTGAGAAGAAATTAATTGAAATTCAGAAAATTCCATTGAAGTTCAGAATATTTTATTTGAAATACTGAATATTTCAAATGAAATGTAAAAGCTATTCTTTCAATTTCAACCCACAGATCAGCACAAGTATTTGAACATTTAAAAAATGCAAGTGCTCGAATATGACACCACGGGACACTGATAAGGATGAATGTACTACAAAAAATTCACCAGAAGGATATCATTTAATTATCATGAATGAAATGAAATGGGTTTCCACCTCGTAAATGCCGGCGACTTAAGGAGTAAGCGATTTATCTTCAAGCAATGTAAAAACTTTTCAATAATATGCAAAAGCCGTTCGGCGTTAAACGGTAGGTCCCAGTTAGTGCACAGCTCACTGACTCGAGTGAACTTCCTCTTTGTTCCTTAATGGGATGTTGTGGGCCTTAAGTAAAAAAGCAAGCAAAAGGAGATAACATCGAATTCACACTAGACATTCTATTTGAATTTCAGAAAACATCGCTTAAAATTCAAGGGACAGCAATTGAGATACAAAAGACATCAATTGAAATTCAGAATATTTTATTTGAAATACTGAATATATTGAAATGAAATGCAAAAGCTATTCTTTCAATTTCAAAAAGAATCTTTAGATTTGTGTGTTTTAAATGGAGTTTGTTAACTTCAAATGGAATTTCTGAATTTAAATTGCTTTATTCTGAAAAACAATTAAAAAGGATGTTGTTTGAGGAAGCGGCTGCATATTTATAGGACAGTTTTACGTATCCTGGTGTTAAGTACAAGTGCGGTTCGGAAAGTTCTTAGCCTATCAATGCAAGAGAATAGTTAGTTTTTCAAAAATATTTTTATTTTTCAATATAATCTCCTGAAACTTCAATACACTTAGTCCAACGCTTATCTAGCAATTCTATCCCTTGATTAAAATAGTTTTCCTCAAGGTCTTCAAAATAGAGGTTTACAACTGTAATTGCATCTTCATTTGAGGTAAAACGGATTTTTTTTAGATTTGGGAACAGGTAAAAATCACTGGGAGCTAAATCAGGAGAATAAGGTGGGTGGTCAAGCAACTCGTACATTAACTCGTTGATTTTAGCCATTGTTAAAACACTCTTGTGCGCTGGTGCATTGTCTTGATGAAAAATTATTTTTTTGCGTTGTAAGCCAGGACTTTTTTCTCGAATTTGTACATTTAATTGATCTAAAAGGTTGCAATAGTACTCTGAATTTATTGTTTTACCCTTTTGCATATAGTCAATGAAGTCCCAAAAAACCGTTGCCATAACCTTACCAGCCGATTGAATTGTTTTTGCCTTCTTTGTGGCACTTCCTCCAGCTTCAGTCCATTGTTTGGATTGTTCTTTTGTCTCTGGAGTATAGTGGTTGGATCCATGTCTCATCAACAGTTATGAAACGACGCTTAAAATCCATTTTATTTCGCCGAATACGATCCAAACAAGCTTGAGAAATGTTCATTCTTATGCGTTTTTGGTCGACTGTTAACAAGTGCGGCACCCATCTTGCAGAAAGCTTTTTCATCTGTAGTTCTTCATGCAAAATTAAATGGACTCGATCATTTGAGATGCCCATGATATTAGCTATTTCACTCACTTTTATTCGTCGATCATTTAAAACCATATCATGCACTTTGGCTACAATTTCTGTTGTTGTTGCTGTTTTTGGACGTCCACTACGTGGTTCATCTTCAATGCTTGTACGACCACGATTAAATTCAGCAACCCAATATTTTACTGTTGCATATGAAGGAGCACTTTCACCTAACACATTCACCATATCATTATGAATTTCTTGTACCGATAACCCTTATTTATGTAAATATTTAATGACACCAGGCATTTCTAATTTTTCCATTGTAAAAAAATCGCGGATGCGTCTTTTGTGAACACCTGTTTCTATATGAAGGAGTTGCCAGATCGAAGCAAAATTTAACATGTGTTCATAGCAGAGATGGAAGTTTCCAAAACACTTAACTTTTTCTGTTTATACTGCGCTTTTTGTGATAGGCCCTCGTACATCTATTCTAATCAACTTTGTTCAGGCATAGAGCCTCACAACCTCCGACACGGTCCTTGTAATCTCCTCACACTTACATTTATGCATAAACATTGCCATTACAATTTATCACTCGGTTAAAACCTCTGACATAATGCTGAAATCTATTAAGGCTAAAGGAAGGGGGAGTGCTAAATAACTTGTCGTCGTTCCCTCCTTCCACCGTATGCCCAAATTATGCTTGTACCATTGGAACGCTACCCCTACCGTACCTAAATAGAATATTTTGACAAGTATTAAATTGTAATACCGTAAGGAATACATTATACCATTGGGGGAGGCGCAACGATCATATGTACTTGTTAATATATGGAGAGTTATAATTAAAATATAACGACATAGAAACTCTTAATCGGAAATAATACATCGTAATATGAAAAGCAGACATTTGAGATTAACACCTTTTGTTGAAATATGCTTAAAATTAAAATTTCCATAACCTCTTTAGCATGAAATGTGTGCCAACGAAGTGAAGAGTCTGCCTCAAATGAAAACATTAACATTTTATACCGAAGAACATGTGCCTTGAAAATCTCATTTTCATGGTAGCCCCCACTCCCGGTAAAGTATGTCACACTCAACAGCACTGACGAGTTGTGTGAAATTTAACACTTTTGTGTCAGAGCACTTGGGCGAGCGGGCGCATACATTGTCAAGTTTATTATTAATAATCTCAAACATTTAAAGCTTTGACTTTTCACTTTAATTTTAATTTATTAACCAGAAGGGTTATCCGGCTCTGCCGAGGTTCCCTTTATTTACCATTTTCACAATGTCATGGTTTTGGAATTTTTTTCGGAGCAGACACAATAGACGTCGGTGCCGCGATTTTGGCAAAATAAACGATTTTATTTGTGGTTTACGGAAGGGATAATAATTGGAAGATTTCAAATAAAAAAAAATATTCAAAAGGTAGAAGAAACAGATACATTTTAAACAAGTGAAAAAGTCAGTAGTCGAACCGATGCCCTACACTGCTGTGATATAGAAACGATCTAATTCATCAAAGATTTGATTAAAAATGTAGCTACTTGAGGGTGGGACCTTCTCACGATCGTATATGAAAGCGTGGGCCGACATGATCCGATTATACCAGATTAAGTTTTAGGTCACACATCAGGGACTATGTCCACAATTTAGGTCTTGTAGCATGTTAGCTATGGACAGCAAAAATGACCCCTGTTGTCAGGGGTCATTTTGCTTTCAGGGGTCATTTGAGGGTTCTTTTTAGAGCATTTTCCATAACATCTTTCAAAATTTGTGGCTGTAGCATTCGAATTTGTGTATTTGGACTCAAAACTTGAGTCCAGTGTTAAGAGGGGAAATGGCCCTTCAGAACGATTCCAAACGATTCAGCTATACAAATAAACCAACTAAATAAATAAATGTTTTCCAGAATATTGAAACAGGCTTAACTGTACTTATATTTCAGAGACGTTAATCAGACTTGATGAATATTTTTACCATAGATAGAACTCATTAATGTTGAACAACAACCAATTTGGTTTAGGTGGCGACCCCTAATCCCTGCGGTCCCCTTAAGCCAGACTATAAATATTGTTGTACTTTTTTCAATTCTTATCAGATTAGTGCAATATCATTTGAAAGTCGTTCAAATAACCTATTCAAACCTGATCCGTGAACCCATTGCGAGGCGATTAAGTATAAATACTTAAATAAATAATTTGAAAATAGGCCACTTTGTCGCAATATTGCCGATATGAAGGAATATATTTCGTATCACATATCCTTAGCCAAGACTTTGAGCCTTCATTTGAGGTCTTTTGTGACACATTAACTCTTTATTAGCCGTAAATAACACTGTGCGACAGCCACAATCGGTTTGGGATGAAACCACCGGGGAAAGTTATATCGGTCAAAAAAAGGTCATACGTGTCCCAGCGTTTCGTTGGGTCTCATCTAGGAATCGAGATATATCGATTTGAAGTTAGTAAGTATCGTATAGGGGAATTTGTCACGTTTTTGGCTCTTTTGTTTGACATAACTTGAGAACCACTCGTCCGATTTAGCTGAAATAAATTTTAAAAAAACAAGAATTACAATTCCCTTAATCTGTTCATATATTATTTTCCTACACTTACACTTTTTACCGTTTTGGATTTTTTATGAATTAAAAAAAAAAATTTTAATTTTTAGGCAAAAATAATTTTTTTTTTCATACATTTATTTATAATTGCGAAACTGTTGCTTAAGTAGGAAAACGGTTTAAGAACAGATTAGAGGAATTGTAATTCTTAATTTTTCTAAATTTGTTTCAGCTAAATCGGACGAGTGGTTCTCGAGTTATGTCAAACAAAAGAGCCTAAAACGTGACAAATTCCCCTATACGATACTTACTAACTTCAAATCGATATATCTCGATTCCTAGATGAGACCCAGCGAAACGCTGGAACACGTATGACTTTTTTTTTACCAATATAACTTTCCCCGGTGGTTTCATTCCAAACCGATCACTGACCCTTACCATTTGTCGCAGAGTGTAATGAGGCTTAAAGTTTTAACTTTTTTTGGAATTTTAATAACCTATTACCATTAGTTTTTTTTTAAATTGCTCCTGATACTTTAGATAGAGGGATTGCACCGTAGTTTTTTGAGGACGCCATAAGCAATGCCGTCACGTTTTCTGGCTTACGCTACTGGGCCCTAAAAAACGATTTTTTGCTACCGAAAGTAGATGAGTGGGGTTTGGTCAACATGTGGTTTCAAAAAGACGGTTGATTTTCCCATCCCAAACTTCTGTCTTTGGGTCTTCTTGCTGTCGTGGGTTTTTGCCGACAAGCCTCAGACAATAGCAAACCTTTTGGAGAATATTCGATAGGAATGTGGACGTTTATCACTAGAAATCTTGGGGAAATTCGTGAAAAATATGATTAAACGGGTACAAATGTGCATCGACACTTGGTGGCAGACAATTTTAGATGTCCAAATAAAGATTTCCATCACTTAAACAAATTGTTAGTAAAAAAGTTATTTTTACACAAAATTGGATGATTAGTTTTGCGTCACCCTGAATATTCTGAATCGTCGTAAAACCTAAGATGATCTAGCCATGTCCGTCTATCTGCATGAGGAAAGCAAACTACAGGTCGCATTATTGCAGCTAGGTGATTAAAATTATGCAAAATTATGTGTTATGGACTGAAACGGATGGTATTGAAAATCGTAAATCACTATATGTGACAGCGCATAGAGAAAGGGAAGAACTAAGGGTAAGAACATCAATTTTAATTTCTTTTTTTGATGTGGACATCATTTGAGCATCGAATGAGCCAGATCCCATGCCCCAAAAGTGTTCCCTCCCAGAGATATGCGCGTTTTATGTAAGTGAAGTCGACGATTCTTAGCGCAAATAGAAAGGGACCTAATCTTTAAAATGGCTCTCCTGAACAAAACTGATTTTTAACCTTAGGTCCCTTTCTATTTTGCGCGTCACATATTTGTTATACAGGATGGCACACGAATCGTGCTACAAAAACATAACGTAGTAACTTTTTTCTGTATAATCAATCGGCTTATTCTTAATTTTATTTAGAAGGTTGCTATTTAGATTTAGTGAAATTGGTGCTAAGGAATCTGATAAAAGGATATGGGTAGTCCAGCGGTACCATGCTTTGTAGTCCTGCATTTCCGTCCAAAGGAAATTTAGACGGAGTTAGGGAAACTCCCCCGAGTAGATAGACGATTATAAGGCTGGTAATGTGGAAGTATAGCACGAAGACCGTACCATCGAGATTTCTATGTTCGGGTTCAAGACACCATCGCGCCAGTAGCATCGTCAATTCAGGAAAATTCAAGCATTTCGACTCCAAACTTTTTGAGGCAAATTGCAGTTAGTAGCCGGCCATTACAACGGATATTTCCTGATGACTTAAACTTGTTTCCGTACAAAGTTCAAATTACAAGCAATCCAAACCCTCTTAATTTGGCTATCCGAATGGAATTTCGCTAAATTATTAAAATGGCCGAAGAAGACAGCAGGCCCATTCTAATCTAAACGGCAATTAAAACAAGCAAAATTGCCGTATATGGAGTGATCTTAATTCACTAATACTTCATGAAAAGTGACTGCATCCAGAACGATATACTGTGTGGTGCGCAGTTTCATCAAGCAGCAATGTGGGGCCATACTTCTTTAAAGTGACTGCCAATAAGGATCGTTATTTAAGGATGTTAAAGGAGTTTTGTTTTACCAAGAACTGCGCCAAAGACTTATCCATTCCAACAGCATTTGGTTCCAACAAGATGGAGCAACTGTACATGTAACCAGACCTGTTATGACAGAGCTCTTACGAAAATTCCCAAAAAAATTAACATCCAGAAATTCCACTTTCCGCTGGCCCAAAAGTTACCGGAATTGACTGTGCCAGACTTTTTAATGGGGTTATGTCAAGCAAGAAGTAGACAAATCGACACCAAGGAATTTTACTGAATTGTAGAAGTCCGTTAAAACAATAATTAAAGCGATCCCAACTACAACCCTTCAGGCCGCGATGAATAAATTTCTCATCAAGAGTCGCAAATGCGTGGAAAAACATGGAGGTCATTTAGGGTCTATTATCTTCAAACACAATTAGTCATATAAAATTTAATTAGATTTCCTATCAATTAAATAAAATAGATTTATTACAAAAAAAGTTACTTGAATTTCTTAGTGTAGCACAATTAGTGCACCGCCCTGTATTTTTGCGGGCTTTTTGCTTATATATTACCACAATCAATGCCATACAGTCCTAAAGTTCCGGCAAGGCCGAACTTATTTTGACCACTTCTTTGTTAAATCTGCTTAAATTACGCTTGACGTTCCGAACCTGATAGATACTTAATCGTGGGGCTAAGTTCGACGAAAACAGACGAATTTCCATGTGCATTCACGCAGCAAATAAAAGTGAACTCATTAGTAAGTATGACAATTAAATAATGTACAACTCCCTAATTTATGAATACTTGCTTAAAGGAATGTAAAGCGAGATACCTAATTGAGATTTTAATAAATTTCCATTAAACGAACCTTAACATCCTGAGTATAAACTCTTACACAATTTGTAACTTACAACCTACTACTTCTGCAGTTGTAATAAATAACTTCTGTTGTGTTTTGTAATTTAAACACTATCAAATATTGCATACTTTTGGGATTAATTAAAAACTTTGAAAATTGTGACATACCTCAAGGGACCCGTGTTATCCATACAGCCCACAATTTTATTGTGCGTAATATCAATAACTTAATCTCCAGAAACAGCTTAAATTGCGTATGAAGAAATGTTATGCTTAAATCAATTAAAAATACCCATAAACTTGTTAAGGCAATAACATCTAAAACCTCCAGCAAGCAAAGAAAGAAGTCGACATCTCTTGTGTATGGAACCAGAAGATAAACACCCAACACGCTGC
Organism: Hydrotaea diabolus; assembly: GCA_963513945.1. Taxonomy (NCBI): domain Eukaryota; kingdom Metazoa; phylum Arthropoda; class Insecta; order Diptera; family Muscidae; genus Hydrotaea; species Hydrotaea diabolus. Next base: position 128,291,806 of record OY740717.1, read on the forward strand.
TATACCCACGCAAAAAGACGAAAGAATATTTGCTAAGTACCTAAGAGTATATTAGGTATGTAAAGGGTGGTCCAAATACAGATATGCATTTGGAAAGTAAACAATAAAACAACAGTTTATTTTATAAAATAAGGAGAGAGAGACATATTCTCTGTATTTATTTCTATGGCTTCGTACTAAACAGGAGTCAAGAAGCTGAATCGTTTTTAAAATATCCACAAAGCATTCATTCATTCGAAGAGAATTTAGAAAAGCTACCGGAGGGGCGAAAACGAAATCTAGGTCGAAATCCTGCATATAACTGAAGCAGGCAACGTATGCCTCATAGCTACGTAATGTAGTACTCTTCAAGGACTGGAGCAAACCGAATATCTTATAAAATGTGGTGGACTCCTTATCGACCTTCTGTGAGGTGAATGAAGACTAATTCGACATTTGCAGTGCTTTCCTTTATTAAGTAAAAAAACAGAAAGATAATGCATTTGCAGGAACTGCTTTAAGAATTTTTTAGAGGATTTGAGTTTTTCCTTTAACCGGCCTAATCATATGTACGAGTACATATGTATTTTACCCGCCATTCCATTAAGGAAAGGAAAAGAACGAAAAATTGATCCTATTTCAGTGAACTTTGAACGATAAAATTATTATACTTATACTGCTAGCTATTCTTTAAAGCCGGTAAGGCTTAGGTTTTTTTGTAGAGAAATATTTAAATGACTTGGGTATACATTTGAAACTCGTAAAGTGAAAGACTGCTGCCCAGTTGGTCCTAGCCGTCATCCAATCGAAATAACTGTTGTGAATGTCGAACGTACGATCACTCTCAAAATCAGGCTTTTAAGATCGGAAACATAAGCCAAAGCATGACAAATGAATATACCCCGAAAAATCTAAAAGAAGAGCGGACACTAATAAAAGTGAAAAACTGAATATGGAGAACTTTAGGTATGTACGAGGGCTCTATATACAAGCAACTCCTAGATCCCGATCAGACCTTGTAACCAATAGCAGCTCCTAGTTTTTATCGCATACAGCATACATTCACTTTACCGGCCATTTGGGTGTAACATCACAACCACCGCGAAACTACTAAAAGGCTGCTCTCCGCAAGCCAAGCTAGAACACCAGTTCTAGGGGATCCTAACCACCCGCTGAACCAGTCTATAAGTACAGTCTCTGGTCTTACTTTATAAAACATGATTGCTTCCAGTTTGACCTCCATATGCTCTGACTAGTGGAATCAATGTATGCAGCAAATCTTTGCTCTTTGCCAGCTTCAAGCTAAAAGAATGAATAGGATTTACCCAAGATGTAGTTTTTAAAAGTACTGGGGGCTTTTTGGGCTCACCTAAAACGATTCAGGTGCCTACTTTCAACCCTGCGGGAACCGAGATCTACAGTTTATATCACAGAGTCAGCTCTGCTAACGAACTTAATTGAATATGTGTATAAGGTGATCCATTTAGAGATATTTTCTCCAAAATAGAAATATATAAGCACAAAAATTGAAATCAAGTATGGAATCTTTATTGTTCATTCGAAAGGAAATTTTACTTTTTTTTAAAAAATTTAATTCAAATGTTGACTGCAACTACGCCTCAGGGTGTCCATTCTGAGGGTCCAATTTTAGAAGACTCGTTCGAGCATTTCGACCGGTATGGCGTTAATAACACGCATAATGTTGGCTTCCAAGACCTGAATCGTTGCTGATTTGTCAGCATAGAATTTGGACTTTACTTAGCCCCCAAAAAAGTATTTAGGTGTGATACGAAGGCTGCTATTTATATTTCTAGCCTAATAATGAAAATACTAATATTTATCATCAAAAATGGTTTTACAGTTTTTCAAAGTATTCTCCAGCATGATTTATGCACTTTTGCATGCGCTCACACCAATTTTCGAAGGACTTTTTCCACTCCGATTAAGACACCTTCAAAACATGGTTATTGAACGCAGTTTTTTCTCTATGTGCGGGAATAAAAAGAAGTTATTGGGTGCCAAGTCAGGGCTGTACGGCGGATGACCCATCAATTCGAAGTTTTGGCCGGTCAAAAAGGTGCTGGTTTGAGCCGATGTGTGAGATCTCGCATTGTCATGGTGCACAATGATTCGTCTTCTCTTGTTCATTTTCGAATTTCTCCGAAGACTTTAGGCAAACATACTGTGGTGTACCACTCAGAATTGACCTCCTACGTTACTCAAGCGGAACAGTCGCCACGTGCCCAGTTTTGCCGAAGAATCATGCGACTATTTGCTTCGAAGCGCTTCTTCCACGAACAACTTTCATTGGATTTGGCTCGTCTTCGAAGACCCACACGGTCGATTGCTGTTTTCTTTCGGGCTCATACTCATAGATCCATGATTCGTCACCTGTGAGGATCTTATTAACGTCTTTTGAAGCACCGTGATGGTATTTTTTGAAAATTTCTATGCACCAATCGACACGAGCCTTTTTTTGAGTGATTGCCAAATTGTGCGGATCTAACGAGAACAAACCTTCCTTTTTTACGACCAGGTGTTCATGCAATATCGAATGTATGCTGGTGGAAGAAATGCACAAGAATGCCTCTATCTCACGGTATGTCACATGACGACCTTGCATTATTAGTCGGCCGTTTTTGGACGACCTTCACGACCTTCGTCTTTAAGCGAACGTCGGCCACGATTGAATTTATTAAACCAGTTTTTCACAGTGCTATAGGATGGTGCTTCATCGTCATACAAAAATTTAAGTTCATCGATGCACTCTTGTAGTGATAATCCACGTCGAAAATTTAGAAAAGTAATCGCACGTAAATGTTCACGAGTTGATTCCTTTTTTTTCCAATTTGTTTTTTTCAAGGCACTGTAAACAAAAGAAACGATGGTCGTACGTCAAAACGTTCTGAGTACGTTTATGCTAAAAAATGTCAAACTTTCCAATGGAGATGTCAGATGGCGCCAGAAATATATATGGCAACCCTTAATCATGAATTCATTAAAGAAGGTTTGGTAAAAACGGGCCTATTAACAAGAGGTTAACTCTATTAAGCAAGCCTTTACTTTGAAGGAATTTATCTACTATGTCTTTGTAGACATGGTGGAGTTCTTAAGAGCAAAACCAAATTATCACATCTCTCAGGAACATAAGGACCATTGAAACATAAAGGAATAGATTCATGTATAATTGAACGGACAAAGAACTTGATAAAATGATAAGTACATAACATATAACGGAGCAATGAGGAGGACGGTCATGAGAGGCCCTCTGAAAGGTGGAGTCATGTCATACGATCTGTGGAACTGGTGATAGATCCCGGTAGGTCTTTACGGAAAAGTCACCAAAGTGGTTGCTAACTCCACTAACAAAAAGTTATTCCGACATTCGATGAAAAACTGAAATTCCTTTTGAAATTGGGAATAGACAGCATCATAGGAATCTGGCCTATCAAAACGGGAGCCATATTATTTAGGAATAAAAAAAAGATGTCGTCGATTTCAACTCCAAGATTTAACTCTGCGACTCTACGTACAAATATCATAGGAAGCAAAAATATCTTTTTTTATAACAAAACAAAATACAAAAAAACGTCATCCGGCCCAACCTTATACTTAAAACAGTGTCCTTGAGCCACCGAGGTGTACAATTAATGTGCACGACTATGCTGTCAGTAAACTCGAGTTCGACTCAGGGTAAGAACATCGAACAACTTGTTTTAGCGGCGGGTTGCAGCCTCATAAATGCCGGCAACTTTAAGAGAAAGATTATAATATAATAAACAAAAATATTTGTTACAAATCCTTGGACCTCTGTGGTGTAATGTTACAAGTACTGTGCACGACTATGGTGCCAGTAAACTCAGGTTTAAATACGGGTAAGAACATCGAACAAATTTTTTTAACCAGCGGGGTTTCGCCTCATAAATGCCGCCTCATAAAGTCTCTTAAAGGACAGCATATGCGTTAGATGCTTTACTTACACTTATTTTAAATAAAGACAGTTTTTGAGTATGACATCACCTTGGAGAAATGTTGTTAACAACAAAGATATGTCATTGACTAACAGTCAAATAATTGAGCCGAAGCAGTGTAAAACGAAATATATGAAAAATTTACCTTAACTTGGCACACCCTGTGTAAATTTATCTATATTAAAACTGTTGTATGACTTTTGCGTAGTAGACAGAGTCGAAGAAACCCCCAGAAATTTACACACATACTTTTAAGTAAACTCTAGCATAGATACTATGGCACAGCATCGTACATAAACCAACATACAGTGAATGAAAAAAGCTAAAGTACACCCTAATTTTCTACTTTGCACATTAAATTATCGTCTATTTTTAAATAAAATGTCGTTTTTTACCACCCTGTCTTAACACACTAGATTTAGTCGTATTCTCATCCTTAAATTTTCTGTCATTTTCGTGGGCCAAATAAAATTTTTTAATTTCAATCTGCTGCGAAAAAAAGAACTGACAATTTTTTTTTTATTGGAACGGTTGAACTTTGTCATTTAATAATGCACCACCATCCGATGCGTTTTCGCTGCGCCCAATGGGCTGAAAATTGTTTGACCGAGGAGATGAAGAATTTGAACGAAAAATCGTGTTTTTAGATGAAGCTCATTTTCATCTTGGTGGCTATGTGCATATGGGGTTCAGAGAACCCACACGTTACTATTGAGAAGCCAATGCATTCACAACGAGTCACTGTTTGGCATGGATTTTGGAGGTATCATTGGGCCATTTTTCTTCGAAAATGCGCAAGGAGCCGACGTTATCGTCAACGGTGGGCGTTACCACGCCATGCTTAACGAATTTTTGTTTCCAAAAACTCAAGAAAATTCAAATGACATAGACGACATTCGGTTTCAACCAGATTTACGCAAATATAATCTTCAAATTATATTTGAAATTTAAAATCCATACGCAAAACATAAAAATTATAGTCAAATTTGACCTGTACTTATACGAGTATAAACTCGTACCATTATGAAATCAAGCATAAACAGCAGTAGATTGCAAATAAAAAAATCGGTACGTTCGACCGATATAATGTTCATAACAAGAGGGACCCTAATTCTGCAAGTAATACAAGTTGTCCCTTAAATATCGGTTTCTTAGATACAGAATGGGGCCTTTAAAGAACTCAAACAAAAGCAGGCGGCTATTAATCGTACGTAAAAGACTATACTAGATATACGAGGGTGACCACAAAACTAACTAGCCTGGCACATTTTCTGTTTTACTAGCAACTTTTTTTGTTTTTGTTTTTTAAAAGCAATCTTTTATAAGCCATCTGTCAAAATTTCCGAAATATTTAAGGATTATTTTCTTTGTTACAGGTGATTGAAGTAAGCAAGTTTTATAATTTTTGAAAAATGGAAAATAAAGACTTTCGTGCGGTAATTAAACACTTTTATATGAAAAGTTATACGTCACAAGTAAGAAAAAAATGAATTGGATTCTGTTCATGGTGTTAATGCACCATCATACTCCACCGTGAAATCTTGGGTTCAACAATTTAAAATGGGTCGTTCAAGTACGGAAGATGAACAACGCTCTGGAAGACCGAAAACTGCTACTACTATTGAAAACATTAGAAAAATATTTAATGAAGTGACTAAAGATAGACGAATAAAGCTCAGATAACTTGCTGATATTGTTAAAATACACGAAAACAAGTTTGGAGTATTTTACATGATTTTACTCCACATGAAAAAGCTATCCGCAAGATGGGTGCCGCGTTTGTTGACTTTGCCCCAAAAAAATTGTCCGTTGGACCAATTCCGAGGAGCTTTTAGCGACTTATCAGCGTAGTCCAATAGAGTTCTTGCGCCGATTCATAACTGTTGATGAAACATGGATACATCACTACATCCCAGAATGCAAAGAACAGTCAAAACAATGAATAGAAGCTGGTAAAAGTGGTCCCAAGAAGGCGAAAACTGTTAAGTCAGCAGGAAAAGTAATGGCCTCAGTATTTTGGGATGCAAGGGTATAATATTTATTGATTATCTTGAGAAAGGAGAAACTATAAATAGTGAATATTATTGTGCATTATTGGATCGGTTGAGTGAAGAAATCAAGATAAAACCACCGCATTTAGAAAAAAAAAAGTTCTTTTTCATCAAGATAATGCTCCTTCACATCAAGATAATGCTCCTCTAACTCAACAAAAACTGGCCGAATTACGATTTGAAACTGCTCCGCATCCACCATACAGTCCAGATTTAGCTCCTACCGATTATTTCTTGTTTCCAATTATAAAAAAAAAATTCTCGGTGGCAAAAAATTTTCGTCCAATAGCGAGGTTATTGCTGAAACTGAGACATATTTTGAAGGTCTTGAAAAATCTTATTTTTCGGATGGAATTAAAAAACTTGAAAAACGTTTGATGAAGTGTTTTGAGTTGGAAGGAAATTATGTTGAAAAATAAATAATAATAATTCCAAAAAACGGTTCTTTTTATGTTAGGCCAGTTACTTTTGCGGTAGCCCTCGTATTATCTGATTACCTCGTACAAAGCCATCATATCCGTTGCGAGTAAAAAGAATGAAACGAATTTTCTAAGAAACCTTTCGAGAAGCCAGAGTTTTTTTTAATAAAACGCTGTATTTAGTGATGTGTCAAACATAAAGGGTATCCATTTAGAGGTATTTTTTCAGAACAAAAAAAAATATAAAAATGCAAATCAAGGGTGGAATCTTTACATTTATTTTTTGAAAATAATTACCTTCAAATCTAGGCATCTGTATTATGGAAAATTTTGTTCAGTGATTTCTGGCTCAATGGCAAAGTCAATAAACAAAATTGCGGCATTTGGGCTGAAGAGCAACAAGAAGAGGATTAAGAGGTGCCATTATACCCAGAGAAAACCACGGTTTGGTGCGTTTTAAAAGCTGGTGGAATCATCGGTGCATATTTTTTCAGAAATGATGATGGCCGGAACATTACCGTGAATGGTGCTCGCTATTGTGCCATGATATCGATCTTTATGCTACCTGAAATTGAAGCCCGTAATCTTGACGACACTTGGTTTCAACAGGACAGTGTCACTTGCCGTACAACAGCTTAATGAATGCCGTACAGCTCAATGAATCTATGAGAGGTCATTTCGAAAAGCAGGTAGTTTCTAATAATTTGGACAGGTGTGTTGGCCGCCTAGATCAAGTGATATTTTTTTGGTCCGAAAAAATACCTCTAGATAGATCACCCTATAGTTACCCACATTAAAACAAACTGCGGATATCTTTTTAAGATATCGGTCTTAATAAATGGTCGTTGTAGTCACACGAGCCATAAATATGATCAATGTTATTTACGATTTATATTGCGAATCAGTGGTGATGGAGCATGAGATTAAGCCGGGCCAAACACACTGCCGTTTTCTTTTATTTGGATTAGAACAAATATACGAGTATCAAAAAAAGTTCAGTACAAAGTTTTCAGTTTCCGGAAAAACAAAAGAACATATTTTGCCTGAACAAAAGCTTAATGCTGTGTAACATTTTGAGGAAATATTAATGCTATTCTTTGGTCGTTAAGGTAACAAGAATGAATTATTCATGATGTTTGACGTCTTAGGGGTTAATCCGCAAAGAAAATAGTTTTTTTTTTGCTCTTCAACGGGGTGTTATAGCAACTGGAGATTAACGCAAGGTAGATGAAGCAGGCTTACAACTTCGGTTAAAGTTTTGCTGCGGATGGGCCATCATCAATTATACGATTTTGCTATTTAAGTTTTATTTTTTTCCATTAGGGGCCACAAATAATGGCGTGACAAATTATCCTTTTTGTTTATTGGCTAAAACAAAAAAGGGAAATAGAAGAGAACCGTTTTCCGTTGTCACTCTGCACGACCTGAAAACTCGTTTGCAATTTTCAAAAGCTCTAGCCTTTACGGGCTGTTCGTTGCCACAGGAAGCATATTTAATTATGCAAACTTTTATGAATATTTGTCGGCAGGCAGTATCAATCATGTGTCCAATTTCCCATAATATATCTTCAAACTTTTGTACAGGAAATAAAAGTTTTTTCTTTTTGTGTTGTCGTACGACACAGAACGCGGACACTCGATGGTTTCCTGGCTGGGTGTATTTCAGCGATAGCGGCGTAATGGAGCTAAATGAGGGTGGTGGCGCTTAAGTGGAATTGAGTCAAGTATTTAGCGAATATGTGGTGATGGAGAGTCGACTAATTAGGTTGGGCTGTTCTTTGTTTTAATTTCAAATAACAAATATTGTGTTTAATTATAGCTGTAGACAGTAGGGTGTGGTAGCGCTTTGATATATTCTGACGTTCATAATAGAGAAGCAGACACAGGTTTAAACACATGAAACCTGTAGATTTCAAAAATTAGGTTACATTTTATGGAAAATTAAAGAGTTGTGAAATTATAAATATATAGGGTGTCCGCCGGGAAGGTATACTACTTTCTTTTGCCGCCATTTTTCAAATCATCAGTCTTGACAGTTCTGAAGTAGAGACGTGGGAAATTTATTACGTAAAAATATTCTATAAATCGCTAAACATTTTATCAAAATCAATCATCGATTACTGTAACGATGAGAAAGTTACGTGAAATTTTTGAGAGAAACAACGTGCTAACAAAACGCGCTATTTCTCGTAATGAAAATAATTTCGAAGAATGAAGGTCTGTAGCTGTGGACCACAACGTACTGCAAGATCAAGTGAAAACATTACTGCTGCTCAAGAAATTGTTCAAAACAATCCATCAACCTCAATTCGACGCCGTGCTCGCATTTGTGAGGCTAACAGAGGCGGACATTTATTTGATATTGTATTCCATACATAGTTGCAGACATTAAATAAAACATTTATCAATATAAGATCCATTCTCTTACATTTTATCCAAAATTAAATTAAATTAAAACGAACAAAATAGTATACCTTCCCAACGGACTCCATGTACCTTCCCCGCGGACTCCCTGTAATACCTAAGCATTTGTTTGCCTTGAACTATACTTATAGATGGTGGCACCTGATGATCTAAAGGGTACTTTTTTAGACGTGTAGTTTTAATCTGGCCACACTTTTTTGGAGTTGGTCTTTTTGACATGTTTGGTTTGCCATTTCATAATGAATAGACTTATTCCGGAACAACGTTCATGTTTGAAGAAAATGAACGTTGCAAATCATGGTGAATGGCCCCAAAAAGAGATGGCCACAGATTCTGATTTTTACGAGAATATGCTGTTCAGCGATAAAGCCCACTCTTGGTTGAATAGGTACGTTAAAAACCAAAATTGTCGCATTTGGCGTAATGAAAATCCACAAGCCAGTGTTGAGACGCCGTTACATCCCCAGAAAGTCACTGTTTGGTGTGCTCTATAAGCAGAGGGCATCATTGGTCCATAATGATTCAAAAATAAAGCAGCTCATAATGTTACAGCCAATGGGGAACGCTAGTGAGACTTTTTCGTGCCTGAATTGGAGGATGATGAGGTGGGCGACCTTTGTTTCCAACAAGACGGCGCTACATGTCACAGAGCTAACGAAACTATCAATTTATTGAAGGCAACTTTTGGTGAACTCATTATTTTGCGTCGTGGGCCTGTGTCGTTGGCCTGTGTCGTGGGCCTGTGTCGTGGCCTCCAAAATCGTGCGATTTAACATCGCTGGACTATTTTTTGTGAGGTTATGTGAAGTCGTTTGTCTATGCAATTAAGCTTGACAAGATTGACGCCTTGGAAGAAAATATTCGACGCGTACTTGCCTAAATAACTTTTAAAACTTAATGGCAGACCTTTGTCTTTAAAATAAAGTTAAAGTCTTGGCCATAACATTAAATTATATGAATTTTATTTCTCCTTGAAAACCAGACGTCTGAAAAAACGCCTTTTAAATTTAAAATCTCCACTGATTTATTTTTTCCAGTGTCCTGGCAACTTCAGCAAAAGTCTTTGCACGGGATGTCAACCTTTAGAAGGAGCCTTCAACGATTTTGTATTCTAAATAGGGAAAAGATGCACTTGTGACATATAGAATATTTTTATATCTGTGGAAATTTGTGACATAGGAGCAGTACGGCCACAATAGCACTTCATGAGTATACAAAGGATATAAAAAAATACTGAGGAATATCCACAAAAAAGCATACCAGACTCACAGGATAGTGGATAACGCTATACAGTATCGATGTTTTTTGGCTGGCATTACTCATCTGGCTCTTGGTGCCGCCGTGATGTGTTTGGAGTGTGCACGACTATCACGCCAGTAGACGTAGGTTAAACCCCGGCTATGAACATCTAAATATTTTTCAGCTTCGGGTTGCCACCTCGTTAATGGCGAAGCCATATAAAAACTTCTATATAAAATGCAAAAGCCGTTCGGAGCCGGCGTAAAACAGTAGTGCCCGGTCAGTGGGTATCAGAATTATATCATGCACATCTAACTGTTTTGAGAAAAATTCCCATAGTTCCTCAATAGGATGTTTTGGGAATTAAGTAGGCAAGTATTTATCTTGCTCTTCTGAACTTAGTCCTGAGATTAGCGGAGGTATTAATCACAGGGACGAACTACCCATACCGAGGGCCTGAAGGTCAGTCTCCACCCATTTGCACTTGATGAGCAGGTAAATGACGACTGCATCAGCATTCCTTCTCAGACAGACTTCACACTGGTTTCATGACTGCACAGGCCATCGAACGAATTTTTGGGATCCTACAACAATCCACACTACTTATAAGTAAACTTCATAGTGCCAACCTCAAGTTTTAAAAAGATGCAGAGATGGATCCCAAAAACAAAAAAGTACAAATTATCTGCAACGACGGCTTTAAGCTAGACGGAAGGTTTGGTTTTAGAATCCACTAGCGAGAAGAAGCATTAGATTTATATATTTCGTTGTAGCTTTTTAGGGTAGAATATTATGGCAATTTGGTGGCTCGGACAAAACGTTATACTTTATAATGGATAGATTCACAACTGAACAAACAACCAGAATAATGGTATTTTATTATTCCGATCAGCGATCAATTATTTTAACGCAAACGCATGAGTGATGAAGCTTATTTTTATTTAAATGGCTTTGTTAATAAGCCAAACTGTAGGTTCAGCGGTTCTGAAAATCGAAGAGCCATTCATTAACGCCAATTGCACCCCATTAGGTATACAGTGTGGTGTGGGACCACCTCTGCAAAAATTATTGGGCCTTACTTCGTCGAGAATGAAGATGGAAGTGCTGTTACCATAAATGAAGAGCGTTAAAGGTTTATAATAGAAAATTTTTTCTGCAGACGTAAAATCACCTGAGATGTGGTTTCAGCAGGACAGATCCACTTTTGGAGAGGGAAAATTTTTCAAAAATTACTTGGTCAGAGCGATCGCCAGGATTGGCAGCACCCGACCTAGACAATCCTTCAACTCAAGGCCAACATTGCTGCAGAAATTCGAACGCTACAGTCACAAACTTTAAAAGATGTTATGGAAAATATTCTTAAACGAGCCCATCGTTCCAAAGCTGAAAACGGGGGTCATTTAAGTGACAATATTTTTCATACTATGTGTAAAAAATTTTCACTTTGTGTATTTTATAATCGGGGAGAAAAATAAAAAAAAATAATAAACGAAAAAGTTATTAAAGTTTTTAACCCCATGGTAACTTTTGGCCCAATCTGTATTTTTTCTAGCACAAACTATTGATTTTGCTTTTTACTCTGCATGAACTTAAATTGAAAGGGACTATAGTATGGCCACTATGACAAAGGAAATACCGATACGTTCCAGTTTATGCAGTGTTGGTGAATGGTGAGAAAAAAAAAACATACAATGCTAGGTTTGATTCCTATCGCACTTTACCTACACACAGAGAACTTATTCGTTGTCACAACCGAATTTTTTTGCCATCGGAATGGTTGAGGTTACATGTCATGCCTCGAATTGGTAGCCGTCGGGAAACCCTGGAGAAGCGTTGCTACGAAGTAAAATCACAAAGCTATGTCCTTAATCAGTCCAAGGACAAAACGCTTGCAAAATAGTCAATCTCTTAATAAAAAGGTCATCCTCGAATTATTTCTAACTAATTATAATAAGTTGGAAACCGGTATAAACTACAAAACTTCTGTTAGGCGAGAAGATTTTCTGGTCCAATCACCAAATGTTAATAATCATTATGGGACTTCGGCTGGACTGACAGATGATGCCAGTTTTACGTGACTATCACCGTTCTGACCTGAACCACGGTGTTCCATATCACTGGGGTAGGCTACAATGCGTTTACCAACACTCCTCTAGATAAACAGGAGAGAAAAAATTAGGGATCAGCTTCACCAAGTGTTTGGTAAGGGGAGATGTTTACCTTAAACCTCTGCTACTCTTTGGGTCGTAGAATCCTGTTGATACGCAATTCCACGTCAAGCATATACTTTACTTTGCTTTAGGTTGTAAATCACAGCCACCGCGAAACTCCTAGAAGATCCGTTCCCAAGCCGGTCAGGCTAAAACGACAGTTCTAGGCAATCCTGACCTCCCGCAGTACCAGACTTGAGTATATAGACTTCGTAGTAATGGGTGATCCATCTAGAGGTATTTTTGCAGAACAAAAAAATATAAAATTCAAATCGAGTGTGGAATCTTTATTGGTAATTTAAAAGGACATTTTATGGCAATTATTTTTGAATATAATTTCCTTCAAATGTTGGCCGCAAATAAGCCTCAGGGTTTCTATTCTGAGGGTTCAATTTTGGATGACTCGTTCGAGAACTTCGACCGGTATGGCTATAATGACACGCGTAATGTTGGCTTCCAAAACCTGAATCGTAGCTGGTTTTTTAGCATAAACTTTGGACTTTACGTAACCCCAAAGAAAAATGTCTAAAGGTGTGATATTATATGATCTAGGCGGCCAACGCACCTGTCCAAAACGTGAAATTAGCTGCTTTTCGAAATGATCTTTCAATAGATCCATTGTTTAAGCAGCTGTATGACAAGTGGCACCGTCCTGTAGAAACCAAGTGTCGTCAAGATTACGGGCTTCAATTTCAGGTTGCATAAAGATCGATATCATGGCACGCGAGAACCGATGCACCGATGATTCAACCAGCTTATAAACCGCACCAAACCGTGATTTTCTCTGGGTGTAATGACACCTCTTGAACCTCTTCCTGTTGCTCTTCAGCCCAAATGCGGCAATTTTGTTTATTAACTTTGCCGTTGGGCCAGAAATGGGCCTCATCACTGAACAAAATTTTGGTCGAAAACTTCGGATCTTCCCGTTTCTCACCAAACGCTCATTTCCATAATACAGTTGCCAACATTTGAAGGTAAGTATTTTCTAGAAATTAATGCCATAAAATGTCCGTTCAAGTTACCAATAAAGATTCCAGACTTGATTTTAATTGAAAGATTCCATAATTGATGGATCACCCTATACATGTAAACTTCCTGTTTGAGTCACGCACACTCAAACTGATAGCATCAACGTCTACACCAAAAATTCGCTTCATGTTAACCATAAACATAGAGGATGAATAGGATTATTCGAGATATTAATCTTGCTGGGGATCTCTTAAAATATCCTAAGGGAAATCGGTTGATCATTTCATCATTGTTGGCAGAAACTTTTTAGCGTTTATTAATATACTTTACATAAGTAAATGTCAAGGACGATGACATTAGGCCCCGGTCAGTGAGAAAAGGAAGTGCATCGTGCACAGCTCACGTGTACAGAGAGAAGATTCCCTTGTTCCTTAATGGGATGTTGTGGGACGTAAGTAAGTTAGATGCAAGATGTGGCTTCTAGAACTAAAAGCTGAAAATTCGGATGACCATCTTTGTAGATGTGGTATCTTAACCCTTTTTTAATTTTATTAACGTCCTTTCTTGGCCCAAAAAAACTATGTGCTCATCAGGATTGGATGTAAAATGTGGCTTCTGAAATTAAAAACTGAACATCGGATGAACATATGTCTGTAAGCTTTAACTGAATCTGAACTGATTTTCTTTAATTTCAAAAGGGTCCGTTCTAAAAACTTACTTCTGGCAAATTATGTGATAATCGGAAACAGGCGTCAAAAATCGTTAAATGGAATTAGCTGGTGATTATATCGGCTGATCAATATAGAGGTATTTCTTTCAAATTTAAAAAAAAAAAACAATAATTCAAAATTTTGTTCAGTGATTAAGGCAAATTTCTGGCGCAACGGCAAAGTGGATAAACAAAATTGCCGCATTTGGGCAAAAAAGCACCCAGAAGAGGATCAAGGGTGCCATTACACACAGAGAAACCCACGGTTTATTGCGGTTTATGGGCTGGTGGAATCATTGGCCATATTTCTTCACAAATGATGATGGCCGGAGCGTTACTGTGAATGTTGCTTGCTATCACGCTATGATGTCGAACTGTTTCCTACCTGAAATAGAAGCCCTTAATCTGGTTCCGACAGGACCGCGCTACATGCCATACAGCCAACGAAACAACCAATTTATTGAAGGAAACTTTTGGTGAGCGAATTATCTCGCGTCGTGGACCTGTGGCGTGGCCTCGAAGATCGTGCGATTTAATACCTTCGGATTATTTTTTGTGAATTTGCTTGTCTACGCAGATAATTCCGACACGATTGACGCCTTGCAAAAGTGGTGGAAAATTGGGCCTCTCGGCTGGAATTTATTCGAGCTAGCCGCGGCAGCCACTTGCCTGAAATTAATTTCAAACCCGTATCTCTTTAGTAAAGCTAAACTTTTGGTCTTAACGTAAAATTATATGCGTTTTATTTCTTCCAACACGCAAAAAACACCCTATACATCGATCGGCATACTAAAAGGTGGGTCTAGCTCAAATATTTTTGGTTACAAGCATTTGCCTTAAAATTAACTTATAATACCCTGTTACAGGGTATACAAATAATTAGTTTAAATTAAATTAATTTAAGCATCTTGTAACAAGATTATTATTTTTTTGTCCTTAAAGATGACCTTGTTTTGCCTACAATCCAGAGGTCCAGTTTTTGAAGTTCTTTTGGAAGATCTCTTTAAATACAAGGGAGAGCGGAACGTATGCTCCCCGACTAACACACTGATGATATTAAATAAATGGAGGATTTTCCAAATGATCATATTTTACCAATTCTTATATCGATATACCCCTTTTTATGAATACCCTTAATCTTTATATTTTAATTAGCATAACAAAGTGGAAACTTACCCGTAATTTAAAGTGCCATTCTTCAAATTATTCCCCACAAAATTTGCCGGTTGCAATGGCAGCTGATTGTGTTGATGTTGCTGCTGCTGCTGTTGTTGCAACTGCTGCTGCTGATTGTGTTGCGGCTGTTGATTGTGGTTTTGGTGTGGCTGCTGTTGCAACTGATGTGTTGTTTGCATTGCTGTGCTGGTGGTATTCTGTTGAGTATTTGTATTCGAATTGACATTTGTTGGCGCTGTTATAATTGGATTCTTTTGATAACTGACCGCTGTTGCATTATCAATGGTCATCGTATTCACTGGCTTTATCAAAGCATTCATGCAGTCTTCCTTGGCCACAAGTGGCATACTAATGATCGAGTCATCCATGGTGGAGCTCAGTCAGCGTTGACGTAGTACTCCTCTTAATAACTTGGGTAAATAACAATTTCAACTACAAAATATGTATGTAGTACTCGTATATATGTAGTCTATACTAGGCGTGTATATAGCAAGGTATATAACTAACTATGTAGTATGTATAGAGTATAAATGTTGTCGGTGTATATAAGTTTTTAACTTTTTCTTAAAACATTTTGTTTAAATGGCAAGTCGTTGTGACCTTCTTTCTCTAAGACTTCAGATGTCCTTGCTTTCCTTTGGCGGCCACTGTGACGTGGTGTGATGTTTAATGTCTGACGACAAAATGAGATTACATGTATGACGTTTGACCACCGATGCCACCCAGCAAGACCCGCTGTCGATTCCTTGCACGAAAACGTACGTTCTGTCTGTGGGAGTCCTTTTTGGTATTGTTCTTCTTTCTGGCTGCTCGAGTGGTAATGATAGTTTTTATGCCATCATGACATTCCTTGCAATTGTCTCATTATTAATCATTGCCTTATTTTTCAGTTGTTTTCTTCTTCTTCTCTGTGTCTTGTTGCCTTCTATCAATTTGCTGTCGCTGCTGCTATCGTTCTCTGTTTGCAAAATTTAATTCATTGTGATTTTAAATGTCGGTCATAAGGACTTTTGTACGGCAGACTCTTCTCTCCCCATTGAGATCTATCTGGTGGCGATGGTTACAATATGACGATGACGACGATGGTCGGGATGAGGATGAGGGCGGCTGATGCGGTCGCTCTTACGTCTGATTGTGACTTTTATTTTGTGTTTGTTTATTATTATTTTCTTTTTGTATCCGTTTTTTTGTCGTTTTGTTTTCCTTTGTTTGGTTGTTCAAGTGCAGCACTCTCGGCTAAGGATGGCCCGTCTGTCTGTCTGTCCGTTGGTTGTGGTATCTGCAAAGATTGGATGACATAAAAAAATGGTGATGTTTAGTTTAAATATTTGCTGATTAAATAAGGTTCTTTTTTGGTTGCTTTACTTTATAAAGATTTCGACTTTTTATGAGGCCACTAAAAGGTGTTTACATTGGCGTGATAGGGTTTCAAGAGGCAGAGTTCATAATATATTTAAAGGAGAGCATGGTAAAATTGCGTAAAGTTTCGGTCCAGTCTTAATTGCTATTCTATGTACAATAACGGAATCAAACATATCACAACTTAACCAACGTGGCCCCTTAGCAGACTCCGGCTCAAGAGAAAGTAATAAGCCAATTTATTCCAGACTCGTCATACGGCCATATGTTTAGAAATAGCTCGTAAATATTATCTCTTGAAAACTATATTGAAAAATTAATTCAAACTATGTCTTCGACCAAGACCAATATGCAAACCTTGATGTAGGAAATAATCAGAAATCGATAAATGCACACAGAGTTTCGTAAAGTTTCGGTCCAGTCTTAATTGCTATTCTATGTACAATAACGGAATCAAACATATCACAACTTAACCAACGTGGCCCCTTAGCAGACTCCGGCTCAAGAGAAAGTAATCAAGCCTGTATCATAAAAAGCCAATTTATTCCAGACTCTTCATACGCCCACATGTTTAGAAATAGCTCGTAAATATTATCTCTTGAAAACTATATTGAAAAATAAATTCAAACTATGTCTTCGACCAAGACCAATATGCAAAGCTTGATGTAGGAAATAATCAGAAATCGATAAATGCACACAGAGAACAGATTTGTTGCCACAAATGAATTTTTTGCCAATAGAAATTTGGTATTCCATTGCTACAACCCAACTGGGACTGGGCACAAGGCAATTTTAAGTAGTGCGAACTGAGAGACTCGGTTAAAAAGCAAAGTAAAAATTATTTTTTTTTAAAAGGACGATTATGCTTAGTAGGGGCATAAATACTGTTACAACATTGAACATATATTATTTATTTCAAAACGCCCCGGCCACTAGGGACTAGCCGCCTGTTCGTCTACCGATGCATTAAACTGTTTGAGGTGACTGGAGATGTAAAAGACCGCCACCGGTCGGCCGCCCACGCTCTGTTCGAACACCGCATGTCATCAAAGCCGTTAAATCAAGAATTCACAGAAATCCGCTCCGAAAACAGAATATCATGGCCCGTGAGATGAATATCACGCAAAAGTCCATGAGTCGAATCATTAAAAAAGACTTGGGACTTGGGGCTTTCAAACGACGTAACGGACATTTATTGACTGCAGCTTTAAAAAAAATAGGATTAAAAAAGGAAAACGTCTTTTGGTGAATCACGCTGATAACTTGCACAGAAAAATGTTGTTCACCAAAGAAAAAAATGTTTACCGTTCAGGAAAAATTTAACAAGCAAAATGATAGAGTGTATGCGCGGTCTTCTAAGAAAGCATCTGAACTGATCCCAAGGGTAGAAAAGGGTCATCACCCAGCTTTGGTCATGGTTTGGTGGGGTGCCTCTTACGATGGGGTCACTGACCTGAACTTCTGCGAACAAGGAGTCAAAACATCTGCCAAAGTTTACCAAGAAAGCGTTTTGGAAGCTGTTGTGAAGCGTCTTAACAGTTCCCTGTTCCAAAGCCAGCCATGGACATTCCAGCAGGATTCTGCGCCGGCCCATAAGTATTCCAGCGTTCATTTCCTCTGAAGAATGGCTCTCAGGCAATCCAGATTTGAACCCATTGGATTAAAAATTGTGGACGGTTTTAGAAGACAAGGTTTGTCACAAAAAATACCCCAACATTGGATCTCTTAACACTGCTTTGGTTCGAGCTGTGGCCAATTTTCCAATGGACGATGTTCGTGCAGCTATTGACGATTGGCCAGTGCGACTTAAGGCGTGTGTAAAGGCAAAAGGCGGAAATTTCAAATAAGTAGATTCTTTTTGGATACAATATACTTACATCAATCAATAAATATATTAAAAAATATTTGTTCCAAAAACATTTAGTACTTTTTATTTTACAGCATAAAACGTGAGTAACAGTATTTATGTCCCTACTAAGTATTCTATTATTTTGTTGTGACGATCTATACTAAAATTATAACAGTAGTAATTTAATAGAACACTTTAACCCTAAAACTTCCATATTTATAATTTTATTAAAAAAATAACACACCCTAACTAATAATTTTTTTCACTTTTTCGAAGATAGGTCGAAAAATATACTCCAATCTTTGAGATAGGATGTGAGAATGTTCTTCTAAACTAAACTCTATAAGACTTCACTTAACACCATAACGATTTAGTAAAACAAAGTAATATTTACTACTTTTCAACTTATTTTAAATGGTGTTGCATTGCAAAATAAAAATTTCCTATGCCAAGAACTCGAACCAACGACGATCGTTCTTTGGGAATTTCCTAGTCATTTATTTCTAGAAGAAATCATTCACCCCTTTAGAAAGCCCTAACTTTTCTTGCATAGTGTAATATGTTACAACAGCAAACTAAACGGGGTTTGATTACAACAAAGAATTTTTTGATTGTCATCACTAATTATTACTAAAGTAACATGTACTTTATAATTGGTTGGTTGTCATAACCAACAGTTTTTGCAACCAATAGTTTTACTTACTTCGGTCGGCATAACCGACTTAATGGCTGTAGGAATCGTTATATAATAGTAGCCGAGTATGTGTAGTTCGGAATGAAAAAGGCTTAGTTTCACATAAACACGAAGCCGAAGTTTCTCTTTAAATTCAAAAAATCGATATTCTTCTAGTCTTTTGTCAAAAAAGTACCCAGGCGAGGTTCAAGGGGTGCCATTATACATTGAGAAACCCACGTTTATGGGCTGGTGGAATTATCAGCCATATTTCTTCACAAATGATATTGGCCGAAACGTTACCGTAAATGTTGATGTTGCTTGTGTACGCAGATAATCCCGACACGATTGACGCCTTGCAAAAGTGGTGGAAAATTGGGCCTCTCGGCTGGAATTTATTTGAGCTAGTCACGGCAGCCACTTGCCTGAAATCAACTTCAAACCCGTATCCCTCTAGTAAAGCGAAATTCTTGATCATAACGTAAAATTATATGCGTTTTATTTCTTCCTAAAAACAAAAAAAAATCTACCTAAGATAGACAAATTATTCCTTAGTCCACCTCGATTAAGATTCAAAGATATCGAATGCTCGAAAAAAGATCTCAAAGCAGAAAAAATCCCAGGAGGGGATGGAATAAACGCGAAAATGGTAAAGCAACTTCTTCGGACGAATATTATTTATTTGTAACAGCATTTCACGCTTCGGTAATTCCCGCAATCACGGAGGTATCTGTAATAGTTATGATTCCTTAGCCTGGCAAAACCTTAACCCAAATTATTTTTTTTCGAATGATAGGCTTGTTAACAGTTTTTTCATAAATGTTCAAAAAAAAATTAAACCTTACATATCAACAAATTGCGGAGAGTTCGGAGATCGGGAGATCCATGCGTCGTATGAAAACTTCAATAGGAGAAGCCTATAAGAACAAACAGAACTGCACTGCTCTCTTCATAGATATTTCCCAAGCCTTTGAAAACGTATGGCTCGAAGTAATTTTTTCAGAACATGTATTTTAGTACCAAACAACACAACGGCAAGCTACTTATTAAATCAGTCATTTAAAATAAAATTAAAAGTCGCGTTTTCCAATCCTAAATTATTGCTGTCTTCGTTTCTCATGAAAGCATTTGGAACTTATACTATAAATCATACATGCTGCAAATATGTCCAAACTTACAAACTAAAGCTTACACGTCTACATCTGCTGATGATATATCCTTTGTCAGCAGCTAACTGGACTCTACAGCTGCATCCAACCAAATAGAAATGAACGTCCTACAACTTGAGAAATGGCTGCAAAAACGGACAACAGTAGTAAACGCTAGTAAGTGCACCTCAGGAAGGAATTGCATCCTCCTATAAAAATCTTCAATTCTATGTTGTCCCAAAATGATAACGCAAGGTAGCTGGAAAACCCGCTTGGTCACAACATATACGTATACAAAAAACTTTTCCAAATAGAGCTGAAATCATGGCAATTGCAATGGCTTATGGGTTCGCAATCAGCTCTACAATTAGATTTTTAAAGTACACCAACTTGTAAAGGGTGTTTTTTATTGGGGTATAGAACTTTAAGTTGGCATCACTTTTTTAACTGGCGGCCATTTTGTCAGCTGTCAAGTGATTAATATTTAGTTTGGTTTGCCATTTCATCATGAACAGGTTGACAAAAGAACAACGCTTGCAAAATGGGCCGAAAATGAGATTCATCTCGATGCTGATTTTCATCACAAAATTTTGTTCAGTGATGAGGCTCATTTTTGGTTGAATGGCTACGTCAACAAGCAAAATTGCCGCATTTGGAGTGAAGAGAATCCACATGAGACTCTTGAGACGCCATTACATCCACAAAAACTGACTGTTTGGTGTGCTCTATGGGCTGGTGGAGTCATTGGGCCATACTTCTTCCGAAATAATGCTGGAGAGTCAGTTACCGTTAATGGAGACCGGTATAGAGCCATGATAACCGACTATTTTGTTCCCGAATTGGATGGCATGAATGTGGATGAGTTGTGGTTCCAACAAGACGGCGCTACATGCCACACAGCGCACGTCACAATCGAATTATTGAAGGAAACATTAGATGAGCGCATAATTTCGCGGAATAGACCTGTCAATTGGCCACCAAGATCGTGTGATTTGACACCATTGGATTATTTTCTTTGGGGATATGTGAAGTCGCTCGTCTACGCCAACAAACCAGAAACGTTAGGGGACTTGGAAGCCAACATTCGTGGCGTTATTGCCAACATACGGCCCCATATGCTCGAAAAAGTGGTTGAAAATTGGACCTGTAGAATTGGCTTTATTCGAGCCAGCCGCGGCGGCCACATGCCCGAAATCATATTTAAACATTAATGGCATAAAATTATCCTTCCAATAAAGCCAAATTGATGGACATTAAAACGATTTTCTTGTGTTTTATTTCAATTCGAAGTTCTATACCTCAATAAAAAACACCCTTTATATATGGTATCCGGCTTTAAGGGGCAGCAGGCGCGACCAAGTTAGCAAGCTACAGAGAAAACACTCTAGCACACTGCAATTGATCGTCGGAATTCCTTGGTACATCAGAAACGCAAATATTCACAAGAACCTAAATAAGTTTTGAAGGACCTGATATAAAAAATTGATAACATACCTTTCTGATCTAAATGCAAATACCTATATGTTAATAATTTAATACTATCTTTTTTAATTTGATGTGTAAATCTTTCAGGGTTTTCTACACTGTTTACACCCTTTAAAAATGCCAACGATTGCACTAGCCAGTGATTAAACTGTAAACAAGTGTTCTCAAAAGACGCATCCGCAATTTTTTTACAACGGAAAAATTAGAAATGCGTGGTGTCATTGAATATTTACATAAAAAAGGTTTATCGGGACAAGAAATTCATAATGATATGGTGAATGTGTTAGGTGAAAGTGCTCCTTCATATGCAACAGTAAAAAATTGGGTTGCTGAATTTAAACGTGGTCGCACAAGCATTGAAGATGAACCACGTAGTGGACGTCCAAAAACAGCAACAACAACAGAAATTGTAGCCAAAGTGCATGATATGGTATATAATGATCGACGAATAAAAGTGCGTGAAATAGCTAATATCATGGGCATCTCAAATGATCGAGTCCATTTAATTTTGCATGAAGAACTACAGATGAAAAAGCTTTCTGCAAGATGGGTTCCGCACTTGTTAACAGTCGACCAAAACAGCATAAGAATGAACATTTCTCAAGCTTGTTTGGATCGTTTTCAGCGAAATAAAATGGATTTTAAGCGTCGTTTCATAACTGTTGATGAGACATGGATCCACCACTATACTCCAGAGACAAAAGAACAATCCAAACAATGGACTGAAGCTGGAGGAAGTGCCCCAGAGAAGGCAAAAACAATTCAATCGGCTGGTAAGGTTATGGCAACGGTTTTTTGGGACTTCAAAGGTATTTTATTGATTGACTATCTGCAAAAGGGTAAAACAATAAATTCAAAGTACTATTGCAACCTTTTAGATCAATTAAATGTACAAATTCGAGAAAAACGTCCTGGCTTACAACACAAAAAAATAATTTTTCATCAAGACAACGCACCAGCGCACAAGAGTGTTTTAACAATGGCTAAAATCAACGAATTAAAGTACGAGTTGCTTGACCACCCACCTTATTCTCCTGATTTAGCTCCCAGTGACTTTTACCTGTTCCCAAATCTAAAAAAATTCCTTGCTGGCAAGCGTTTTACCTCAAATGAAGATGCAATTACAGTTGTAAACCACTATTTTGAAGACCTTGAGGAAAACTATTTTAATCAAGGGATAGAATTGCTAGATGGATGTCCAGTCTCAGGTTATATTAAATTATATACATTTAAAATGAGGATTAAAAATAAATAAATAAAATAAATTCACGCAGTCATATCATAACATCCAGTTTCAAATGCGACCATAGAACTTTTCTAATAACACTTGTGTACTTACTTCTACGAAGCCTTATATTTAGTGGGTCCTTCAGGCATTCCTTATTAAACTCTACGAGGTTATCTACAGTTAGCATGAGTTAATGCTAAAATATATACACATAAATCGTTCCTGAAGCTTTGTCTTAAAGTCTTGAGCATCATATTTAAAGAGTCAGTTGACACTAATATTGAACATTTTGTTTTTGCGTGGCGTTGTAATAAATAAGGTCATTCTAGTGGAGACTGTATAAAACATTCGCAGTATTTGCATATACTCGTAGTCTTGTACTGATCGTTTATGTCCTCCATATGCTAGGGAAATTTTTTTAATCAAACTTCGATCAAACTTAATTCACAGATGTTTAGCTCGTTTGTTTTATTTCGGTCTGTTGCTTTGACACAATGAACAGGGATTAACCGGCTCAAGACCTCTTGCATCTATAATTAAATAGAAGACAAGTTTTTAACAAAATGGCAAATTGACACAGATGTTCTAGTGCAAGCATGACCAGCATCAGGTTATATTAAATTAAATGCAATTACAATGAGGTTTAAAAATCCATTAATTCACGCAGTCACATTATTTTAAAACATTAGGCGATACAACAAAAAGGTATTACTTGGGACCTGCAAAGCGGGCCGGGCTCAGCTAGTATGTGTATATGTTTTTCTATTAATATATACTGAAACGCATTTTTACAGTTGTATACTAGTCACTCCAAATGGAGGTTACCCTATAGTACATGTACAAAATGCAGGACAATGGTTAAAGTGCTCAAAGGGATAACACTATAAGAAGTGAATTAATTATAATGTCAAATAATCCTGCATGAGAGGGACAAGTAAGATAAAATAAAATGATATTGAGAAAGCAGTGACACGCAGCCATGGTTTAACTTTATATGACATTCTGAAAAATTCATGAAAATTGACATAAGCCCTTGCTTACATGTTTTTTCTTCAGTATATTTTTAAATCCCAACCTCACGATGCAGAGTATAATAAGTTACGTCAGTCTCTACAGTACGTCCTAAAATACAGAAACTCGGGACTTTTTTTGTTATTTCAAGTCGATTTGACCTTGTGCGTCATGAAGTTAATAGGATAGGATAAGTAAAGACCGAAAGAAAGGATCAATGATTTTTTCGGTAGCGATGCCTTATTGCGGTAATCGTAGTCTAATGATGGACTGTATTTACTTCTACATTTATATGGAAGTCGATCAATGTTCAAATAGTTTTGTATTAAATTGTTTTAAATATCAATAGCTTAAGTACGAGAGCGGTTCAGAAAGTTCTTAGCCTATCAATGAAAGAGAATAGTTAGTTTTTCAAAAATATTTTTATTTTTCAATATAATCTCCTGAAATTTCAATACACTTAGTCCAACGCTTATCTAGCAATTCTATCCCTTGATTAAAATAGTTTTCCTCAAGGTCTTCAAAATAGTGGTTTACAACTGTAATTGCATCTTCATTTGAGGTAAAACGCTTGCCAGCACGGAATTTTTTTAGATTTGGGAACAGGTAAAAGTCACTGGGAGCTAAATCAGGAGAATAAGGTGGGTGGTCAAGCAACTCGTACTTTAATTCGTTGATTTTAGCCATTGTTAAAACACTCTTGTGCGCTGGTGCGTTGCCTTGATGAAAAATTATTTTTTTGTGTTGTAAGCCAGGACGTTTTTCTCGAATTTGTACATTTAATTGATCTAAAAGGTTGCAATAGTACTCTGAATTTATTGTTTTACCCTTTTGCAGATAGTCAATCAATAAAATACCTTTGAAGTCCCATAAAACCGTTGCCATAACCTTACCAGCCGATTGAATTGTTTTTGCCTTCTTTGGGGCACTTCCTCCAGCTTCAGTCCATTGTTTGGATTGTTCTTTTGTCTCTGGAGTATAGTGGTGGATCCATGTCTCATCAACAGTTATGAAACGACGCTTAAATCCATTTTATTTCGCTGAAAACGACCCAAACAAGCTTGAGAAATGTTCATTCTTATGCGTTTTTGGTCGACTGTTAACAAGTGCGACACATATCTTGCAGAAAGCTTTTTCATCTGTAGTTCTTCATGCAAAATTAAATGGACTCGATGATTTGAGATGCCCATGATATTAGCTATTTCACGCACTTTTATGAGTCGATCATTTAATACCATATCCTGCACTTCGGCTACAATTTCTGTTGTTGTTGCTGTTTTTGGACGTCCACTATGTGGTTCATCTTCAATGCTTGTACGACCACGTTTAAATTCTGCAACCCAATTTTTTACTGTTGCATATGAAGGAGCACTTTCAGCTAACACATTCACCATATCATTATGAATTTCTTGTCCGGATAAACCTTTTGTAAATATTTAATGACACCACGCATTTCTAATTTGTCCATTGTAAAAAAATCGCGGATGCGTCTTTTGTGAACACCTGTTTCTATATGAAGGAGTTGCCAGACAAAATTTAACATGTGTTCATAGATGGAAGTTTCCAAAACACTTAACTTTTTTCTGTTTATACCGCGCTTTTTGTGCTAGGCTAGGAAGTTTCCGAACCGCCCTCGTAAGGCTGACCGGCCATGTTGTCATATCGAGCCCTAACCGCGAAAAAGACGTAAATTTCTAAATTTCGGCAGAATAGGTTTTTTTTGGTTTTTTTCTAATTTATCTGGAGGTTTTCGATACAATTGAATTTGCTATATCTTTGTTAATATTAATAATTTATTTGTAATATTTAATCTTAAGAGCGTTGTGCAATTTTCGACGACGAATTTTATTAAAAAGCGATTGGCGCTTATACGTCATTCTCGCGGTTAGGACTCAATATATCACAGGGGTATTTTAAGGAATCAAATTACAAGGCTATGGTAAACAATGTGAACCACTATCACCCAAATTCCTACTCAATCATATTTAATTTACTATTAAATATATTAGCATAGTAAAACTAACGCCCAAGAAAACACCTACGTCTTGAATTTATTACTCGTACATTTTTGTATGAACAACGTTCATATGTAATATCATTGTATATTTTCTGTTGAGTCATACAATTAATTTCTCTTTCCCTATTTAAAAAAAAAAACAAAATAAAAACTGTGCTCATCAGAATTATTTTATTATGTCATTGTTTTATCCATACTAACATGGCTTTGTATTGTGAAAATTGTTATCGGAAATTTGTAAGAGTTCTCCATATAATCCTAAAGGAACACTTGTCTGCATAGATATATTTTTGCGGCGCATTCTTAAACCAATTGGCTTAGAGGTAAACTAGTGGTCAGACTGACAGAAAGAGATTTTTAAGTAGAAGTCTAGCAAAGGATTTAACATATTTATTTTCTCATAATTCCGCAAGAAATAGGAATTTTGAATGATTTCTCAAGAAATTGGAAAGTTATAAGCATAATTAATGCTAAAGAAAATGCCCACTCCTTGAATTTATTAATCGCACACTTATGTATGAACGACGTTCATATGAAATACATAAAATTATTTTTTGTTGAGTTATACAATTTAAATTTCTCTATGCGAAAAAAAATAAAACTGTGGATGTCACCAGGTTTCCTGAGCTACTACGAGGGCGGTCCGGAAACTTCTTAGCCTAGCACAAAAAGCGCGGTATAAACAGAAAAAAGTTAAGTGTTTTGGAAACTTCCATCTCTGCTATGAACACATGTTAAATTTTGTTTCGATCTGTTTCGATCCTTCATATAGAAACAGGTGTTCACAAAAGACGCATCCGCGAATTTTTTACAATGGAAAAATTAGAAATGCGTGGTTTCATTAAATATTTACATAAAAAAGTTTATCGGGACAAGAAATTCATAATGATATGGGGAATGTGTTAGGTGAAAGTGCTCCTTCATATGCAACAGTAAAAAATTGGGTTGCTGAATTTAAACCTGGCCGTACAAGCATTGAAGATGAACCACGTAGTGGACGTCCAAAAACAGCAACAACAACAGAAATTGTAGTCAAAGTGCATGATATGGTATTAAATGATCGACGAATAAAAGTGCGTGAAATAGCTATTTAATTTTGCATGAAGAACTACAGATGAAAAAGCTTTCTACAAGTTGGGTGCCGCACTTGTTAACAGTCGACCAAAAACGCATAAGAATGAACATTTCTCAAGCTTGTTTGGATCGTTTTCAGCGAAATAAAATGGATTTTAAGCGTCGTTTCATAACTGTTGATGAGACATGGATCCAACAACTATACTCCAGAGACAAAAGAACAATCTAAACAATGGACTGAAGCTGGAGGAAGTGCCCCAGAGAAGGCAAAAACAATTCAATCGGCTGGTAAGGTTATGGCAACGGTTTTTTGGGACTTCAAAGGTATTTTATTGATTGACTATCTGCAAAAGGGTAAAACAATAAATTCAGAGTACTATTGCAACCTTTTAGATCAATTAAATGTACAAATTCGAGAAAAACGTCCTGGCTTACAACACAATAAAATAATTTTTCATCAAGACAACGCACCAGCGCACAAGAGTGTTTTAACAATGGCTAAAATCAACGAATTAAAGCACGAGTTGCTTGACCGCCCTCCTTATTCTCCTGATTTAGCTCCAAGTGACTTTAACCTGTTCCCAAACCTAAAAAAATTCCTTGCTGGCAAGCGTTTTACCTCAAATGAAGATGCAATTACAGTTGTAAACCACTATTTTGAAGACCTTGCGGAAAACTATTTTAATCAAGGGATAGAATTGCTAGATAAGCGTTGGACTAAGTGTATTGAAGTTTCAGGAGATTATATTGAAAAATAAATTTTTTTTTGAAAAACTAACTATTCTCTTTCATTGATAGTCTAAGAACTTTCCGAACCGCCCTCGTATATGAGGAACCAAGCCGATGTACTGTTTTACAAGAACGGCCAAGACCAAATATAGCTCCTGATATCTAGGTGAAAAAAATCAACCAAGTTTCTTGTACAATCCCCACTCATAACAGCCAATTAAGGCCTCATCAAAACCATTGGCAACGTGTGAACAGCAAGAAAGAGGTTGGTCCCATTTAAGGTAGGTTTGTGAAAGAAGCCTCGCTTAAAGTAGAAATCTTCATTGAAGAACCCTTACTTGCAAAGAATTCACATTAGCTGCCGGCCCAGATGTAAAATATTTTTTTAATATTAAACAGCTACCATATATATTTTTGGCTTAGGAACATAAAGATATTTTTGTAATGGGTGTTTTTTTTTTTAAATAATAAATAAATTCCAGTCGAGATTTTCGACCACTTGCAGCATTTTGGGCCGTATGGTAGCAATAACGCGCCGAATATCTCTTACAAGGCGTCAATCGTGTCGGGCTTAATCTTGGCTCTATAGCGTTACCCGTTGACTGTAACATTATAACCGGCATTATTTCTGAAAAAGAATGGACCAATGATTCCCTTTAGACCCCATAGATCACACCAAACAGTGACTTTTTGAGGATGTAACGGCGTCTCAACAATGTCATGTGGATTTTCATTACCAAAAGTGAGCTTCATCGCAGAAGAAAATGTTCTTGTAAAAATTCGGATCAAACGTAGTAAGTCTATTAATTATGAAATAGCAATCTAAACTGAGCATAAATCAAGTGACAGCTGTCAAAAATTTGAAAACAATTGAAAACAACACCTCTAAAAGCAAAACCCTTTAAACGCCCTTTATAACTCAAGGGAAAATAAAGTTTTATCAAAAAACTGGGCTAAAAACCGGAACTTTCGCAACGGTGCAGTAATAAAGGATGCCACGAGATGCAATCTTGCCTGGAATTTGAAAAAAGTCGCCGAAGAAGTTTTACTACAGTTAAAAGGCGAATTCCTTTTGCCATTGAAGTCATTAAATGGTCACCAAACCAAAAAATAATAAACGAAAAAGTTATTTAAGTTTTTAACTCCAGGGTCCTTTCCAGGGAATGCCTGCCTTATATAGGGTGATCCATCTAGAGGTATTTTTTAAGTGTGGAATCTTTATTGGTAATTCGAAAGGACATTTTATGGCATTTATTTTTTGAAAATAATTACCTACAAATGTTGGCAACTGTATTATGGAAATGAGCATTCGGTGAGAAACGGGAAAATCCGCTGTTTTCGACCAAAATTTTGTTCAGTGGGTAAGGCCCATTTCTGACTCAACGGTAAAGTCAATAAACAAAATTGCCGCATTTGGGCTGAAGAGCAACAAGAAGAGGCTGAAGAGGTGCCTTTATACCCAGAGAAAACCACGGTTTGGTGCGGTTTATAAGCTGGTGGAATCATGGGTTCCTTTTTTTCAAAAATGATGATGGCCGGAACGTAATCGTGAATGGTGCTCGCTATCGCGCCATGATATCGATTTTTATGCTACCTGAAATTGAAGCCCGTAATCTTGACGACACTTGGTTTCAACAGGACCATACAGCTGCTCAAACAATGGATCTATTGAGAGGTCATTTCGAAAAGCAGCTAATTTCACGTTTTGGACAGGTGAGTTGGCTGCCTAGATCGAGTGATATCACACCTGTAGACATAATTCTTTGGGGTTACGTAAAGTCCAAAGTCTATGCTGAGAAACCAGCTACGATTCAGGTTTTGGAAGTCATTAAATTAAATTTACTAAATTATACTTCGTTGTAGATTGAGATATATTATATTAATGTTGCTTGTAGAGCAGCTGGGTGATAGATGTAGAAAGACCTTAACAATGGGGGCTATAACAAAATTTGGTTCGATGTTGTCAAATTTAGTAGATTTCGTGGTTGGTACAAACCTACCATTTTCAAACTTTCCTTGATATCGGCTGCTGTTTGAGACCGAATCTTTGATTGCAAAAATAAATGGGAACGTATATAGCAAGAATTGTTCTTACGGTGATCCTGACTTGAGCTGCATAAAATGCATAAGGTATTTTTTCTCTTATTTGAAATATTACAAGCAACAGCTGTGCGTTAGTATGGTGCACTATTTAAAGATCATCACAGTCGCCAAAATCCACGCAGACTAGTGTAAATCATTTGCCAGCAAAAATTCCTTTTATACCTTAACAAATAAAAGAACATTTCCGTACGAACCAAATATCATTACCCGGAATAAGTTTTTAATATTTTGCCACAAAATGCTGACAATACCAGAACTGTTTAAGTTATGTTGAAAAACTCTTTTATTTTTTTTGGTATCAAAAATGAAACTGGACAAAACTGAACCAAATATCCGCATTCATTCATAGGGAGCGAAACATTTTACAAAAGAGACATATCAAATTACGTTTTATAATTCATACCAAAAAAAACCGAACAGAAAAGTGTTGCTGAATAAAAGAAAATTGCGCCATTGGGGAGACCAACCAACTCAACACGAACAGCTGAGGATTTACTTGAGTATTTCCCTTAAAGCATTTGCCATGGCTGGAAAAAGTGCGGAAAATACCACACCGTCTTTTTTTTGCTACGAATTTAAACAATTATTTATGGAAGTGCATGGAGTACATGCAGCTGTAAGGATAAGTGTACTCCGGACATAAGTGTGGAAATATTTATAGTTTTCCCCACTGGCATGTGATGTGAGCTGGCGCTGTTTTACCGAATTTAAAACCGAATATTTTTTAAGACTAGGTTTCTTTAATAATCGCTGAAATACTATAGATTTTGTTAACCAAGGCCAGGATTATATTAGGGCTGCGACATCGAATTACAAACATCGATGTTTCCAAAAACATCGATGTTATGTTTACCGACGGAAGGCCAAAACGAAATCCAGGGTTATTGATCAAATGGATACTGGTCAAATGCAGTGCAGTATCCATTTGATCAAACGCAAAAAAAAACTTCAACAAAATTGTATTTATTTTTTTTAACAGTAAAAATTAAAATAACTCCTGTATTTATAATTTTTTATATGTTTTGGCCTTATCATCATCAAATAGGGTGATTTATTTGTTGATAACACATATTTAAAAGAGAATATCAGCAAAAACAAAATTTCCGTAAAAACATCGATGTTTTCGAACATCGATATTTTTTACCTATGTTTTATCGACATCGATGCCTTTGATGTTGATGTTTTAAGGCCGATGCCGCAGCACTACATTATATGTTGTGGAAAGAAGCCATATTTTTCAAAGGTGTACGAGTATCTTGAGTTCATTTTTTCTGCTAACTAAAGTGCCAATCTCACTTGGAATAAAACCTGGCGGTTTTACAAAGACCATTCCCACTGCTTGTAATCGATAGTTAAATATTGATTTATTTGAATTATTCCATATTTGTTAAGTATAATATCGCACCGCCGAATATTTCACGAATTGTATTCGTTTAATTCGGCCGTTCGGTGGTTATTTCGCATGTGGCAGCGAAAAAATGCATACGCAGCAAACAACGGAATGACCTCAAAACTAAAACACTATAGCAAAAACAAACCAAACTGAAAGCGGAAAATACACATACTCGTACAAACACACACACACACTTGCATACACAGAATGAGAACATGCCCTGCCAACATTTTCTATCGCGGAAGTGACTAAGAAGTGGCGTTAGGAAGTTAAAATTCATCGTCTGCGATACCATTTTCTTATCGCGGAAGTGTCTTCCGTATAAAGAAGTTGTACCCCCCGGAAGTAACTTCCAGAAGCCACTTCTGCGTAACTATAAAGAGTCACTTCTTAGTGCCTCCTTGGGAGTGACTTCTGAGTGCCTTCGTGGAAGTCACTTCTTAGTGTCTTCTAGGAAGTTACTTCTGAGTGTCTTTTAGAAGTCACTTCTTCGTAACTTCTAGGAAGTTACTTCTGAGTGCCTTTCAGAAGTCACTTCATAGTGCCTTTTAGTCACTTTTAAGTGGCCTTATGATACAAACTGTTTTCCTCAAATCGACTGTTTCTATCAACATAATCTTCAGAGTCACTTGAACTATCACTTGACGAAACATCATAACATGAAAACATTTGAACGGAAACACTGGGTTCGCAACATTCTTCAATATGACCTGCATCAATTATTTTTTTTTATTACATTTTAACCACTGGTTGTACTCCCATATATATTTGTTATTATTTTATTTGCCTCTCTTTTGCTTTTTATTTTTTTTTTTGCCTTTACAGAAAATTCACTCATATTGTGGGATAAAAAATATGAAAAAACTACAACAATAACAATTACAAACAAAACCACACTTTATCACTGACCGATCACAGCAAAAGACAAAATACCAAAAGTTTCGATGATGTCTAAAAACTTATTTTTTGCATCGTTCTCATTTCTTCTAATTGTTTTCGCTGTCTCTGCGACTGCAGAAGTGAATGATTTTGTTTTTGTTTAATATGTCCATAACGGCACATGTGATTTTCGGCTGGTGTTGTAAACAACAAACAATCTTCCAATTATATGTAAATTGTTATTGTAAAATTCAAACTATCTTCCAACTATCGCCTGGAAGTGACTAAAGCGAAACGCATTAGACGATGGACGATGAAAGAAACTTCCAAATGTTGGGAGGGTGAAATCAAGCCACAAATACAACCACATTTAAGGGTTATTATGTAGTACACATACATGCAATATGGGAAGCTCCATAAAAGCCGCAGCTTGCATTTGATGGGTTTCCAGTGCAAGCACATATTTTGGCCTTATGGGATTCTTTGCCAAATTTTTGCCTGCTCCATAGTGTGAGACCACCCATATGTTGTTGGTACTCCGCATATTTCCTGCGAGCTCTGTTGCTGCTGCTATAATAATTTAATGTTGTTGTTTAAGCCCCCTCCCCTATACAATACATATGAGAGCTGCCGTGCCATTGAAGTGAAGCTAAATTTATGTTTTAATAATTACAAAGTACATGAATACCAACAATGGATCCAAGACCAACGCTTGTATCCAGAGCAACAGCATGTTTTTATAACCGACAAGATAACAGTTTAAAGAAGACAGTGCAAAGGGATACAATAAGTCGTATGATCAAATATATTTCTAGAACCGAAGGTGTTATACGGGAAACTTTTCCAATAAACGAGAGCAGATCAACTTGACTTTTCCAACTTTCCTCGCAGTAATATGAAATGCAACACTGCTCACATCAAGTACCATCTGTTAAAAGACTGCTGTCAAAATTTGGGAGAGTTCCGTCATTTAGTTTGTGTTCAACACCTGCTCAAAACATACAACCTGGTGGATTTTGTTAAAAATAAAAAAAACCGTCATTCAAACCAAGGAAAAGTTGATAAATACTATGGCAGGAAGATGCGAGCCGCGATTGCCATTTCCTTAAGATACTGTACTGGTACACAGACTGAAATATTGAATATTCCCATTTTCCTATGTTGGAGGGTATAAACGCTTTAGCAGGCTGATCTTGTTATGCCCTCCATCATTGGATGGTTGATGTATTCACTCTGTCATTCCGTTTATAACCCATTGAAATACCGAATCGTTGTGAAGTTGTAAGATGATTTAGCGGGAATCATATGGCTGAAATTTTGCAGAAATATATGTTGATGGACAGAAATGTGTGGTATATAGGCTGTTTCCACTACGGTCGCGTCAACGATTTATCGAAAATTTGTAATGGTGTTTCCATTGTGTTTTGCGTCCACGTTTGCGTTCAAACAGCTGTTTGTGTTTATTTGTTTTTTTTTGCGGTGCGAAAAGTTTAATATTTTTGTGTTGTGACATTATCTAACTCCATGATAATTTCACAACATGATATTATTTTGCTAACCGCAGTGGAAAATAAAGATCAAATGGTATTGCGCCTAATAGAAATGTGCAGTAGCAGCATCGCTTTATGTATTTGCTGATAAACAGCTGTTTTAATAGGAATGTGCAATATGCGGTGTTGCCATTAATAGGTATGGGTGGGTTTCGATTGCAAAAATAATCGAATTTATAGTAAACGCGTCCAATATGAACGCGACTTTTTCCCATACCTAACTGCCTATGTTTTTTGTATAGGCTTTAACGCGCGTTCATTGATTTTTGGACGCGGACGTGGACGCGACCGTAGTGGAAACAGCCTATAACCCAGATAGGTCAAAATGTTTCCCACACAAGGACTGAGTCAACTTTTGCAAAAAACACTATACTCGTACGAGTACATGTAGTATTTTTGGGGTTTTAATACCCTCCACCATAGGAAAATCGGAATATTCACGTCTGCAACACCTCAAAGGAAAGCCCATAAGGTATATATATTTTAAAACGATGAAGACTCTAAGATTTGGTAGCTATGTCCGTCAGTGGAAAGTAAGCCACAGGTCGCACTAAAAAACATCAACCTCTGAAAAAAAAAGTTCAAATGGATTGCGTTCTAGTATGACATTGGCAGTATTGGGGGAAATGGTTGAGGGTCGATGTTAAAAATAACCTAAGTTTCGCATCACTATAAAGAAATTGCTCCAATTTAGCCAAATTGTAGAATTAATGTCATATTCTGGTTCGTTATCCATTGTTGTAGGCACGAATTTTTAGTTTGCTAGGGACAGTAGAAAAAATTAGTATGGAAATTTCACTGTTTTTGAGAACTTAAATCCCCATACGCGAATAAAGTATTTTTCGGCGCCTCAGGGATTTTAGACCTATCGTTCTTGCGAGTCTCGATGTAAATAAAACCCCCGGGCCCAGATGTTATTTCGGCACTTGTTCTATAGAAGTGCACTTCGAGGCTAGCTTAACTTTTACGCAACCTTTCCTATCTTGCGTACTGTGCGGGGGGTTTCCCAGCGTGTTTGAAGGTTGTTTTCACCCAAAAAGGGTGAAGTCAAAAATCCTGCTAATTATCGTTCAATTGCGATTTGCTCAGCGCTCTCCAAGGCAATGGAGAGCAAGGTGAACCACCATGCCGTGAGATATTAAGAGACCAACAGCCTCCAGAGTGATAGACAGTATGGATTCTGTAAAAATTGCACTACAGAGACCTGATAGCGTGTTTATCGGAGCGTTGGTGTCGGTCTATCCACCTGTTTGGTGAGAGTAAGGCCGTGGCTCTGGATATCTCCAAGGCCTTTTATAGGGTCTGGCACAGTACACTCATATCAAAGCTGTTTGCTTTTGGTGTCGGTAATACATTTGCTCGATTTATATTGAGCTTTCTTAGATATCGTACTAGTACAAGTTGTTGTAAATGGGTTCTCATCCAGCGAGAATAAGCTGACCGCAGGTGTACCACAGGATTCTGTCCTTTCTCGCTGACTGTTTCTAATTTTCATAGACGATCTTTTAGAACACTATAATCCAATCTACTCATTTGCAGATGACAGCAGTCTTTGTCGTTCATGTTTATTCGAATATAGGCTAAGTCCTCAAGAAATTGTAGTTAAAGGCGAATCATGAGTGGGACACTTGGCCGGGGTTTACTGACCATTTCCGAACGGGGTCGAATAGAGAAAATAAGTATTTGGAGATGTCAAATGACGCCCATAAGCAAAAAATAAAAAAAAGAATGGTGTATGCCTACGAGGCGGGTATGGGAGTTTTTTTTAATTGTTCTTCTTTTAGTTCAACATTAGCGGCCAAATGCCAGTTAACAATTTAAGTACTTATAATAAATAACTGAACATGAATCAGTTAAGCAGGAAGTTCCGATAAGTCCGAAGGTATGTGCCGAACCTCATATACATTACAGCGTGTATTAAAATTGCAGAAACAACAATTATCATGGGTTTTCCATTAAGGGCAAAACAATATTATACCTCCCCTTTTTCTAATTTTCAATACGTCTTCCATCTATACTTTTGTCATTTCTCTAATTTAATTAGCAATCAATCAAGTATGAGTATCTATGCGAGATATTTCATAGAGACTGACCCATTGAATGTGCCACACACGTATTGAATCAATTTCCATCGAATGACATCATTCGGATGACTTAATAGTATTTCTAATTAAGAACACACCACACCACTCAGTAAAGGGGTAAATTTCAAACCAATTATTTAATAATTTTAAGCAAATAAAATTGTATTGAAAATTTTTTCAAAATTCAAACTCTTTCTCTCCAAAAAGTAAACTTGGTCTCTTTGTTATATCTACCAAGTTCTTTGCTCCTTTTTCTGGTTTTCTTTGCGAAAACTTTTTTTTTGTACACTTTCGTTTTCAATATCCTCTGCCATAAATTCTCACTCAGAACTCAGAACAAACAGCACAACTTTCAGCCACAACAAAAGATTCCTTTCAAAAAATGGTAATCTTCAAGTTGGAATTGATATTGAGCAGACTACGAATATTTCGTAAAAATAAAGCAAGAAAATAATACGAGTACAATATACGGTGTTTTGCCTCTTTAATGCTGGTGTTAAGCTCTGCTGGCAATCCAAGGATATAAAATGTTTCGGGGTATAATACTAAAAAAGACTTTGATGAGGATACAAAAAGCACAAACTCATTAGCTAAAGTACGAGTATATCAAACTCACAATTGTGCACACATACGGAACGCTAGCGCTCGAACAGATGTCCAAGGTGCCACCGTCGCTCGTACGCCGCCCACAAAGTTGAACTCTTATAAAAGAAGAAATTTATTATGCATTATGGTAGTCTATGCCACAAATTGATATAGAATTTAATATCTTTGTGGCAAGTGCAAATAGAAGCGAACGAAAGATGGCGTCGTATCTAATATAGCGTGCGAAGAGTTTCACATCGCACATTGCGGAGTGGAAAATTTTAGGTCGATGTTCCTAAGATCATAGCTAGAAAGCTTACCATATAAGGGTGCTGCTGAAGTTGACACAAAATATATTATAAGTATAAAGAACCTATATTACCGTATATTGCAGCATATGCCAGTTTTTCACATTCCATATGTGACGCGCAAAATAGAAAGCGGCCTAAAGGTAAAAACCAGTTTTGTTCAGGAGAGCCATTTTAAAGATTTAAATACGTGTATCTTTGGTGTAGAATCGTCGACTTCACTTTCATAAAACGCGCATATCTCTGGGAGGGAACACTTTTGGGGCGTGGGATCGGTCTCATTCGATGCTCAGATGTTGTCCACATCAAAAAAAGAAAAAAATGAAAATTGATTTTTTTTACACTGTTGGTCTTTCATATATTAGATTTTCTTTTGGATCTATTCGGGGATCACTCAGCGCTGCCGTTGATGATTCAAAACGTCAAAAGACTCCTTATAATTTAGAATTTACCCTCATTATAAAGATAAGAATTTGATATTATGTTTCAAAAATGATTTTGGGGAAGTGGCCGCCGCGGCTGGCTCGAATATATACCAGCCGAGAGGCCCAATTTTAACAGCATTTGGGGCCGTATGCCAGCAACACGCAGAAAAAAAGTATGGTTGGGGTAACAATATTCGAAGAGAATCATACTATTGTTGGGTATAAGGTTGTGGCACCACAATATAATGATCCTCACAACAATAGTATCATTCACAAATAACCATACTATGATCCTCACAACCACACTAATTCTAACAATACTAAGATACTAAGATCCCCACAATAATACTATGATTCACACATAACCAACCATAGTATGATTAATACTTAACCATACTATGATCCTTCAACCATAGTATGATTCACACTGAACCATAGAATGTTTCTCATACAACCATAGTATGATCCTCATACCCATAGTATGAATAACACGCAA
Organism: Hydrotaea diabolus; assembly: GCA_963513945.1. Classification (NCBI taxonomy): domain Eukaryota; kingdom Metazoa; phylum Arthropoda; class Insecta; order Diptera; family Muscidae; genus Hydrotaea; species Hydrotaea diabolus. The sequence continues at coordinate 128,329,349 of OY740717.1, forward strand.
TCATAGTATGATTTACACTCAACCATACAATGATCTTCAGAACCATACTTTGATCCTCACAACAATAGCAGGGGTGAATGATACTTCACTATCCGTAGACCCCAAGTAACGAATGTGATATAACCATGATCAAGGGCTATATACTTAAGTGCAGGCAGATTAAAATAAACAAAAACCAGTTGGTTGCAGAGTATTATAAACACAATAAAAATCCCTCGAACTACCTTTCGTTTGTTTTTGTTTTGTATAACGGACAACAACCATGAAACTGCATCGTGCGTATGATTTTTCAGCATGTGGCGCAGTGTAAATACTTATATATGGTCGATTGGTGACTTATTCGGCCTTAAGCTACTCTTAGGTCTGCAATACTTTCGTGTACTTAGTAGGGACATAAATACTGTTACAACATTGAACACACTCATTTCAATAGTAGAACTGAACATACCCCGTTAATGTCATATGGGTTTTGAAAGCTAACGTCAATAGCGTTAGTCTGTAATGGGTTTTTATAATTGTTTCAACTTTCATCATGGAGTGGTCAGATAATGAGAACCGTATCGCTGTAATAGCGCTTTTCAGGTGTAAAATGAAAAAAGCGATATTTTCAAAACGCTCCGGCCACTAGGGATTAGCCACATGCTCGTCTACCGATGGATAAAACTGCTTGAGGCGACTGGAGATGTAAAAGACCGCCACAGGTCGGGTCGCCCAAGCTCTGTTCAAACACCGCATGTCGTCAAAGCCGTTAATTCATGGCCCGAGAGATGACTATCACGCAAAAGTCCATGAGTCGAATCATCAAAAAAGTCTTGGGACTTGGGGCATCCAAACGACGTACCGGACAGTTATTGACTGCAGCTTTAAAAAAAATAGGATTGAAAATGCAAACGTCTTTGGGTGAAGCACGCTGATAACTTGCAAAGAACAATTTTCTTCACCGATGAAAAATTTTTTACCGTTCTTGAAAAATTTAACAAGCAAAATGACAGAGTGTATGCGCGGTCATCTAAGGAAGCATCTGAACTGATCCCAAGGGTGGAAAAGGGTCATAACCCAGCTTCAGTCGTGGTTTGGTGGGGTGTCTCTTACGATGGGGTCACTGACCTGCATTTCTGCAAACAAGGAGTCGAAACATCGGCCAAAGTTTACCCAGAAACCGTTTTGGAAGCTGTTGTGAAGCCTCTTAACAATTCCCTGTTCCAAAATCAGCCATGGACTTTCCAGCAGGACTCCACACCGGCCCATAAGGCTAAAACGTCCCAGGCCTGGCTTCGAAACAATTTGCCAGCGTTCATTTCCTCTGAAGAATGGCCCTGAAGAATGCCTATCTTTTGTGACAAGGTTTGTCACAAAAGATACCCCAACATTGGATCTCTTAAGACTGCTTTGGTTCGAGTTGTGGCCAATTTCCCAATAGACGAGGTTCGTGTAGCTATTGACGATTGGCAAGTGCGACTTAAGGCGTGTGTAAAGGCAAAAGGCGGACATTTCGAATAAGTAGATTCCTTTTGGACACAATATACATCAATAAATATGTTAAAAAATATTTGGTCCAAAAACATTCAGTACTTTTTATTTTACAGCTTAAAACGTGTGTAACAGTATTTATGTCCCTTCTAAGTAGCATAGATGGTATCGATCCTTTTTCGAGTTACTTTGCCCAAGTTCGATTTGATTACTACACTTTTAGCATGTTGTTTAGATGTTAGCATGTTGTTAGATGTGTCTTCTATCTTGATGCTGTAAAAAGCGAAGAACAAGTCTTTTATAATAGGTTTGTTCGAAGGACACATTCTGGTATTACTTTTGCCAGTAAAGTTTCATTTGTGTAGGCATGCTGTGTCTTGTCTTGTATGCAGTGGTTTGACTATGGCAGAAATTAGTCATTTTTTATAAAAAAAATCAGTAGGCCAAAACGTCGTTAGGTCCTTTAACTGTCTTTTTGTACATGTAATTTAAAAATCGATAATATTAAAAGTCATGCTTTTTACACCAAACCTGCTCAAATATTTGGCCAAATGTCAGTTTAAATAAAAATAGAAGCCAAACAACAGTCCCTAAAATAAATTTCTATTTCAGCAAATAAGAAAAACAAATGAATCCTATCAAATTCATGAAGCCTGCCTCCAAATGATGAAGGCAACCAATGCAAAAAGTCATTAAATTAAACATACGAGTACATGGATCAATTGGATAGTTATTTCTGGACGAAAATAATAAGGTTCTATTCGTAAAACGTTCAAGTTATTTTAAGAATGTTCTGAGGAATTTCTCTCGATTCAGCAAAAGGACATCTGAGTAATAGCATACAGGCGGTTACCTGAATCCTTATGAAACAGTAAATATTACCAGCAAAAAATAATGTTGAAAGCACATGAGTAACAAAATAAAAAAAGAACTTCAACCAAAAGAAAATCGTTAATTAAAAAGAAAAACTCCAGGACAAAGCAAAAGACTTCATCCACACCAAACAATACAAAAACACATTTTCAAGTGCCAGAGAAAATCCCGCAAACGTGTGAAAAATACAGAGGAGAGGAAGACGGGGGAATATATATTAATATGACTTATTTGATGGCTGCCTTTTAAAGTAAAGTGTACAATTGTGTTTTGCCATACTCAACTCCTTTTTAATCCTTTCTGTTCATTTGTTTTTCATTCGGGTTTTCTTTTTTTTATTATTTTAAAACAAGTGTCACATCTCAGAGTTTTTGGATAAAAGTGTATGTACGAGTATTTGTAAGTGGGTTGGTTGCAGACTCATGGAATTTCTGGTGTGGTTTCTGCCCCTGCTGCTGTTGTTGTATGCTCTAGTTCAATTTCAATATTCATGTCGTATATGAACGAGGTGCTGTGTTTGTGCAATCGCCCAGTGCTTCGTTTCCATATTAGTATTGGACAATAATTTTCAGAATGCAGGGAAACATCATATCTAAATGGATTATAATGCGCTGATTTCAAAAATGTGTTCGGTTTTTATATTACATACGCGGGTTTCTCGTAATATGCAATTTTTTATTTGATGTCACTGAATTATTAAGCACATCAACTAGGCCTGAATTAACAAGCTTAATATAATAATTCCAAATAAAAAAATCGGCAAAGATTTGGTTTTTTTCTAATAGACGAGAGTCCAAACTAATTTGTTTTGCAAAAAAATGTAACCGAATTTTTTGATGTTCCTGCTTTTAGGAAACAAAAATTGAGAATTTTTCGAATACAAAATTAATCATAGACGCTTTTTCAAAAATGAAAATCACAAAGCATCGGATAAAATCGGCAAAGATGTTGATTTTTTTAATAGAAGAATGTCCGAACTCACCGAATTTTATGATGTTTTTGCATCAAAAATTGAGAATATTTCGAATAAAAAATTAATTATAGACGCTTTTTAAAAACTGAAGATCAGAAAAAATTCGAAAGTATTGGCGAAGATTTTATTTTTTTTTATAAGCGAGAGTTCAAACTAATTTATTGTGCAAAAAATTTCACCGAATTTTATATTTTTTTTTTATTTAAATTGAATTTTTCAAATTCATCAAAAAAAAAATTAAATATTAACAAATAAATTAAAAATTATATTTATTATATTTAAAAAAATAAAAAAGCTACATTTGTACCACTCCTTAACTATACAAAACTTATAAGCGAATTGTATTTCGTCTAAAAATGCGTCTGACAAATATTTTCGTTCAACTACTCAGAAACTAAACTACAAAAATAATTAACTCTGAATGCAAATCGCTCACTTTGAATGGCTCTGATGAAGCCCAATAAAACTATTTCTATGAAAAAATATTTGCGGATTTTTTTTAGTTGGACTACCTTTAAAATAATATTCGCACCATCAAATTTAAATTCGAAGCAGGTCAGTTTTCTGATTTTTGTCAATGAAACGGAGCACTGTGAATCGGCTTAACACTTTTACAAGAATGGATATGTTTCACGATGTGGCTGAGAGAGAAAAATATGATTTTTAAATTTTTATACTCTCCAACATAGGATAGAGTATATGCAGAGGTTTGTCGTTCAGTTTGTGATATCTCAAAATACTTTTCGGCGACTCTGTATCTAGTCATGTCCGTTTGTCTGAAAGCTCGAGTCTGCCTAGGCATAGATAATAAACAAAATTGGGAAAAGTTCTCATTTGAGGGAGTACAACAACTCAGGACCCCATTTTTAATATTTCCGCTAAATACTTAATTTTTAAATAAGGTTTTCTTGGAAGTCTTTTCAAAAGAGGCATTAAACTTGGACTTGGTTCTGGGGTCTGAAAAATATTACCTGATGTTCGGTGCAACACAGATATTAATAAGCACACATATTTTCAAACAGGTTCCTACATTTAAAGTATGGGCTAATGTGGTACTGGAACCGGCCCATATGAGGCATAGAAGATCAAAAACCCGCACACTTAAACTTTGGACGAGTGATATAAGAAAATTGCCAATACATTATCTACACGAATGGGTTCGAGGGACTACAATAACACAGTACCACATTTTTGTATTTCACAAATATATTTCTGGCCCATTTTTTTAGCATAAACGTTCTCAGAACGTTTTGACGTACGATCATCATATGTGTTGTTTACAGTGACTTGAAAAAATCAATTTGGCAAAAAAATGGAATTAACTCGTGAACTTTTTCGTGCGTTCATTTTTCACAAATTTCAAAGTGGATTATCTCGACAAGAGTGCATCGATAAACTTATATTTTTGTCAAGCGATGAAGCACTGTCCTTTAGCACTGTGAAAAACTGGTTAAAACAGGCCACGATTGAGGCCGACGCTCGCTCAAAGCCGAAGGTCGTCTAAAAACGGCCATTGTGCCAAAGAAGCGAGAACTTATAACGCAAGATCGTCATGTGACATACCGTCAGATAGAGGCATCCTTGGACATTTCTTCCACCGGCATACATTCGATGTTAAATGAACACCTTACCGTAAACAAGGTTGGTTCTCGTTGGATACAGCACAATTTGACAGTCTCTGAAAAAAGACTCGTGTCGATTGGTGCAAAGAAATTTTGAAAAAAATCGATCGAGGACGTTTATAGTATCGTCACAGCTGACGAGTCATTCATCTATGCGTATGAGCCCGAAACAAAACTGCAATCGACCGTGTGGATCTTAAAGATAAACCAAATCCAACAAAAGTTGTTCGTGGAAGAAGCACTTCGAAGCAAATGGTCGCCTGTTTCTTCGGCAAAACTGGTCATGTGGCGACTATTCCGCTTGAGCAACGTATGAGGTCAATTCTGAGTGGTACACCACTCACAAGAAGAATCATTGTGCACCATGACAGTGCGAGCTCTCACACATCGGCTCAAACTAGCGCCTGTTTGACCGGCCAAAACGTCGAATTGATGGGTCATCCGTCGTACAGCCCTGAATTGGCACCCAATGTCTTTTTTTTATTCCCGCACATCAAAAAAAATGTGTGGTCAACGATTTTCGTCGCCAGAAGATGCTGTTAAAGCGTTCAAAAACCATGTTTTGGAGGTGTCTTAATCGGAGTGGAAAAAGTGCTTCGACAATTGTTTTAAGCGTATGCAAAAGTGTATACATCAAGCTGGAGAATACTTAGAAAAACAATAAAACAATTTTTGATGATAAATATTCGTATTTTCATTATTAGGCCAGAAATATATATATATATAGCAGCCCTCGTTTATAACTAAAATATTTAATTTTTAAATAAGCCCTTCTTGCAAGTCTTTGGAATAGACGTATTAAACGTCCTATTAAACGTAAGTGGCGCGGTTCTGGAGCATAAACAACGTTATCTAATGTTCGGGAGCTGATAGGTATTAAAAAGCACTGATATTTTTGCACAAATAAAGATTTGGGCCAATGTGATACTCGGAACGGCCCAAAAAGGGGATGAAAAACTCACACACTTTAACTATTAAAAATTATAAAATAATTTTTAATACGTTATCGTCACGAACACGTAAATAACATTTATTCTACGATTTGACTTAATTTTCAGCCTTGATCAATGGGTCTAAATTTTCTAGCGTGTCTATAAAAAGTTTTATCGAACAGGGGCAAATGCGTACTCCGAAACTTAGAAAAATCTGAGTATAGCCCTTTTTGCATATTGGCACAGTTCGCAGCCTTTACCATTGGCCAATGTTCCTTAGGGCCCCGATTGTGAGGTTTCGTCTAACATATCCTCACCACGAATGACCATATCGTTGATAATATCCATGATGGATCGCAATCCATGGTAGGGATTATAAAAGATAAGTCCAGTAGAGCTTGGAAATTGTCCACTTGATTTAATAAAAATCGGTTTGGTAGGAAACCAATTCTAGAAGTAAATTTGTGTGTGGCATGAATCACGAACATTGACCAAATCGGTACTGTTTAGTTTTTGCAAAACATTCCAACCACCAAATTCGTTTAAGCTAGGCATGATTTATGGTCGGGGCTAAGTCATGTAAGGTATGCTAGTGTGGTCTGTAAACGTTTAATCGGTCCGATATAACATTTCCCCAAAGAGCTGGTTAGACACTTTAGAACTTTGTAGTGGTATGAACGACAGCTCTTATTGTCTTCTTTTTTAATCTGATTAAGGGCTTTGAAAATGTTTAGTACAATGGATGGCAACATTTTTGTCTTCCTTTTTGCCTGGTTTCTTTAAATTGTAACATTTCTTTTAGTTTTAGATTATTATATCATAGACTTGCTTTAATATGGACAGCATTTTTAACTCTTCTTTCTATTTTAAAACGTGTATTCTATATTGTTAATGGTATTTTTGCGTAAATTTTAAACTTGAATTTTGCAATTCTAAAATATGTTACTTTGAATAATTGAGGGGGTTAATGCCAAAGTGGGCCATCCCACATTTTTGAAAAAAACGGGTTAACACGTGTTTTGGAAACACTGTGACCAACTTTTCAATCCCATATTAGTCTTGGATTAGTTTATACAACTTCTAAGAGATGGCAGCACAAAGCAATTTTGGGCCAGAGGATTTCAGATGTGAAGTGGTGTTGCCAGACTGGGCCATGTGTCATAGACCACTTTGGCAACCATAATAACCTGTAACATCACTTTGATTTCTGCAGCTGTGTGTGATAGTTGTTTAAAATTGTTGCAAAAGTACATATTTCCAAAAAGTGTAATCCATCTATTGAGAAAAACAAACGATATAACCCCAATATTTTTGTCCGTTTGTTCTTCAGTACTCATATGGTTATAACGACGATGTTGACACTTTTGAGTCGGTGGATATCGGAAAAAGAAATAAAACCTCATCCATTCCTGACAAGCTACCGATTCTATATAAACATGGCCACGAAATAAGTATGGAAAAGAAAAAAGATTTAATAACATTGAAGGAGTTTATCCCTCCAATTTTTCATACTTTTTATACTTCACTAAAGTGTTCTTTGAGAGGAAGTAATACTGTTTATATCGCCGAAGACGATCAGGAGGGCACAGATTAAGCTACATTTTTTTATTTGTACTTTAGTTTTATTTGTAATAAAAAATTAAAAAATAAACTTTTTTTTAAAAAAAAATATAGTTCCAATCTGGGCCATTAACATTTTACAGCATTTTTATTAAAAACCAAAATGGGCCAGGCCACAAAAAAAAAACAATCACACGAAGTACAGCAAAAAAAAATTGTTTGTTTTAAAGTAAAGAGGTTATGTAAATCTGTGATGCAAAAAAAAGTTAAATTATTCAAACACATTGTGAATTACAAACTACTATTGGTGTTGTTTAAACTAAAAACCACATTATCTCAATTCAATCGCAATGTGGGATGGCCCACTTTGGCATTAACACCCTCAATTCTAAGTTGTGGTTTACTGGTTTTATAATAACAGAAATTTATAAATAATTAATTAAATAAATAAATAATTTATATTGATATAAAGTACTCGGCAGTAGTTTGCAATCCATTGACAGATGTTACAATGTAAAGGCCAGAGACTCAATGACTTATAGATCCAACCTCGTATGTTCGCTGTCAGCATACATATCGTATGATTGTTTGTAATAACATACTCGTACATATATAGGATGTTTCGAAATACTTTCAACAATTTTTAAATTTAACTATGCCTTTTTCGAAATCCGGTCTGTGGTCTTCACTTTGGCCTCTACAAATGTCCTAGCGACTTTTAACATACCCTGTACACAAGACCGCCTTTATAAGAGTATGTATCTTTATTCATGCAAGCTTATTGCAAACTTTTCGGTATCAAAAGAATAAAAAATATTAATAAATCTTAATTTCCAGAGTGTGCTTTATGGTTAAAAGAAAGCGTTTTTTTTTTTTTAATTTAATATTTAATAATAAAAGTCTTTTAGAAACGTTAATATTCGCTGCGTACAGTCGAAATAAATGCTAATCGATGAAGCCGCACGCAGAAAAAAGATATGATTACACTATGGTTACCGCAACAATAATATGTTCTCTACAATAAAAGCATGTTCGTCGCAACCATAGTATTGTTTTTTGAATTTCATTTTGACAACAGTATGATTGCGACAATATTAGTATTGTGTAAATGTAACAATAGTATTATTGTCAAATTTAGAAATGAAAATATGGTTGTAGGAACCATATAAACATGGTTGGTGGTACAAAAGTATTATTGTTTAAAATTTACGTTAGCAATAATATGATTACGGCAATCATACAGTATGGTTGCGACTATGAACAAAACAAAACAGGTTTTTTAGAGCATACATGGATGAGTGTGCGTATGTTTTTTGATGTACAAAAAAAACATATACACACGATACAGTGAATGGTTGTTGTCCATTAAAAAAACAACAACAATCGGAAGGTAGTTCGAGGGATTTTAATTGTGTTAACTTTGTTCGGTAAAATACTCTAATACCGATTGGTTCTCGTTTATTTTAAATCTGCCTGCACTTAAGTATAAAGCCATTGATCATGGCAAGGTTTATGTATAGATATTTATAAACCTTGGATCATGGTTTAATCACATTCGCTACTTGGTGTCTACGGATGATGAAGTTGCTGGCAACTAAAAGTATTTTCGACTGCTGCTAGAATATATGTTTTTGTTTCTTGAATGAAATGTTCAATAAAAAAATGGCCCCAAACCTGTCCATGAACTAAATGTAATGCAATTTAAAATTACTTGCTTGATAAAAATATATTTTTGAATTAAAACTCCCAATTCTAATAAATAATTTTGGCGATCATAGTATGGTTGATTGCATTACACTATGGTTCAATCACACTATGGTTGTGAGGATCATACTATGGTTGTGGTGATAATAGTATTGTTGAGTGTGAATCATACTATTGTTGTGAAGATCATAGTTTGGTTGAGTGTGAATCATATTATTGTTGTGGAGATCATAATATGGTTGAGTGTGAATCATACTATGGTTGTAAGGATCGAATATTGTCACCCCAACCATACTTTTTTTCTGCGTGCGAAATCATATCAAGTATTTTAAATAAAAAAAAAACATGTTTTTTGAAAACTAGTTTATTTACGATTTAATGGATGTAATCTGGTAAGATTAATCAATATTGAGAACATCAGCATTGTGTCCGAGAATTATCTAAATATTTTTTGTTATAATAGAAGGAAATACGCTTCGGTGATATACCTTTATCCGATTGTCCATATTTTCAATGACTCTGCGACATAATGAAGGTTGATCCTTTAGCTTTTGAATTATTTTAGATTTTGTCACATACACTTTTTCTTTTACGAGGGTTGCTATTATTTCGGGCCCAGGCAATACTAGTGTTCCCAGATGCAAACTGGAACTTCTATTGAAAACTTTGACATTTTTTAGCATAACTTCACTCAGAACGTTTTGTTATTTGAGGGCGAATTCTTTTGTTTACAGTGTGTTGAATACATCTCAGTCAAAAAATTTAATTATCCCGTGAACATTTTCATGCGATGATTTTTTACGATTTCCGGGGTGGGTTATCGAGACATGAGTGTTTAACTCAACTTGTGTCGACTTTTAGCCATGAAGCACCATCAAAAACCACTGTTAATCACTGGTACCAAGAGTCTCGGACACTGTTCGCTCCAGGATGAATTTCGTGAAGGTCGTCCCACTTCGGTCACTTTGCCAGAAACCATCGATGCTGTGCGTGAACTGACTAAGCAAGATCGACATATGACAACATGAGAGGCATCCATGGGCATTAGTATACCAAGTATCAATAAATTATTTCATGTTCATTTGGCAGTGAATAAAGTTTGTTCGCGTTGGATCCCACATAATTTGACGAATGCTTACAAAAAGGCCCGTATGGATTGGTGCAAAGCGATGTTGAAAAAATATAACAGCGGTAACTCAAAGGCAGTGTATAAAATTGTCACAGGTGACAAATCATGAATCTATGCATATGAACCCGAAAAAACAGCAATCGACCTAATGAGTCTTTCAAGACGAGCCAAATCCAACAAAAGTGGTTCGTCGAAGAAGTACATTGAAGCAAATGATTGCGTTTTTTCGGTATAACCGGCCATGTTGCCACAGTGCCTTTAGTGGAACGTAGGACGGTCAATTCTGAGTGGTATACTGCCATCTGTTTGCCAACAGTGTTCGAAGAAATGAGGAAAGAAAGTAAGCGAAGACGGATCATTTTGCATCACGGCAATGCGAGCTCTCACATATCAGCTGAAACGATGAGATATTGGACCACTCAAGATGTCGAATTGATGGGCCATCCACCGTACAACCCTGTTTTAGCACCCACTGACTTCTTCTTATTCCCTAGCAGCAAGAAAAAAATGTGTGGTCAACGTTTTTCATCGCCCGAAGTTGCTGTTGAAGCGTTCAAAAATCATGTTTTGGAGGTGTCTCAATCGGAGTGGAAAAAGTGCTTTGAATTAGTTTGTGCGCATGCAAAAGTGGAGAATATTTTGAAAAACAATAAAACCATTTTTAATGAAATTATTGTGTGTTTTATTGCCGGACCTGAAATATAAGTAGCAGAGCTCGTAAATATCCCCTATGAAAGATGTCTAACGTTGTCAATCAAAAAATCGTGGAGGCCAACTAAAGTAATATCTCCGTGACGTGAGATAACACGGCAATTGAATTTCTAGCTCAAAACAGCCATTGTTTCGTTGCCTGTGTGGCAAATGGCACCATCCTCTTGAAACTACATATCGTCCTGGTCCGTATCAAATGCTGGCTAGTGTCTGTTATCATCTCGCGATAGCGAACACTATTCACGGTGCTTCTGAAACACTATTGCGAACAACATCAATGAACTAGACGAGCATTAGAGCGCCCATGAAATACATATAAAAATGGAAAAGTGTTATTCTTTCCGCTTCCCGCTCATTTTCTAGTATATTGGGCATCTAAAATAATATCCGTGCAAACATTTGTTCAATCGGATGGGAACCGGCCAGTCAGTCCCGACTTTTAGCCCTAAAAATGGAGTTAAATTAGTTGCAAGCTTTGATGAGCTATAATTCGTAAACCAGACGACTTTCGAAAAATTTGTGTTGCAAACATACATGCAAACATTTTTCTCTTGCAGAATTTTTGACCTAGCTATGACCCTTCATGGTATTTTCAGAGGTCAAACTTCAAATTTGAGTCTACAATTTTTTTCTAACGTAATTTTATTTATAAACGTTTGAAAAAAAAATTTGAATCAAATTTGAAGTTTGACCTCTGAAAACACCATGAAGGATCATCATTCGGGCTTTTGTTTGGCATAGATCCATGATTCGTCACCTGTGATGATCTTTTAAACGTCTTTCGAAGCACCGCGATCGTATTTTTTTAAAATTTCTTTTCAAATTGTGCGGGATCCAACGAGAACAAACCTTTTTTAACGGCCAGGTGTTCATGCAATATCGAATGTAAGCTGGTGGAAGAAATGCCCAAGGATGCCTCAATCTCACTATATATCATATGACGATCTTGCATTATCAGTTCACGCACGGCATCAATTTTTTCTGGCACAACGACCGTTTTTGGACCGCCTTTACGACATTCGTCTTTGAGCGAGAGTCGGCCACGATTGAATTCATCAAACCAGTTTTTCACAACGCTATAGGATGGTGCTTCATCGTCATACAAAGATTTAAGTTCATTGATGCACTCTTGTCGGGATAATTTACTTCGAATTTATGAAAAAAAAGATCGCACGAAAATGTTCACGAGCTAATTCCATTTTTTTTGGCAAATTGATTTTTTCATGTCACTGTAAAAAACGTTCTAAGTACATTTATGCTAAAAATGTCAAACTTTCCAATGGAAATGTCAGATGGCGCCAGAAATAAGCCAGAAGTAACCCCCGTAATATTTAAATTTGTTGGTTTTATTGAAAAGGTTGAACTTGTCATTCCATAAATCAGTTTTTTGATTAATTGCAGAAAGAAGTGAATAGACATATAAGACTGGTGTACTTTTTACATAGTAGGATCTGACCGTCAGTAGACTTTTTTTAATTGTTAAGTTTTCATGATGTATAGGACATTATTCAGGGTTATGTTCATAACCCGTGTGTGTATGTCGGTCGTATGCCTTTTTCCGTCCAATGTAAAGGAATTTTCGTTCAAAGAAAAGACAACGTCTTTAACTGGATCGCAATCGCAATAATCACTATACAGCCATAGAATGACTATAATTTCAAACTGGCCAAACAACTTTCTTTTTTTTCTTTTGCTCCTAATCAATATAATTAAATATTTTTAAATATAGAATTATTTGAATACTTCAAAACTCTAACGTAAAACAAGCAAACAAGTAAATTTTAATTCTAAGGTTTTTGAATATTTTGTATATGCTGTACTCGACTCTAACTGGATCAGTAGTAATCACTAGACAGCCATAGAATGGCTATAATTTCAAACTGGCCAAATAATATATTTCTTTTGCTTCCAATCAATATAATTATATATTTTTAATATAGAAATATTTGTATACTTCAATACTTTAACGTTAGAAAAAAAGTAAACTCTAATTCTTACGTTCTTGAATATTTTGTATACCCTGTACTCGACTAGTTGTGTACTTGAATGTTTAAGTACTTGCGTATTTTTGAAGCCCAAGCCCTCTAGGGCGCCCTCCTATTTTTTCACGCCCATCTCGCTGAGTTGTATTCTTCCTCTCTTCTATTCTATGCCAGTCAGTTTCGTTGGTTGAAATCGTTTTGTAGTCTCGTTTTCCTTCGTTGCAAATCTACCAAACGAGCGCGTTAAAATAGAATGGGTATGCGGAAAGAAATCCTTTCAAGTATCGCACAATTTTCGCTTCGTACTCAACATTTTCTGCATTAAAACAATTTTTATTTCAAATGTGCAGAAAAAAGGTATATTCAAATGCTTGCGATTGTTAGGACACACACACATACCCAAGTATGAGCGTGTGTGCAGAGTTGCCATTTGAGAGGTAAAACAATGTTGGCGGTTTTTATGGTTTAAAATGTAAAAGCGTTTTTTTCGCCGGGTAGTTCGATAATAATAAATTTTGCGAATAGTATTTAGATTGGACCCTAGATATGGCTTTTGAAACTATAGTCCCCGAACCCGGGATGGATATTTGTTTGTGTTTTATTTTATACCAATACATGGAGCGAAAACTTTCAGTTTCGCTGAGTCCGTTTCTGGTCCTTCAGAATATTATGTGCCATTCTTGAGAAAAATCGGACTTTATATATAGTTTAGAGAGCAGTAGGTGAACAAATCTGGATAATCCATGTATGGGAACTGTATCAAAGCATGGGCCAATATGATCGAATTACACTCGGTTGGTTAATTATTCGTCGTAATACGCCATGCCTTATTTTGTCACGATCGGACTTCAAATAGGGTTGCAAGAAAAGAAAACGGACGATAAAGTCGAGCATATTCTGCCATCATACCCGTATCCATCGGTCCTTACGTCCGTCCATCAGCGTGTCTGCGTAAAACACAATAACGCTCAAACGAAGTAAGCTAGGTCCCAATTTACACGAGGCTACTTTACTTGCCGCAACTCTCAGTTTGAGGGAGTGAAAGGTAACTAGCAATTTTTTTTTGTGTTTTTTCGAGTGTGAAGTTGGCTGCAGGAGAAATAGGGGTACTTTCGATAACGTGGCTTAATTACATTCCGATATAATGAAAACTTTTCTTTCAAAGATCTTTCCCTAGCCTATCCGTCAAAGAGAAATATGAACGCTACAGAAGTAAAGCAAAAATTTTTGGACACAATAAACACAAAATACCCTATTCATAAACGGTTCCGTAAGTAATGCAACGGTAGGCTTTGGAATTTTTCGGTACTAATCTTTAAACGTGTAAACGCATAAATGATTATTCATCCATCTATACTGGTGAACTACGAATACTTGCTATCAAAACCTGTCTTCATCATACTTTATATGTAATTTTGACATAGATCAAAATTCATTATTTATAAGTATATGTGACTGTAAAAGTGCATTAGAAGGCATAAAAAATCCATTCACCAATAATATGATTATACAACAAACAAGAGAGACAATCAATAATTTATTAAACAAAACTGACTTTCTATGGGTCCCAAGCCAGTTAGATATACACGGAAATGAAAGGGCAGACCAGTTGGCGAAAAATTCTTTAACAGAGCTTGTAGCTAGAGAGTTAAAATATCAATTTTCGGATTACAAACGGCAAATCTCAAAATATATTTTTGATCTCTGGGAAGGTTCCTGGAGTAATGATAATGACACCAAACTATAAGAAATTCAAAAAAATATCAGTCACAAATTTAAAAGCTCAAGAATATCTAAAACTGATTTTATTAAATATACGAGACTCAGAATTGGGCATTATAAATTTTCTCATAAATATATTATTGAGAAAAGCCATCGTGCACCTGTGGTAAAATTATGAGCGTATCGCATTTATTTAATTTGTGAACATTAAAGTAAAATATGAAGAAAATTCAAGATAAACATCATTCAAGTACTATCAAGTGATGAATATTTTAACAAAGGTTAAACAATTTTTAAACGAAATAAATTTATATAAACTGATTTAAACCTTATTCCTGATACTGTAAAAATAACAATAATGTAGTTTTTTCAAATTATTAGTACTTATATTCTATGGTCTATGTAACCTTATTGTAATTCTTTGTATTATTTCTACTTATATTCTATGGTCCATATAACCTTATTGTGTTGGGACCTTAATATCCTAAATAAATAAATAAATAAATCACAGAATGTCAGATTGTCAGAAGATGCAATAATGAAAACAAAAATTATCTTAAACGAATTGCCATGTGAAAACACAATTTCGAATTCGGACTATATAAACCCATATAGGCCCAAGGGGTCCATAAATCGGCACCCTTTTACTATGAATATATGGGTATTAAAAAACAATAAAATTTCGTTCGTTTCGTAGAATAGCATATCAATTTTACGATAAGAAGAATTTAAGGCCTTCCCATAGGCCTATATACATATGGATATTACAAAACTTTAAAATTTCGTCACGAATCAGAATATCATATTAATTTTAAGAATCTAAATATGACATGTGACAGATGATTCCGCTAAATTGTAGGCCATATCCTATGGTATATTCGCCCTAGGGCTTTTAAACCGTTCCCTAGTGTGTGGAGGCATATGCATATCTAGAAACAATGAAAACTTCTAACAAATCCAAGCATTTACCTTTATTTAGGATTTGTTTCAATTTGGAAATCAGACAGCCCCATATACTCGTAGGCCCAAGGAGCGCAAAAATAGTACCTACATTTAAGATTTGGGCCAATTTTCCACTCAGACTTGTCTACAGGTCTCCGTCAGCGTGGGTATATGGGTTCTAAAAAACAACTAACATTTTCTTCACGAAACCGAAAATACAACAAAATCTACGATTCGACTGCATTTGAGGTCTTAGCCCATAGCTACCGAGGTACCGAAGTCCCTTCAAACAGCTACATATGGTTGCTAAAAAACAGTAGAATTTCCTTACTAGTCCTAATATGGACAATGGTGCATACGGCCACAAAAATATAGTTCTGTAAAACATGGACCCACCACCAACAAACATATCCCCCAACACTGTCAATGCCATACTACAAGGTCATCCATGGTATTAAGGCTTCCGCACGGCCGAATAAACGAGTTGCCTACTGTTTTTTTTATTGATTCCGCGCTGCATAAATTGTTTGTGGAGCGTCAGGTAAAAAGCAGAAAGCAACCATAATCTTGGGTCTATATTGAGGCATGTACCAATGTAAAAAATATTCGTACTCGGCCCGAATCTTGAAAATATGCATCACTTCATTGGTAATATTTCATCTTCGAGACCTTTGCATAAAAGTAGTAGATAGACTGACTGACGGTCGTCTCTTATTTCACCTGAATATAAACGTTCGATTTAACATAGATTTTATCTGCCATCCTCTGAAGTAGTACAAACATCAACACGTAGGTATACTCGTATTTAATACCCCGTGTGGAGTAGGCCTTGAAATTTCAACAACGATGATTTTTTTGCCTTATATTGTTGATTTCGAAGAAATCAATACAATTGGTATGTACGGTCTTTTCAGTTTATTTTTGTTTTATTTGAACGCTCTGTAGAAAACATTCAGTGCTTTTTCAATTTCTATTATATGGCAACCCTGCTAGTGTGAGTATGTATGATGAGCCTTTCTGATTGTTGAAGTGTTTTTTGTAACAGCCAAGCCCTAAAACAAAATTACATGCTACGGTTTTATTATCTGGCACAGTGGGATAATAGTTATGATGAAAATGTCATGTCTTCTTAGTATGAGTGTTTGATATGGAAGTGGAAGAAAAACTCTGGGCGGGAATTGCTAAAAATGAATTTTTTATACGCATTTTTGCGATTGGCATGAAAACATTTGTGTCCTATCATGTTTCTATTGCGCTTTAAGATTTAAGCTTGATTTATTTCAACGGGTTTTGATGAAGAATTGAATGAATGCTAAGACGTTCTACGAACAACAGTTTCGAGTTATCAGAAGAAAAAAACTGAAGCAGTTCGTATCTAAAAGAAGAAACATTGTTTGATGACTGAAAATATAGGTAGTATGTCCAGGTTACAAGAGAAACACCTGCAGGTGATGTTCTAGTTTGGAACCTCACCTTAAAGAAACCCTTTTATTTTTATAGGAGGTTGGTGTAAAGGTTATTGTCAACGCAGTTGAATAGGCTATAGCAGTTTGAGGGAAGTTTCTAAACATAATAAGGCTCATACTTCATAGAGAGTTTCTCATTACGAGAAAGTGGGCCATGGAAAAGGTTTCGGGGTAAACCTGTACACAACATACAAAATTCTGTATGAGGGAACAACCTCCTTAGGTGGGCACTGAATTCCCCATCGCTGACAGTGCAAAATGTCAAGCTCAACATTCTAGCTCAACACTCGAGGCAGCACGAAGAAGGCCACAGTTGTAGTATATGTCTGCAAGAGACCAAGAGGAAAGCAATGGAGTCTTAAGTCTTGTACGCTGCGGTAATTAGACCCATAATGCTATAGGGGTTATTGTTGGTCTGTGCATCACTGTCATAATGTGTACCACATTCCTTTATGCAAATTATCTAAAACAACATTTGCAGCCACTGGACATAAAAAGTAAAGAAGTTGTGGCAGCCATTGCCGTAAGTGTATTTAAGACTGTCACAATGGTCAAAGACCATTTTCGACAAGAAGTACCATACACGTATGCCAGTCAGGGAAGCATTGATTTGACGATCTCCTTGTAAAAGGATGCATGATGGCTTCTTTACTGACGTCTTAATTCTAAACAATCAAACTAGCGCAAAGGCTACTAATAACTGTATAGTCGATCAAGTGGAGATCTGAGGAAGTAGCCGGATGAGTGAAAAAATTTATTCTGACCACAGTCGGTTTATTAAACAGAAATAAGAAGAGCTGCCCAGGACCTACTCCTGGTATAAATTTTATTCCAGCATAACTTCCACTGGTGGCGTATCCAAAAATGGATTTTTTTTATTAATTTATTTCTGTCGTACCAAATAATATTTACAATTCAAAAAAAAATTATTGCCCCAGCACCACGTGGACCAGTTAGCAAAGATGTAGCTCGAAAATTAGATATAACAAAAAACTGTGTACTTAAAAACTTAATAAACTTACAATAGGAGAAATTTAATATTTTAATAGTTGGAAATGAGGAAGTACACATTCTAAATGAAGTCAAATATCTTGGTGGCCTGCTTCATAAAAAAACTAAATTTCAGTAAACATATCGACGTCACGGCCAAACGAACCTCAAAGGTTCTAAAGGCGCTTTGGCCACTAATAAGTTACAGATCGTCCCTGAACTTAAAGAATAAAAATCTAATTTTTAAATCCATTATCAGACCTACACTAACATTTCGCATATCAAAAAGCTGCAAATTATCCAAAATAAGTGCCTTAAAATAATATAACCTGAGATGGAGATATTCTACAAACCTTCTTCATAGACAAAGCGGCTACGAAAAAATTCAAGATTTTATGTACAGGCTTAGCCAAAAATATTATAACAATAACACACATTCTACTTTTCCATTGATAAGAGAATGTAGAGAATTTTTACTATAACTATTACTACATAAACTTTAATCATCAAATCGAAAAATGTGTGTATAATATTGTTTATAACCATATAAACTTTTTTTTTATACATACACGACTTTTTCTACATGTATTTGAAATTTTATAAACATAAACTCAGAAAAAGGTTTTACCCCTAATTTTTCCTTTAATAGATCTTATGTAATAATATATCGTCTCAAAAAAATTAATGATCTCATTTGTTGTAATATTTAGAATAATATCTCAAACTGTGTAAACATTTAAAGAAACGTAAATAAAGATGATGTTAAAAATTCAAAAAAAAATTATATTCAGAGCAACTGGTATGCTCAATACGTTGTTTTGTTGATTCCAGCCTACATATGTTGATAAGCAAGTTTGATCGATTTCTAGTATTGAAAAAAGTTTGATTTTGAGAAAAAGAAATAGAATGATCACCAATGTTACGCACTGATTTAAACATGTACATTAACAACTGCATTTATAGTCCATATATAGGCAAAATCGTTTTAGATACGTCCTTATAAAGGGTGTCCTAAGAAGAGCGCAATTTTTAAATTTTAAATAAAACACAGATATTTAAGAAAAAATCGTGAATCTTTATTATATCGTAAAGTATACAGAATGAGGTTATGTATGGAACAATATATCGTGCAGATGGCCGCCGCGGCTTTGCTGGCATGCACGCGATCTTTTAATGAAATGCAGCGTCCAATTTCGTCTTTTAAGCCTTGAGTCGTCGTCATCTTATTCGCGTAAACCATCGACTTCAAAAAACCTCAAAGAAAAAAATCTAATGGTGTTAAATCGCACGATCTAGACGGCCAATTCTGATCTCCAAAACGCGAAATAACGCGACCGGGAAATGACTGATGCAGCAATTGAATTGTTTCTCTGGCTGTATGACATGTGGCGCCGTCTTGTTGGAACCACATGGCCCTCCACATTCATTTCTTCAATTCTAGGCAAGAAAAAACTGGTTATCATTTCACGATACCAAACACCATTGACTGTTTGCGCCTGACCTGCCTCATTTTCATAAAAAAATGTCCAATGATTCCTCCAGCCCAAAAACCACTCCACACAGTGACACGTTGAGGATGCATTTGCTTCTCGTGAATCACTCGAGGATTTTCCGCACCCCAAATGCGACAATTCTGCCTATTGACAAATCCATCAAGATGAAAATGGGCCTCGTCACTGAAGATGATTTTATCGGCAAAATCAGCATTTTCATGTTGTCTCTCCAATACCCAATTAACGAACTCCCTTCGCTGTCCATGGTCAGCTTTTTACTAACCTCGTACCTTCTACTAACAAACAATAACAATTGTTCAAATGTCAAACAATGACACTTCGAATGTTGCCAGATTTAAAAATTGCGTTCTTCTTGGGACACCCTTTACAAAGATACTGTCGAATACGTTTGTGGAAGATTGTAAACAATTCTGAGTGCTTTATTTTCTGCTCGTTGTAGATATCTATACTCGAGACTTTTTTTGTAAGAGTATAAGTATATCATCGGTAAGTAATTAAAATGACTATGGATTAGCCCCCATTATATAGCAATAATTTAGTTTTTTCATCGAATTTATTTTTACATTTATAGAGTAGTCCGATTCCTGAAGCTATTTTTTTCCTCAAATGTTGCATATGTAAGTTCCATGATAAATTTCCTTGCAAAAGTATTTCTAAGTATCAAACTGAACTGGATTCAACAACATCTTTTCCACAATTAGAAATATTGAAAGCGTTATTACCAACTGAGTAAGGTCGAAATCGCACTAACTTAGTTTTCTCGGCATTCAACAGTAGTCCATTTATACTGGCAAATTCCGTTAATTTAACTTTATATCCAAAATTGAAAAAATACTAAATTGTTTTAGAACATTCTGATTACAGAAGTAAGGAGAGTTGCCCAGGAGCTACTCCTATTACAAATGTCATTCCAGCATACCTCCACGTTTGCCTCCACTAGAGGCGTATCCAAAAATGTAATTTAACTTTTAATCTAAAATTTAAAAAATACTAAATTGTTTTAGAATATTCAGATTACAGAAATAAGGAGAGCAGCCCAAGCGCTACTCCGGAAATAAATTGGAATCCAGCATCCCCGTATCCAAAAATGGAATTTAACTTTTAATCTAAAATTTAAAAAATACTAAATTCTTTTACGATGTCCTGATTACAGAAATAAAGAGAGCAGCCCAAGAGCTACTCCTGGTATAAATTTCAATTCAGCATATCTCCCCGTTTGCCCTAACTGGGGGCGTATCCAAAAATGGAATTTATCTTTTAATCTAAAATTTAAAAAATACTAAATTGTTTTTGGATATTCTGATTACAGAAATAAGGAGAGCTGACCAGCAAGCTATAACTTCAAACTGGCCAAATAATATTTTTCTTTTCGTCCCAATCAATATAATTAAATATTTTATATAGAAATATTTGAATACTTCAACACTTTAACGTTAGAAAACAAGTAAATTCTAATTCTTACGTTCTTGAATATTTTGTACGAGGGCGACCGCAAAACTAACTGGCCTGGCACATTTTCTGTTTTACTAGCAACTTTTTTTTTGTTTTTTAAAAGCAATCTTTTATAAGCCATCTGTCAAAATTTCCGAAATATTTAATGATTATATTCTTTGTTACAGGTGATTGAAGTAAACAAGTTTTATAATTTTTGAAAAATGGAAAACAAAGAGTTTCGTGCTGTAATTAAACACTTTTAAATGAAAGGTTATACGCCACAATTAATAAAAGATGAATTGGATTCTGTTCATGGCGATAATGCACCATCATACTCCACTTTTAAATCCTGTGTTCAACAATTTAAAATGGGTCGTTCAAGTACGGAAGATGAACAACGCTCTGGAAGACCAAAAACTGCTACTACTATTGAAAACATTAGAAAAATATTTAATGCAGTGACTAAAGATAGACAAAAAAAGCTCAGAGAACTTGCTCATATAGTTAAAATACACGAAAAACAAGTTTGGAGTATTTTACATGATGAACTCCACATTAAAAAGCTATCCGCAAGATGGGTGCCGCGTTTGTTGACTTTGCCCCAAAAAATCGTCCGTTGGACCAATTCCGAGGAGATTTAGCGATTTATCAGCGTAATCCAATAGAGTTCTTGCGCTGATTCATACTCCTGGTATAAATTTCATACCTCCCCGCTTGCTCCCAGTGGGGGAATATCCGTCGTATTTGTATGGCGTTTATACAAGATCGGCTTCAATCTTTTTAGAGCTCTAGAGCGTCAATTCAGCAATGATTTTGTATAATATGATGAGTGATAAGGAGAGCTGCTCAGCAAGCTACTCCTGGTATAAATTTCATTCCATAATACCTCCCCGCTTGCGCCCAGTGGGGGAATATCCAAAAAAAAAGAGTTTAACACAACATACGTTTTGCTTATCAAAAAAGCACCTCTTATTGCAGGGAACACTGTCTGTTATTCTTATACATATTATTTTAATTTTGTATAGATCTTACTTATTTCAGAGATACCTTTACTGGTATCTCTGAAATAGTCTTTATAGAGTAAGATTAACTATTTAACATTACTCTGTTCATCTGTTTACAGCGAACTGCTAACGGTGCTGGATTTTGTCTTTGCTAGTTAAATTTGGAATTTAACTTCACACTCATGCTTGGTTGTTGGTCGCCAATAACTCATTTTGCGTTATACTTATATGCGTGATTGAATGCGGCTGAAAGTTAACTGAAGAGTGACCTCTAAATTAAGACTATAGGAAAAGATAGATTGATAAGGTTCAATTTTACCAGCGTTTTGCTCAATCAGACCTAGATGGATCGAATGTCAAGTCCGACTTAAGAGCGGCGGGTCCTTGGTCCTTTAATTAGCAGCTATGGTTCAATTTTGTACATAGTTGGTTTTTGGTATGGAAAACATGTGTAAGATTGGAGCTAGTATATGATTTTTAGAGCTACAGAGTTTGAGCACAAAATATGGACGCTTAAGGTCCGACATCAATATGACCCTTTTCGCAAAACTGTTCAATGTGCCATATTATTTCAAGACCATATTAGCAACCTGTACGTTGATATATTTATACTTATAGAAAGAAATTTAATAATGAGTTAGCTAAGTTAAAATTCAACCACTATGCTCTGTGGCACGAGACTAAAAAGAACACCATTTACCTCATAGAGAATTTTTTTCTAATTCCTTCCACTGTCCACAGATTGCGTGATTTCTCGTAGTTATTTTTAGACACAGCAACAACTAAATATTGGTACTTGCAATTAATAAAGATTGTTATTTCTATGCTCAGATAAAAAAGAACGCCAAATGCAAACAATTGAAAAAAATTGTGCAATGTAAAAATAGGTATTCTTTAAGTACACGCAGAAATAAATCCCTGCAATATCTCAGCATTAATATTAAAAATGTAAAGCTACAATAAACACACGGTAACTTTCGAAATGAGTTACCAATGGTTGTTAATTTTAATCGTTGTTAATATGTCAATTTCTAAAAAATAGGCCATATTTCTGCTATTTCTCCTACACTTAGTATTCTTTAATACTATTTTTATTAGTTTGACCGGGCCGGAACATTTATACTACGAGTATCCACCATGGAGTGCCTTGTAGTATGGTACGAGTACCAGGGTTGGCTATAAATCTATCGTAACTGACTGTACTAAACTAGAGCAAGATGTCAAATGTGGCTTGTAGAGTGGCAGCGTTTCTTATCACGAGTGTCCTCTGCAAGGGGGCTATAGGAAGTCATCAACCAGTATGGTCCAATTGCACCGTGGTTGACAACTGGTCGCATTGTTGTCTGTTCGGAAACGTGCTTTGGTAAGGTACAATGTTACTAGAGTTGGTTATTCGGCGCCCCAAGCTTTTTGTTGTCTTGAAAGTTAAGACATATTAGGATTTGTGGAAAAAAGTTTATTGATTTCCTAAAACTATATTTGTTTGGGGTAAAATTTTAGACACTGAAGTCGATGGTAACTTCGTTAATACAAATCGTATTTTGAGAATCCATAAGTCCATGTTTTAATGAACTAGTTTATCGGTACATTATCTTAGAGAGAATCAGGTGCGTTTGGTAGCCATCTATCATTATTTGAAGGGGGAAGGATATTATGTCCCTGGGCATACTGGTCGAACTCCAAATTTAGCTAAATCTTTAAATAAATGGCATACATGTAAACTATACGAGGCATACATGTGAACTATACCGCAAAACTAACTGGCCTGGCACATTTTCTGTTTTACTAGCAACTTTTTCTTTGTTTTTTTTTTGTTATTTAAAAGCAATCTTTTATAAGCCATCTGTCAAAATTTCCGAAATATTTAATGATTATTTTCTTTGTTACAGGTGATTGAAGTAAACAAGTTTTATAATTTTTGAAAAATGGAAAATAAAGAGTTTCGTGCGGTAATTAAACACTTTTATATGAAAGATTATACGCCACAATAAATCAAAGATGAATTGGATTCTGTTCATGGTGATAATGCACCATCATACTCCACCGTGAAATTCTGGCTTCAACAATTTAAAATGGGTCGTTCAAGTACGGAAGATGAACAACGCTCTGGAAGACCGAAACTGCTACTACTATTGAAAACATTAGAAAAATATTTAATGAAATGACTAAAGATAGACGAATAAAGCTCAGAGAACTTGCTTATATTGTTAAAAGACACGAAAAACAAATTTGGAGTATTTTACATGATGAACTCCACATGAAAAAGCTATCAGCAAGACATCCGCCGCGTTTGTTGACTTTGCCCCAAAAAATCGTACCAATTCCGAGGAGCTTTTAGCGATTTATCAGCGTAATTCAATAGAGTTCTTGCGCCGATTCATAACTGTTCATGAGACATGGATCCATCACTACATCCCTGAATGCAAAGAACAGTCAAAACAATGGATAGAAGCTGGTAAAAGTGGTCCCAAGAAGGCGAAAACTGTTAAGTCAGCAGGAAAAGTAATGGCCACAGTATTTTGGGATGCAAGGGATATAATATTTATTGTTTATCTTGAGAAAGGAGAAACTATAAATAGTGAACATTATTGTGCATTATTGGATCGGTTGAGTGAAGAAATCAAGATAAAACGACCGTATTTAGAAAAAAAAAGTTCTTTTTCATCAAGATAATGCTCCTTCACACACTGCATTTTTACTCCACAAAAACTGGCCGAATTACTATTTGAAATTGCTCCGCATCCACCAAATAGTCCAGATTTAGATCCTTCCGATTATTTCTTGTTTCCAAATTTAAAAAAATTTCTCGGTGGCAAAAAATTTCCGTCCAATAGCGAGGTTATTGCTGAAACTGAGGCATATTTTGAAGGTCTTGAAAAATCTTATTTTTCGGATGGAATTAAAAAACTTGAAAAACGTTTGATGAAGTGTATTGAGTTGGAAGGAGATTATGTGGAAAAATAAATAATAATAATTCCAAAAAAATGGTTCTTTTTATGTTAGGCCAGTTACTTTTGCGGTCGCCCTCGTATGCTGCAATTGGACATTCTTTGGTCGTAAATTGAACCTAATATAAAAATCAAGAGATTTTTCAACTACTGGGAAAGTTCTATGGTTTTTCGTTATACTAGCACATATTTTAATGTTTTTATGGACTCGAGCTCAAGCTGTACCTAATGTAATTAAGATAGCAAAAATTGATATGGGTCTTCTAAAGCTGAGGTACCTTACCTTAGGAACAAGACCTAAATGGCTTATTGTGATCGATTCTAAACTAATTCTGATGAGATTTCAAATGTTTTTCCATTTAGCAGTTATGAGTTCATAACAACATCTAAAGGAAACTATTCTTATTTGTATGGCGTTTATAAAAGATCGGCTTCAATCTTTTGAGAGCTCTAGAGCATCAATTTAGCAATGATTTTGTATGATAAGTTATATTGTTTAATTACGAAAGGATTGATACTTAGAGCGCAATGGTTCGTCGAGATCTAATACGAGTTATTATATTGGCGCACTCAGCGGGGAAATTTTACGACAAATTTAAACACTTACCATTAATGTATTTCTAGTAAAATAGTTTTAGTTCAAATAATTACCTGAAAATAAAGAAATATAAAATTAGAAGTTATTACGACAAATAAGAAAAACGGTCAAATTAAAACGTATGTATAGATAATTTGAAATGCTGACATTAACGCAGCTAGAAAGCGTTCGGCGAAAACTATCGAGGATAACTGACCAAGGGAATCGAAAAAAGTTTCGATACTTTTCTTCCCCATGCTTTGCTATACAATACTATTCAGTATCGATTACCACGTCCTCAGTATCGATACTGTATTAGTTTAAACAAACATCTTAGTTTCTTGAACACGTTGAAATAATCAGTAGAATTTGTGAATAATTTAGTTCATAACTTTATAAGAAGTTACCTTACTATTCTGGTATTTTAGGGTTTTTATAGAAATTGTTTAAAATTAACCAACAAATTATTGGCAACACTAACGGTGACTTTAAGAACTGTTTTGTATTTTATGTTATGCATCCTTTTTGTTTATTATGTCAGTTATGATCGTACGCTGTACTTAAAATCATTAAAACGGCAAATTTCCTCCTGCAGACAACGTTTACTAAAGGCCAACAAGGCAACGTAACTGTGGTAATCTCTTCAAAATTTGTGAGTTGTGTTTTCGTTCTAGTCTAGTCGCTAACAATTCTCGTTTTGTTGAGAACTTAATTTTCGTTACAGATAGGTTATCGATAATTTTTGTTCGAGTATTTTATTGTGTATGGTATGTACACGTAAACTTTTCATTCGATGCTTAGACCAGAGCATTCAAACTATCGATAGTCACCCCATTCGATAGGTTTCGTCAAAACTATCCATAGTATCGGAAAATTGCTAACGATAAATATGGGTGATTAGATTAATATGCAAAATCCACCTACGGGTATCAGAAGAAAAATTTTCCGTAAAGATATTTAATAAATTAAAATAAAATGTAATTCACGAACAAAGTGTAAAAAACAAGTTAAAAAAGCTTAAGTCAAAAGAGCCGACTACTTGATACCCTGAACCACTCTGGTATTTAGAAGAAGCCGCACCAATGTTTTGAGTTTGGGTAAGTTTGAACTAATATATTAAAGATGGTGGGTCATGTTAAGTTTGGGATATATGAATACATAGACCGATCTGGCGCAACTTCACTAGAACTAACTAGTTATTTAGAACTATCTAGTTATTGGACATACATTACGCGCTATTTTTTATATGAGCTTTTTCGAAATTAAAGTGTATCCTGTATAGCTAAGAATTCAAATAAAAAAGATAAACCATGGTCAAACCAAAGTACAATAGGTATCAAGTTGCTCAAAATGCACTATAATAATTTAATCTCATTTGCATTTTATTTGTGACTTATAGAGCGACAGAACCCCAACTCGGGAGAGACCATTTGAAAATATGGACGTGGAGGCTATTCGAAAACATGAACCGATATGCTCAAATTTCATCGTTGTATTTGATTGTGATCGAGAGAGACATAACTGAAAATCGGGAGGGATCTTAATGTGGGAGCAATTCTAAAGCATGTACTTTCAAGCTCCAGTTTAATTATTGGCTTTAGTTAAAAACTTTTTTTATGCTTTTAACCTCGATAATTTTCGAGGCGAAGTACCATTAAACAACAAATTACTTTTTATACATTTTTTGAGATTCAAGTGATATTACATGTTTTCTATAAACAAAATTGCTACTTGTTGTAAAAAAAATATCTTAATAGGTAATATTTTCATTTTATTTATCCTAATTCGCTGTGTCTCAACTTATTTTCAAGAGATGACGTTTTAGACGATAGAATCGAAAGTGAATAAAAATTATAGATATTAAAGCACAAAACAAACTATCGATAGTGCTTAAGATGGTCTGACAGCTCTATCTGAGACACCAGACCGGTGGGGGACTAACTGAAAAGGCAGCAAATCTTCGAAATAACGAACTTGAGACTACATATTTAAGATCGATGGCAATACCAGGTTATATAGGGTAGGCCATTTAAAATTTTTAATTTGAATCGGATGTCAAAAAAAGTACTGATAATTTTTTCAAATTTCCAGCTTTATTGAAAGGGTTGAACTTTGTCATTTAATAATGGAACACCATCCGATGCGTTTTCGCTTCGCCCAATTGGCAGTAGAAGAATTTGACGGAAGTACTACCAAGCCAGTTGTGGTAGTCATGTGAATATTGTGTTTCATTATTAAATGACATAGTTCAACCTATCCAATAAAACCAGAAATTTAAACAAATTAGCAGTACTTTTTTACAGCCGATACAGCCCAACCTTTATAAGTATATAGGCAACACCATTTCCATATATGATGAAACAATTAGTTGTTTGGTTAAAAAATAGTTTTGTGTGAAAATTTCGGTACAAAAATTGTTTATATGTAAGTCAAAATTTATTATTATGTATAGATTATCATTAGTATATCAATAGATATTAATATTGAATTTCATTCATGGTCTCCTGAAAGCTATCACAAACATATATAGTACGAGTATTATTAATATACTATATATAAAGTAGTATGTATGTAATAAAGTTATATTGACTTTTAGCTTGATAAAAAGATGGCCTACAACATGTGTCGATTATCTTAAGAGAATTCTCGTTGACAACCTTACAATAAACATGGTAACGTGAATACCCCCGGCTACCGCAAGACTTTCATGCTAAACTTCGATTCGTTCGCATGTACCTGCAATCGTTGCCGATAAGAACGTATCTAGTGTTGTAGGTCATGGTCTTTATCTGGGGACAAGCGTTGAAACGAGTACTTGACTACAACACACACACACAAACTCAGTCCTACATATGAATGTATGTACAAGTACATACATATTTTTTGTACATATTTAGTTGTATGTTATTTACGCTTTCTTGCTGCTTTTTGGCCAATAGTTCGTGGCATCATCTTGCCACCGGCAGGGGTTCATAAATATCCTGGCAACTGCATGTTGGGCCACGGGTGACATCGACATGGAAACAGACATGCAAGTGTGTGTATCCTATGTCTTCTTATGCGGCTGTGTTAGTTTGTGCGATTATGTCTACATAAACACTTTTTACCCATTTACTTTTGATAAATTGATAGTCTGCAGAGAGTATGTGTTTGTGTATCTCGGTGTGTGTGTGTGTGGGAGTGTGGTTTTGTCCCACAAGCGAGTGTGACTGTCTTATCTAGTGGCACGCGTATTTGTCATGGTTTATGGCGTTTAATGCCACAATTTATTTGTATGTGTGTCGTTATGATAACCAGAATACGAAATCAAACAAACACACACAAAAATGTGTGAAAATTCGTTAGATCTAGAACAAAGTTGGCAGCCGATACTCCCACGCAAATACAGTGGAACCTCTCCTTTATACTTCAGTGCAATGAAGAACAAGTAAAAACGGTTTTCTGTTTAGCCAGCCGGATTGTAGAAAAAATTCATCCAAATATCTGATATTAGAATGGGAGGATTAATAATAATATTACTTATAGTCCCATGGTCCGTGGTTTGAGCCCCAATCTCAGCAATTTCTTTTAAAATAAAGTCATCTTCATATCCGAAGTTTAATTTCCTTAATTTAAGATACGTTTTTAACGCCCATGATTCAGAAGTCCCCGAACCACTCCCAGGCCAATCTTAAAAATACATCTAGATTTTGATTTGTGTTGCATTTTGTTTTGATGTGAGTGTATGTTAATATTTTATATTTTTTTTGGAACATATGGAATTTTATTCGTCCCCTTGGAACCTTGCGTCTAGCCCAAACTTGCAGCAGAATTAAAAAAACATATACAGTGGACGTCCAATAGTACGTACTTTCGTTTCCACGAATTTCCAATAGTACGAACTGCACATTTTTCTGTTGAGAACAATATTGAAACTTCCAAGACACTTTTACTGAGGGTACGAGTATTCAAGAAAAGGTGGTAGAAAAGCAACTGCAAAACAAAACACGCCAATGTTTAATGACTGGTTTTTTTTAACAAACTTATTTTAAGCTTTAAGAACCTGCATATGTAACAGCGCATAGAGAAAGGGACCTGAGGGTAAAAAAATCAATTTTCACTTTTTTTCTTTTGATGTGGACAAAATCTGAGCATCGAATGAGACCGATCCCATGCCCCAAAAGTGTTCCCTCCCAGAGATATGCGGGTTTTATGAAAGTGATGGTACACCAAAGATACACGTATTTAAATCTTTAAAATGGCTCTGCTGAACAAAACTGGTTTTTACCCTTAGGTCACTTTCTATTTTGCGCGTCACATATGTACAAATGTATGATTAAACACTTATTGATTTGAATTTGAATATTTTTAAAGTTTTTTTCTTTTGTTTGTATTAAATAAAAAAACTAATTTTAATGAAACATTCTGTAGGTGTTTTATTTTGTATAAAAAGAGGAAAAATCTGCCCAAACTGTCCAATAATACGAATTTTCCAACATTACGAAAAGGTCAGACATAATATAGTTCGTACTATTGGACGTCCACTGTAGTACACAGTAACGAAATTTGATTAACATCGCAAGACCAGGGTTTATTTGGTGAATCTTTAAATTATATTTCAAGGGAAACAAGAACCAAGTCTTACTTAGGACTTCATAAGTTAAGACATGTAGAAAAATCTTAAAAAGTTTAAATATTCAGACGATTCAGAGGAAACGCATTTAACAAAAACAATTGCGCGGGCTAGGATATATTGTGCGAATGGTTAAAAATGCTCGAGCACTAAAAATTTTCGAGGGCGAGTTCGTGTGCTCGCACAGAATATGCCGACTTAGGTTAAGTAGAAAAGAACAAGTCTAGCAAAATCTATGGAATCTTTAAAACTTATAAGGGTTAAGATACTCCATTCCATATACGAGGGCGACCGCAAAAGTAACTGGCCTAACATAAAAAGAACCGTTTTTTTGGAATTATTATCCTTTATTTTTCAACATAATCTCCTTCCAACTCAATACACTTCATCAAACGTTTTTCAAGTTTTTTTAATTCCATCCGAAAAATAAGATTTTTCAAGACCTTCAAAATATGCCTCAGTTTCAGCAATAACCTCGCTATTGGACGAAAATTGTTTGCCACCGAGAATTTTTTTTAAATTTGGAAACAAGAAATAATCAGAAGGAGCTAAATCTGGACTTTCTTCACTCAACCGATCCAATAATGCACAATAATATTCACTATTTATAGTTTTTCCTTTCTCAAGATAATTAATAAATATTATACCATTTGACAGTTTTCGCCTTCTTGGGACCACTTTTACCAGCTTTTATCCATTGTTTTGACTGTTCTTTGCATTCTGGGATGTAGTGATGGATCCATGTTTCATCAACAGTTATGAATCGGCGCAAGAACTCTATTGAATTACGCTGATAAATCGCTAAAAGCTCCTCGGAATTGGTCCAACGGACGATTTTTTGGGCAAAGTCAACAAACGCGGCACATATCTTGCGGATAGCTTTTTCATGTGGAGTTCATCATGTAAAATACTCCAAACTTGTTTTTCGTGCATTTTTACAATATGAGCAAGTTCTCTGAGCTTTATTCGTCTATCTTTAGTCACTTCATTAAATATTATTCTAATGTTTTCAATAGTAGTAGCAGTTTTCGGTCTTCCAGAGCGTTGTTCATCTTCCGTACTTGAACGACCCATTTTAAATTGTTGAACCCAGGATTTCACGGTGGAGTATGATGGTGCATTATCACCATGAACAGAATCCAATTCACCGGTCGCCCTCGTACTTGTACAATCTCAATCAGCATATGACTACGAGCAATCATAGATTGAAATTTGTGACTGTTGCTCATAGTTCATTTTAGTAAACACACAAATACATAGACGGACAAGTTTAAAACATATTTAAGTTCGAATACAAATAGGGACTTCTTTTAAGATCCGTCTAATATAGGACTCAGGCCGCAGGAACTCAGGGCTTGATGTACCCTACACCACATTGTGACACAGGGTATTCTGACTAGGTGCTAATGTTTGTAACACCAGAAACGAAAGAGAAAATTGGATCTATCCCATGTTTATTGTACCGATCGATTTAAAATCACATTCTGATTCCATTGAGATGTATCCGTGTGTCTTTCTGTTATTGTAGGTTTAATGCAGATTGCAAATATGTTTAAATCTGAACGATAACAACAAGCCAAATACTAATTCCGATCTGGCTCAAAGTTGACATGCTGCAGTAGTAGATACTTTTAGTCTACCCTGGTAAAAACGGAACACATTCGTCCATCTTTCATTTAGCAACCCTACAAAGGCTCTAACAGAACCAATTTAAATCCGATTTTGTGAGGCCTTTAGAATCACACAATCACCACGTATTTTTTCTTGATGTGCGGAAATAAAAAAAGTCATTGGGTGCCAAGTCAGGGCTGTATGGCGGATGACCCAGCAATTCGACGTTTTGGCCGGTCAAAAAGGCGCTGGTTTGAGCCGATGTGTGAGAGCTCGCATTGTCATGGTGCACAATGATTCGTCTTCTCTGGTGCGTTTTTCGATTTTTTCCGAAGACTTCAGGCAAACAAATTGTGGTGTATTACTCAGAATGGACCGTCCTACGTTGCTCAAGCGGAACAGTTGCTACATGTCCAGTTTTGCCAAAGAAACAGACGACCATTTGCTTCGAAGTGCTTCTTCCACGAACAACTTTCGTTGGATTTGGCTCGTCTTCGAAGACCCATACGGTCGATTGCTGTTTTGTTTCTGGTTTATACTTATAGATCCATGATTCGTCACCTGTGACGATCTTATAAACGACTTTTGAAGCACCGCGATCGTACTTTTTTAAAATTTCTTTGCACCAATCGACGCGAACCATTTTTGGGGCGATTGTAAAATTGTGCGGTATCCAACGAGAACAAACCTTTTTTACGGCCAGGTGTTCATGCAATATCGAATGTATGCTGGTGGAAGAAATGCTCAAGGATGCCTCTATCTCACTGTATGTCATATGACGATCTTGCATTATCAGTTCACGCACGGCATCAATGTTCTCTGGCACAACGGCTGTTTTTGGACGGCCTTCACGACCTAAGTCCTCGAGCGAGCGTCGGCCACGATTCATTAAACCAGTTTTTTACAGTGCTATAGTATGGTGCAATACAAAGATGTAAGTTCATCGATGTACTCTTGTCGTGATAATCCATGTCGAAAGTTGTGAAAATGATAGCACGAAAATCTTCACGAGTTAATTCCATTTTTTTCCAAATCGATTTTTTCAAGTCACTGTAAACAACACAAATGATGGTCGTACGTCAAAACGTTCTGAGTATGTTTGTGCTAAAAAATGTCAAACTTTCCAATGTCAGATAGAGCCAGGAACACTTATTGTTGCCTAGGCCAGAAATATATATAGCAAACCTCGTATGCTATTGTGGGCGAATAATTTGTCGTATAGTATATACGGATGCAGTTTTACAGAGAGCGTGGCACCGCCCACATCCAATAATGTTAAGAGCCAGAACTCATAAAGCATTTAAGTTAGGAACACCGGTTTTGGAATATGTTTGTATACTATAAAGTGTAAAGAAATAAGTCCTAAAGGAAAGGGGCGGTTCCACGCCTCATTTTTAAAACGCTTTAAAGACCATACTATGTTTAGGATTTGTAATATACTCAGTTTAATACTTTGAGGAAGTTGCTTTATATGTATACGTTTTTCCAGAGGGGCGTGGCATCTCCCGTCAAAAAATTACCACAACTATTAAGCCATTAGCATGTAACGAAGTAAGTCGCAAGCAAATGTGTACCGTGGCAAACTTTTACAATAGTATAGATAATAGATAATGGTTTAACATAGTGTGTGGTGCCGCCAAACTACCAAAAATATGTTTAATCATCGTACTTGCAACTATTTATGTAGTAACAAAAAATCTTTGTATGCAGTTTATATGCTAATAAGTCAAAAAACTTGTTAGTATATACACAGAAATGTATGTGATACAACTCTTTCCTATAGTTCCATCGTAACAGTCCGATCTGCTTGCGATTAAATTAAAGTATTACCTTATATCTTTCAAGCTTCAATAATAACTTAGAGCAATAAAGGCGTTGATAAATAAATAATTCGAAATACAGCGGCCCAAAATAAAAAAAAATGCATTTAACCTAGATACTTTACGAGCATTCAAATCAGTTAATAATATTACTACAGTAGGATTCAATTTATCATTACATAAATTATGCCTACACTATTTATGCCTTAATTATAAGAATATATGGCTTATTCTAAGATTATGGGCCACTTTGCTGTCCTTGGTTGTTTCAAGCGGGAAAAATAAAATATATAATACTTTATTATTATACAATATTATTATTATACTTTATTACTATACAATAAATCATTATAGGACCTTTAAAGTCTTTAAGATTGTTTTTTAAAAAATTTATTTATTTTTCATAAAATTTCCTACCAAAGTGTTTAAATATCATTACCCTGGTTGTCCTTAATTTACTTTCAATTGATATTTTCTAAATTTTTTACGAAAATATTAATTATTTGATTAATAAAACCAGTCCATATTAAAAAATAATATTCAATTAATTTTGTTGCTATTAATGATTATAATTTTTTATTCAATTTATATTTTTATGGATGTTTATTTTCTGTCCCAAAAATACACAGTGTTTCCCTGTATAATCTAATATTCTCTAAAATTCCAAACCAATC
Source organism: Hydrotaea diabolus (assembly GCA_963513945.1). NCBI lineage: Eukaryota > Metazoa > Arthropoda > Insecta > Diptera > Muscidae > Hydrotaea > Hydrotaea diabolus. The sequence goes on from OY740717.1 coordinate 128,363,619, forward strand.
TTGATTTCAAGCAACTCAAACATGTTTAAACATTACATGAAGTGGGTGCACATCTACTAGTTTTTTCGTCAACAGTCCTATTATTACTAATAAATTAAATATTCAATTCTGCAAAAAAATCGAATGCCAAAAATGATGTCGAGATTGGCCCATAATCTCAGAATCGCCTATATATTTATTTTTCTAAAAGCATGATTGGTGTACCGAAGCGCACCGGGGCTCGGATTGTTTACTTATAAAATACACCAGAAAATGCAATTGCATATTAAGAGCTCTTATGCCTTTGTTATCTGCTGCTCTTTTGCTATTGTAAACTACAATCTTACCTTTAATGGTTTAATGTTTTTATAAACTTAGTCAACTTCGACCCGTAACTGATAAAACATACTACCAAAGTGCAATCTTAAAAATGGAGGTACCATTTATTTTGAAAAACTATCCACATTTTCCACAACGGATACGGATTTTTTTGAGGAGGGTTTACTGTCCGCATCCGTATTCATTTGTCCGCATCCGCATCCGTATTCATTTGTATGTGTCCTGATAGGTTAATTTTTTTATAAACTTAGTCAATTTTGACCCGTAACTCATAAAACATACTACCAAAGTGCAAGCTTTAAAATGGAGGGACCATGTATTTTGAAAAACAATCAAAATTTTCCACAATCAAAATTTTCCATAATGGATACGGAGTATCCATTGAGGAGGGTTTACTGTCCGCATCCGTATTCATTTGTATGTGCCGCATGTGTCCTGATAGTGTATTTGAACCGTATCAAAAAAAAGAATGGAAAAGAAATCAAACTACCAAAACAATCACATTCATAGATTATATTTAGTATGGATGTCTATACTAAGCAATGCCATAACGGACAACCAATAATAACAATGTGTGGTAGCGCCAAGTTATTGGCAGAAACTTTTTGATTTATTATATTTGATACACCAACACATGCATATATGTGTGTATGCGTATGTATACGTAAGCTTGTCGGGATGTTTGCATTTTAGCTAAATATGGAATATGTATTCTATGATTTTTCCTAGTTGGATATAATTGAGACAAACTTTCGAATTGAAACTAATGGAGTCGGAAAATAGATGATGCCATTAACAAGCAGACCGAGAATCGCATCTGGTTTCTATATATTGTTTGCTGTTGCCATGCAGCGATGGCTATGAAAGGGGTACTATATCAGTAGGGAGCGGAATTCTATGCACTTAAAATCAATCAAAATATGCATTTGTGCCGCGCAAAGTAGAAAGGGATCTAAGGGTAAAACCAGTTTTGTTCAGGAGAGCCATTTTAAAGATTTAAATACGTGTATCTTTGGTGTCCCATCACTTTCATAAAACGCGCATATCTCTGGAAGGGAACACTTTTTGGGCATGGGATCGGTCTCATTCGATGCTCAGATGTTGTCCACATCAAAAAAAAATGATAATTGATTTTTTTTACCCTTAGGTCCCTTTCTCTATGCGCTGTCACATATGCATAAAAAAATCAGAAAATGTGCAGTAAAGATAAAAATATACACCAAAAATATCCAAAAATAAAATGTAAGCAAAATAAAAATTAATGATATATCGGGTTCCACCTAAAGGTATTTTTTCAGAAAAAAAAAATAAAAAAATTCAAATCATGTGTGGAATCTTTATTGGTAATTTGAAAGGACATTCTATGGCATTTATTTTTTGAAAATAATTTCCTTCAAATGTTGTCAACTGTATTGTGGAAATGAGCGTTCGGCGAGAAACGGGAAGATCCGCTGTTTTCGACCAAAATTTTGTTCAGTGATGAGGTCCATTTCTTTCTCAACTGCAAAGTCAATAAACAAAATTGCCGCATTGGGGCTGAAGAGCCACAAGAAGAGGTTCAAGAGTTCCCACAATACCCAGAGAAAACCATGGTTTGATGCGGTTTATAAGATGGTGGAAACATCGGTGCATATTTTTTCAAAAATGATGATGGCCGGAACGTAACCGTGAATAGTGCTCGCTATCGCGCAATGATATCGATCTTTTTGCTACCTGAAATTGAAGCCCGTAATCTTGACGACACTTGATTTCAACAGGACGGTGCCACTAACCATACAGCTGATCAAACAATGGATCTATTGAGAGGTCATTTCGAAAAGCAGTTTATTTCGCGTTTAGGACAGGTGAGATGGCCGCCGAGATCGAGTGATGTCTCACCTTTAGACATTTTTCTTTGGGGTTACGTAAAGTCCAAAGTCTATGCAGACAAACCAGCTATAATTCAGGTTTTGGAAGCCAACATTACGCATGTAGTTAAAGCCATAGCGGTTGAAATGCTCGAACGAGTCATCCCTCAGAACGGACCCTCAGAATGAAAACCCTGAGGCGTAGTTGCGGCCAACATTTCAAGGAAGTTATATTCAAAAAGTAAATGCCATAAAATGTCCTTTCAACTTACCGATAAAGATTCCACAATTGATATGAATTTTCATATTCTTTTTTTTGTTCTGAAAAATATCTCTAGATGGATCACCCGATATAAGAACAACGTAATAGATTTCAGTAATTCGAAAAACAAAACTTTAAAATAATGGCTACCACGTGATCAAAACAACTTATGAGGTTTTTCTAACGTTAAACAAATCCTTTAAAACTTGGTTTTGAAAAGTAAAGGTAAACCTTATCCTCTCTGGTCTCGAAAAGTTGATATCTCTTGAGAACGAACTTAGAGTACGAAGGCAGTGTTTGGCGTTTAATTAAACGAATCCAGCATTTTTTTAAATCTATTTTCTTTATCTTTGCGACTAATATTTCTTTTAAAGGCAAAGCATTATCAACTTTTCGCTTTATTTTTTGCGCTTAAAAATTATTAAAAATTGTGCAATTACATGTAATCATGAGAAAGTACACAAATACTTATATCGGCCATCGGATTTAACATTTTATATTTCAATCGGCTGTAAAAAAAAGTTCAGATAATTTTTTCAAATTTCTGATTTGTTCAGCTCGTTTGTTTTATTTCGGTCTGTTGCTTTTACACATTAGACAGGGATTAACCGGCTCAATACCTCTTGCTTCTATATTTAAATAGAAGACAAGTTTTCAACAAAATGGCAAAGTGGCATTGATTTTCGTGGCTGCACACTACTTTTATCTTGATTTCGGGTCCGTGACAACCCTCTTCAGAAAGCTTTGCTGCAATTGTTGAAAGTAAAGACTAACTCTATAAGGGCAGGCTCTCCCCAAACGAATGAGAACTACTGTTGTAAACCTTACTTTTTAAGTTTTCTTCACACAATTGCCCACGAAAATAAAACTCACTCTTGCCACTTGATATTATTAAGATTGGAACACCATCCGACGCGTTATCGCTTTACCCAATGGGCTGAAGATTGTTTGGCAGGAAATCACGATTTTTACCAAAAAATCGTGAGATGAAGCTCATTTTCAACTCGGTGGCTATGTCATAAGAAAAATTGCTGTAATTGTATATGGGGCTAAGATAATCCACACGTGAGTATTGAGAAGCCAATGTCTCCACAACGAGCACTGTTTGGTATTGATTTTGAGCTGGTGGCATCATTGGGCCAGTTTACTTCAAAAATGAGCAAGGAGCCGCCGTTACATTCAACGCTGAGAGTTACCGCGCCGTTTTCAACGAATTTTTGTTTCCAAAAATTCAAGAGAATGACATGGACGTAAATTTGTTTCAACAAGACGATACGAAGGCTGCTATATATATTTCTGTCTTAATAATGAAAATGCAAATATTTATCATCAAAAATGGTTTTATTGTTTTTCAAAGTATTCTCCAGCATGATTTATACACTTTTGATTTATACACTCGTGATAAACCACGTTGAAAGTTGTGAAAAATGATCACACGAAAATGTTCACGAGTTAATTCCATTTTTGTGCCAAATTGATTTTTTCAAGTCACTGTAAACAACACATATGATGGTCGTACGTCAAAACGTTCTGAGTACGTTTATGCTAAAAAATGTCAAACTTTCCAATGGAAATGTCTGATGGCGCCAGGCAACACTTAGTGTTGCCTAGAAAATATATATATAGCAACCCTTGTATACATATGTCTTAAAATTGAATATAAAGATGTCCTCTGAGCAACCCGTAAACTATTTTCGATTCGTTTGAACTTTGCAAACATTGGGGGGTACATAACATTTGGTACGGACGAATACTTATAGAGTAACGCATTGGAAAAAGCACCTATGTTTCGACCAAATCCGTTTCGCGACGTTTTAAGTCATTTAAACAAGTTGGAATGTGGGACTGGTTCGCTCTATAACTCTCGAAAGGAGCCCAATCGGTTTAGATTTTACATGTCATAATAACAACTGCCTATGGGATTAACAATGTGCCATATCTCCTCATCCCTTCCGGTACCTTCAGCACAAATGACCCTATTTCGGAGGAGATTATAACCCACATAAATAGCCTCCTAGTGCATGAAATTTGCTAAATAAGATGTTGTGGGACTAAAGTTATGCAGGCATAGAGCGATGTACTTATATAATAAAATGGCAAACCTTAATGAATATTTTGACACCTCTGCAATGATTGGAAAAAAAAATTTGGAAAAAAGTCTATATTATCCGTTGTGTTTGTCGTACGTATATAAAATTTCACACAATGCATTTTTGTTTACAGAAATATTTTTGATATTCAGCTAGAATAGGTGTCGTGTGGCAAGGCTTCGAATTAGCCTCTGGTGTAAACAAACAAGCTCGCCAAAACAACAGTTTTTATCTGATTTAAATGGCCGACATGCAGACAGTGAATAACCTAAATATAAGCTTGAAAAAACACAGTGAATAACCTAAATATAAGCTTGAAAAAACACGAAAACAAAATGTATTCATTTCGGACTATACAGAGATGGTCAAAAATAACATCTTTTGGAATACGGCAATAATTCGATCGCCTGGTGCACTTGAAAATGGTCAGTTTCATATGAAAATATAAAAAAATATTAGTTCTCCAAAAGCAAATATTCGATCTCTAATTTGTATATGTGACGCGCAAAAAAGAAAGGGATCTAAGGTTAAAAACCAGTTTTGTTCAGGAAAGCCATTTTAAAGATAAGGTCCCTTTCTATTTGCGCTTATAATCGTCAACTTCACTTTCATAAAACGCGCATATCTCTGGGAGGGAACACTTTTGGGGCATGGGATCGGTCTCATTCGATGCTCAGATGTTGTCCACATCAAAAAAAGAAAAGAAAAATTGATTTTTTTACCCTTAGGTCCCCTTCTCTATGCGCTGTCACATATACTGATATGGCTTTTCGTGTCCCAAAAGTTATTAGTTAGGCCGTGACCAATCAAGCGGAATGACAACCATTTCATGGAATTTTTTCCACATATCTTAGCAATTGGGAAATTTTTTTCAGAGGTATCTCAAAAATATTTTGTTATTGTTTATACTTCAAAAATTACGAGAATACCAAACATGAATTGTTTTGCTAAATTTTTCTAAAATATAAATGGTCCAATTTAAAGTTTTCCCCATTCACTGTTAACTGGGAAGTATTGGAAACTTTGGTAGCTTTAAAAATATAACAATTCTAAAAATTATTTTAACTACCTAGTCAAGCTGTAGTGTGAATAATTTTATGTTCTGCTAAATTTCTATGAAATTCAAACAGTCAAAAATATTGTTTCTCTATACGACAATAACTATCATCAGATAGTACTTATAGTATGTGTAACCCAATGCCAGTCAGTATTATAATCACTTTGGGATTGCAACATAATGTCTTCTTTCCCAACAGAATTTTTCTAGCTCGGATCTATAATCAAACAGCATTTTCCTATATGTAAGTACAATTTTCTATACTTTTTAATGGTTTATTCGACATTGACTTCAGTTTTTTCGATATTGCCATTCTTGGCTTCCAGTTTCCTCGTTTCAATGATTGTTTTTTGAAAACAAATGTCAAATACTTTACAAACCTATTTCTTTTTCTTTCATTTCTAGAATAAACAGAAAGCCCACGATTACTTTCATGACATTGGCGGTATTATGCAAACTGTTGTAGGATTTGAAAACACTTTTTCATACGTATCTTCACGGAAGAATATCACATTTTCCATTTTCTTCCTGTATTAAATACATTTCGTTGCCGACATAAACACGAGTACAAATGTGTACATGAGTATTGAGTATATGTATTTGCTACCTTCGAGCGCTTCCTATAAGCACAGAGAAAAAAGTCACGATAACAAGAATAACGTTACTTGCTATGATTACATTACAGTAAATCATAGGAAACGGAAGCTTTTGTTGGCAACACACAGACATACACACTTGCTAAGATTCACAAAAACGACGACACGTGTGTCGTACTTACACAAACACAGAAACATTTTACACTTTATGTCCATTCACGTACATTACCATGCTAAAGGGTATTCAGGAATTGACAAATCGCAGCCAGTCGTGAATGACGTAGGAAATGTTGTGATACAGCAGTCCATGAATAACCCAACTGCCAACAATAACACCGGAGTACGATAAAATATAATTAAACTGTGATAAGTGCTTGCAGCTGTAAATGAAACATCAACAAAAATATTGCAAAAACTAAACTGCAATAAAAAAAAATACGAAACGTTAACGCATCAGTGAAAAGCTATTTGAAAATGGAAATTTCATTTGGAAACGGGCATTATTAATTAAATTTACAATTGCTTAAACATGAGGTTTATGTAGATATGAACTTTGTGAATTCGACCGTACTATCACCCTTTCAGGTTTTTTCTGGACTGTTAACTTAACAGCTTGGAAATGTCATCATGTCAATCCGTTTGGTTAAAGTTGTTTTAGGCAAGCAGGGCGGACATGTTCTTTGGTCTACCTTTATCTAACTTAAAGGTTTAATTGCATATTTCGTTCAAGTTCGTTGAGAAATGGAAGATACAATTTTCCATCTCTTTTATTAAGTCGTATGGAATAATCTCGGATCTGAATGGGAATACAATTTTGGAAGTCGTTTTTACCAGGTTAGCAAGTCAGATGTAGATACGTACATACCTATTTCCCTGAACGTCCTCATTAAGAACAAAAATGGGTAGAACTTAAAACTGATTTAAAATAAGTCGATGATCGCCGCAGGCAGACTTTATAAGTATAAGTTTTTGTTCGAACAATCAAATTCTTTATTAGTCTTGACTACTAAACATCAAAACACTACGGCCCGCAGATTAGAACAAACATAACTTTTCCTTTAAAAATCAAATTTACTTAAATTTGAAACGGCGAAGAGTGGTTGATGCCCCACTTTTGGTATATCTGCTCATCTTCAAACCCCATAGCTTATTTTCTAATTCATCACTTCCCCTTAAAGGATGCATCCGCAATAAGTTCAATTCGTATCTCTGCAAGTGAGGCACATACCATTCGATCCTACCTAGATCGAGCCAATAGTCTTAAATATGAATTCATTTAAATCCGCACACCTCAGTCAATCGTAGCGACTTTGAGTGGTTATGTATAGTTCGTTATTAGTGATGCTCCTTTCAGGACCGCCCTATTTAGGTGGCCCACTTCGGTTATTCGTAATTTATTCCATCAAAACATCGGAGATAGGTTAACAATTGGTTAAAATAAGTTAGTAGTTTATACCCTTCATCCATAGTACCTCGATCGCTACACCTACTAATTGTCTGTCAAAGCAGCATTGAAATATCTAAATTCCACCTTTCTTTGTCTAATCATGGCCTGATGGCGATAATTTTTAAGTTGTGTTACGATCTATTCTCTTTCCATGAAGAAATAAAACGCATATAATTAAGAGTATGGCCAAGAATTTAGCTTAATTGTAAAGATAAGTGATTGTCAATGGGTTTTAAGGATGATTTCGGGAAAGTGGTGCAATTTCGACCATTTTTAGCAGCATTTGGGGACGTATGTCAGCAATAACGCCGAATTTTCTCTTCCAAGGCGTCAATCGTGTCGGGCCTATCTGCGTAGTCAAGCGACTTTGCAAAAAAGAGTCCAGCGGTGTTAAAACGCACGATCTTGGAGGCCACGCTACAGGCCCACAACGAGCGATAATGCGCTTACCAAAAGTTTTCTTTAATAAATTCATTTTTTCGTTGGCTGTGTGACAAAAATATATTAATCATGGCTCTACTGCGTTCCCATTGACTGTAACAGTATGGCCGGCCTCATTTTTGAAGAAATATGGACCAATGATTACCCGTGCCCCTAAAGCACACCAAACAGTCAGTCTCAACAATGACTTGTGGATTTTCGTTACTCTAAATGCGACAATTTTGGTTTTAACGTACCCATTCAATCAAAAGTGAGCTTCACACCTGAACAAAATTTTCTTATAAAAATCAGAATCAATGGCCATCTCGTTTTCGGCCCATACAGCATAATTTGTAAACGTTGTTCGGAGTTATTCTGTTCATTATGAATTGGCAAACCAAACTGAAAATAAATCAAGTGATTTATGTGGAAGACTCCATCTTGAAGCCATCAATATTTACATCAAAATGGAAATATGGAGATTTCGTCCCTCAATATGACGGAGGTGCTGCCCAGTTTTTTCTACTGTGTATTGTTACCTTAAAGTCTTTCAGTCGACTCCGCCGCGGCGTAAAAATGATTAAACCTTCGTCTTGGTACACTTTTTGCCAGTGTTTGGTCAAAGTGGAGCTGACTACCCTTTATTTTACAGCCTCTATGATTTATACCCTCCACAAATACCCTCAATCCATTTGCAATACCTCGGTACGAGGGCTGCTATATATATTTCTGGTCTAATAATGAAATTGCGAATATTTATCATCAAAAATGGTTTTATTGTTTTTCAAAGTATTCTCCAGCATTAATTGTACACTTTTGCATGCACTCAAACAATTGTCGAAGCACTTTTTCTACTCCGATTGAGACACCTCCAAAACATGGTTTTAGAACGCTTCAACAGCATCTTCTGGCGACGAAAATCGTTGACCGCGCATTTTTTCTTGATGTGCGGGAATAAAAATAAGTCATTGGGTGCCAATTCAGAGCTGTACGGCGTATGACACATTAATTCGACGTTTTGGCCGGTCAACAAGGCGCTGGTTTAAGCCGATGTGTGAGAGCTCGCATTGTCATGGTGCACAATGATTCGTCTTCTCTTGTTCGTTTTCCGAAGGCTTCAGGCAAACAAATTGTGGTGTACCACTCAGAATTAACAGTCCTACGTTGCTGAAGCGGATCAGTCGCCACATGACCAGTTTTGCCGAAGAAACAGGCGACAATTTGCTTCGAAGTGGTTCTTCCACGAACAACTTTCGTTAGATTTGGCTCGTCTTCGAAGACCCACACGGTCGATTGCTGTTTTGTTTTAGGCTCATACGCATAGATCCATGATTCGTCACCTGTGACGATCCTTTAAACAACACTTAGTGTTGCCTAGGTCAGAAATATATATAGCAACCCTCGTACTTCGTTATATCATTACAAACATGTTTTACAATGAAGCCACCACCAAAAATTAATTTTCAGCCTTAAAAAAAGTAAATATACCTTTTTTTCTATGCAAAATCTACATAAAATAACACAGCGCCATCTAGAGTGAGTTTAAGGTAAAAATAAATATCAAAAATTAATTCATCAACCCCAAAAAAAACCTCGCGCTGAACTAAAAAAACCTTGAAGGTTCTGTTATGGATAAATTCAATTTTAATTTGCAATTGGTTTCATCTCATTCGCATTTTGTTTGTTGCGCTGAATCGGTACTCAGATAAAAGCAAATTTGCCTTCTTATCTAAATTTGTACTCGTTTATATTTTGAAAATTCCGCTAAACGAAAACGATCACAGGTAATTATGGACATTTGTGCACCCAAATTATAAAAAAAAGTCGTTATGAATCTAAATACGACTTTTTGTTACTGAGTTTTGCTCGTACTTATAGACCTAGCACTGATGGAAACATGGTGCAATTGTACCATTTGTGGTTCAATTGAACACTCGTTGGTACCGTGATACTTTTAATCTAGTTTTAGTACAATTAACTGCTGTCAGAATATTATTTTCTCAATTTCTTTACAGAAGGCTATGATAAACTGATATTTATTAAGGTAAATCTATCAGCAAGACCTAAAAATGTCCATGTGTTTTTGGCAGGGACATAGCATAACTTTTATAAAAACCAAAAGATGAAATTCCATTAAATCAAAATAATCGAATTTAATATTACAGAATATGAATTTTTACGTTATACAAGTATCGAGTTTCATAAAATATTTTAAGTTATTTCAGATATTGGTCCTATGCTCCACACTGGAACGACGGAAATAAATATAGATATATAATAAGTATATATAATTCAGGCATTTATCGGTACCATTTTCTCCACTCGTTTGATAACTTCTCGACTAACTAACAGGTACCATGTTTAATTCTACTACTTCCATAATATGATTGATACTCTTTTAGATAATGATCGTTTTTAAGACACAATAGCATAATCCGCACCAGATTCCCAATGGGTGTATTCTAAACGATCAAATTGGGCATATTCCTAGGTAGAGAGTTCATAAGATTCCGCCCTTCTCCTGAAAGTTATCACATCAGAGTGACTGCGCTACGGTGGTGGTAAGAGTTCTGTTAAAAAATGACTATCTTTATAAATAATGACAACAGATACATTTTTAATTTAAAAGGGACATTTAAGAGTTGCGAATTTGACCACTGGAATTGAGTTTGCCCAAATCGACAAAAATGGCTCCGATGGAGTAGCCTTTAGTATCTGCATATCCTTATGGCCACGAAGGAATGGCGGGAATAAATATATCTGCATATCCTGACAAAAGTATTCTCCACTCAAATTGTATGAAAACTGCAAGAAATTGTTGGTCTTTTTATAATAGGAATCTATTTAACAAAAGGATAGTTCAATCGTTTCCCGAGCAAAAAAAGTCGATTCCAGCAGCATTACATTTGAGGAGGTACTTTTCAAAACATGATTATTCCACTTTTGAAAAAAAAAAATTTTTATTTTTTTTTTGTTTGGTAGCATTGAATTGAATACTCTACGAAAATAAAATGTTTCAAAATGTCAATAATTACACCAGGAAAATAATTGAAAAATGCATGATTTTATCAAAAGTAGATTATTCCACTTCAGAATGACATTATCCATTTCAAATATACATTTTTGGAACAAAATATGATTAATCCAGAAGAAAAAATAAAAAAAAAATTTTAATTTCTTTAGATTAAAATGAACCTAATGTTGTTTTATTTCAACTTAATATATCTGATACCTAATTAGTTTCAGCAAAACAAGATTAATCCACAGTGGTTTGAATCAAAACATGATTATTCCATTTTAAATCATGCATTTATTCCAAATATAGAAGTGCCATCTTTTTAAATCCTACACAAAACAATGACTAATCTTTACGCCTTTAATAATGCACCAAAATTTCGGGTTAAATATATAGGGGCATACCCAAGAAACTATTTTCTCAATTTGTGCAAAAACACAAAAAGTGGAATAATAATGTTTTGAAAAGTACCTCCTCATTTATTCTTATCTAATGTAAAGTGGAAAAAAATGTTCCGGCAAAATTCAATCTAACCATTTATTAATGCTACATTTAGCCGGAAAAAGATTAAATTGGCGACACTATCTATGGTATTTCACAAGCAGATGAGATTATCAGAATAGCAAAACTTTTTGCTTTCCAAGTGCATCTACGGAATTAGTTTTACGAATCAAAATTTCATATGTATTGTAATAGGATGTTTTCCTCCAAATAGCCTTACTCACTATATCAGAGTGTTAGCTCGTATTTGCTAAGATTGTCTAGATGTGCTTACAGATCATAAAATGCTTTACATGGGAAATTCATTCATCAGCTGTGCTGCCCGTCTAGTAAATAGTGAAGACACAGATGTGTTTCCAGACACTTACGAAGAAACCTACTCAATGAAATATTCTTAAACATTAATTCATCTTTCTTTTTCTAACCGACATAATATAGAGGACATCTCCAAAGTGTCTGAAAAGAATAGTTTTTAAATAAAAGTTTTTAATATAGATCCCTTGTGATTCTCGATGTATTTGTCTTATCTTGTTGTTGATTAATTTTGCTACAAATACGCCAGTTTTGGTACAATTATATGGTCATTTTGGTACAATTTAAAGTTCTGTGAGTTCCATCACTGGTACCTAGGGACACAAAAAATTTACCATTTCAATGGCGGGAACCCTCGCTGTGTGTGCAGTGGTACCATCCTGTTGGAATCATGTATTCTTTAATTGAATTGCCTCAAGAGCCGGCTGAAAATATTTAGGAAATATTTAGGAATAATATTAGGAAATGAATATACCATGTATATACGTCACTTGAGTTCGTGTTAACTCGAATCGTATTAGCTGTATACTTATACACACGTGAAAACACTTTGTTAACAAGTATCGCAACTTTAACTAGTGTCAACATAAATCATAAACTCAAGTTAATGGTTGATGATTCGTTTCAAATGCTTCTATAAACATCCAACGAAGTTAAATTGGCTAAGGGAAGTTGTCGCCGGTATTTCATAATTACTAAATTTATTTAAAATTTTTTTTCTAACTTTCCATTTTCAAAAATGTTTTTGTGTGCAGCGAAGAAATAACAGCTGATTTTCAGTGTGTTTATCGATTAATTAAATGCAGAACTGCTGTTCTAACTCTCTCCCTGCTGTTCTCAACGAAGTTACCCAATTTACAATTGATTGCTGTCCAGAAATACGTCCGCGTGGGGGAACAGCGAATCGTAAACGAAAAGCACGCTGCACTGCAATGATCGAGTGCACATTTGAAAAATACGCTTGAAGACAAAATGACCTCTTCCCACGTGTCCAATACATGATGGCAACTGAAAGGCAGACAAATACAAATCTCCCTTCCATGGTAGAAGGTACAGAGTACTTTATGACGTTAAACGTCTTCTGATTTCTAAATAAAGTTGCCGCTTAACCCAAGATTTATCTATCAACAAATGTTTACTCTAGAATACGAATAACTCATCGGTTGGCATTTCCACCAATAATAGCGTGACTACATTTATTTGTTTTAACGGCAATCTGAAAAGTTTTCAATGCAAAAATATTTTATTAAGCAAAACTATTCAATTCTTGATTAGAATTTTTTTTTTCATCATAAAAATCATCGTTCAGTTTATATTTGCATTGAGGACTTTGTTAAGAGTACATGGTGGGACAAACCGGAAGATGACCGGATGCAAGCAATTCTATGATAAATAGATTTGATCAATGAATAGGGTATCAGCCGTTAAAATGATAAACGTTTAAAGAACATGAAACGGATTTTAAATTTCAAAATCTCCGCTATAGCAATGACAATGACCATGCACTTTCAATTTCCCTTACTTATGTATACCGTTGCCTTCTGCATTTTCTCCAGCATGCGTAGCAGACCGATTAGAATTCACAAACGATTTCATCGACACAATCGTCATCGGCATCATCGCCTTCTTTGAATTAAATTAATTTACATATATCCTGATGCCAAATGCAAATAAGTAAATGTCATTCACACGATATTTTCGTTTTGTTTATTTTGTTTTACTCTCAATGGCGAAACGAGTTTGCAAGAATTGCAAATATTTTTTTTATATTAGCATATTTAGCAAATAAATAAAAATCCATTTATTTTTGTCACCAAAGTGAATCATTCACAAAATGTATTCCATGTGCGAGTTTTCTTTGTTCCTGGTTTTCTAAAAAAAATAAATTAAATGATCCAGACATTAGAGGAGAAAATAACACTCTGTGCAATTCTGTAATCTATCCATTTCTCGTATTTCAATTAAATCATGCGAAGTATTATTTTTCTGTTCATAGCCATTATTAAGAATTTACTTTAAGTATTTAAGCATGCGAGTAATAATTGTAATATAATGACTATTTCAATGAATACTTATTCTTAGTATTCCAACACCACATCCCGAGACCAATTATACTTGCGCATAATAATTACAGCGCTTCGCATATTCAATTATTCAAAAGCCATCATTCGCTCCATCACTGTTGTCATAAATTCATTTACAAAATTATATGTGTCATATTTACTCACAAAAATTCATACTGAAATCGCATAAAATTGAAAAGAATCTTTCTTTAATCACTCGCACCACATTTCTAGAGCGAAGGGAAGGGTTCTTTTCTATACAAATGTATCTACTTATAATGTGACCAACTAATTAAATTTAAGTAGATTCTATAAAAAACTAAGAGGGTCCTCGTATAATGAAATATACTTCGTAATTAACTCGAGTAGAAACAGTAATGATGGGTACTTAAGGGATTCTGTAAAGATATCTACACAATGACGGTGGCAAATACAAGGATATGTCTGAGGAAAGAGTCTTACAAGAGATGGTGTTGGATATTCAATGCTTTTAGTTAATAATCAGGAACTACTTTACAATATGGAAAGGGCTGGGGATTTTGTGGCTCTGTTACTTATACAGGGTGGAGCGCGGAAGTTGGCTTATTTGGGAATGAAATAAAAATTTATGAACCTTAGACAATTTTTTTTTATATTTTAATTGTATTGAACAGTAAGGGAATTTTTAAATAGTGTACACGCAGAAAAAAAATATGGTTGGGGTGACAATATTCGAAGAGGATCATTCTATTGTTGGGTATATGTTTGTGGCACAACAATATTATGATCCTCACAGCAATAGTATGATTCACACATAACCATACTATGATCTCCACAACCAATGTATGATTCACACTCAACCATACTATGATCACTACAACCATACTATGGTCCTCACAACAATAGTATGATTCACACTCAACCATACTATTATCTCCACAACCATATTATGATCCTCACTACCATAGTATGTTTCTCATACAACCATAGTATGATGCTCACAACCATAGTATGATTAACACTCAACCATACTATGATCCCCAAAATTATTGATTAAGATTGGGTAATGTTCTTATTCAAAAATAGAGATTTTTATCAAGTAAGTTATTTAAAAAAGCATTAAAATTAGTTCATAACCACACTTGAGGCCGTTTTATTGAACATTTAACTCAAGAAACAAAAATATATATTTCAACGGCAGTCGAAATTACTTTTAGTTGCCAGCAGGGGTGAATGCTACTTTTATAATGGACAACAACAATGCACTCCGTCGTGTGTGTGTGTTTTTTTTGTTATACCAAAAATCACACATAGTCTTTAAAACCTATTATGCTTTGTCCATAGTCTCAACCATACAGTATGATTGCCGTAATTATATTATTGTTAAAGTAAATCTTTAACAACAATACTTTTGTCTCAAAAACAATATTTACATGGTTGCTTCAACCATATTTTCATTTCTAAATTTAGCAAAAATAGTATTGTTACATTTCAACAATATTATTATTGCCGCAATAATACTGTTGTCAAAATAAAATTCAGAAAACAAATCTATGGTTGCAACGACAATGCTTTTATAGTAGAGAACATATTGTTGCGGTGACCATATAGTAACCATATATTTTCTCTGCGTGTATCTGGCAAATGTCGACCTTCGCTATCCACACACTGCTGCATACGTTTTCTGAAGTTTTCATGAACTTAAACAAGCATGTCGACTGGTATTCTGCCAACTTCAGCCTCAATATTGTTAATTAGGTCTATCAAGTTGTTGACCAGTTCACATCACCCCTCAAAGAGATAAGCCGCCAAGGAAACATTTGCCTCAAACAATTCATGGAAACCCTCGCTGTGTGTGCAGTGGGACTATGCTGTGGGAACCATGTATCCCCTAATTGCATTGACTCAAGAGCCGGCCGAAAAAAACCAAAAGCAAGTGATTGGCTCCGAGCAAAGCGTTTCGGAGATAGCACTACTGCTGTTCTAACTCTCTCGATGTTTGTGGCGTTGTATTCCTATTCTCAGGTCCCCTTCATACACATGACACATTCCCTGCTGTTCTCAATGAAGTTAGCCAATTTACAACTGATTGCCGTCCAGGAAGACGCCCGCGTGGGGGAATAGCGAATCATAAACGAAAAACACGCTGCTTAAACACAAAATGACCTCTTTTCACATGTCGAATGCATCATGGCAAATGATTGGCAGACGAATACAAATCTCCTGTTAGCCACCACTTTAAGCCACGCACACTCTCCACTCTCTTCGACGAACAGTGTCGCCACAACCTGCAATGCAACAAAGCAACTTCCGCGCTCCACCCTGTATATTCGTCCTATGAAAAGGGTTGGGAATGTTATGGCGCTGTTACTTATAACGGGTGATCAATCTAGAGGTATTTTTTTCAATAGGAATTTTTTCACAGATTATGCTTGAGCTGCTTTTTTTATTTTCAGTATTGTTTGCCATTTCATCATGAAAAGACTTAAACCGCAACAACGTCTCTAAATTGCGCAATTGTATTTTGGAAATCAGAAGATCCACTGTTTTCAACCAAAATTTTGTTCAGTGATGAGGCCTATTTTTGGCTCAACGGCAACGTCAATAAACAAAATTATCGCATTTGGGCTGAAAAGCAACCAGAAGAGGTTCCAGAGTTAACATTTAAGTATATCCAGAGAAAACCACGGTTTGGTGCATTTTACAGGCTGGTGGAACCATCGCTCCATATTTTTTCAAAAATGATGATGGCCGGATCGTAACCGTGATTGGTGCTCGCTATCGCGCCATAATACGAGTATTGGACTTTTTGCTGCCTGAAATTAAAGCCCGTATTCTTGACGACATTTGGTTTCAACAGGACGGTGACACTTGCCATACGGCTGCTTGAACAATTGATCTATTGAAAGGTAATTTTAAAGAACAGATAATTTTACGTTTTGGACCGGTGAGTTGGCCTCCTAGATCGTGTGATATCACACCTAAAGATTTTTTTTGGGACTAAGTCAAGTCCAAATTCTATGCTGACAAACCAGCCAACATTATGCGTGTTATTAACGCCATACCGGTCATCTAAAATTGGACCCTCAGAATGGACACCCGAGGCGTAGTTGCGGTCAACATTTGAAGGAAATTTTATTCAAAAAAATGGCATAAAATTTTCTTTCGAATGAACAATAAAGATTTCACACTTGATTTCAGTTTTTGTATTTTTTTTCTTATTTTGGAAAAATATCGTTTTTTCTTTTTTTGTTATTTATTCGGTCTTTCATCATTATTATGACTTGAGCAGTTTTTTATTCTGGTTCGAGACCTTTATGTTGTTTCTTTTTCAGAATCAACGTAAAAAGAAGAAATTGGTGAAATGTATTTGATACGGTTGTCAGGCAAACTGTACAGCTGTTTCTAAACCCGCCAAGGTTTTTCTTCAGCAGTCTTTGGCGACGATTACTTGGGCCACAAATCAAATGACGTATATGGGAGAGTCATTTTTATTAATGAGAATTACCCTTTGCGTATAGTCTTAGAACTGTGCGTAGAGCAATCTCCAACGCGCAATATCATTTCCACCAAATATCTCTAGATGGATCATGCTATATATGCGACAATTTTGCTTAGTGACGTAGCCACCAAAACAAAAATAGGCTTCATCTGAATACACGATTTTTCAGTAAAATTCGTTATCTCTTGCCAAACAATCTTCAGCCATTGGGCGAAGCGAAAATGCATAAGCTGGTGTTCCTTTATTCAATGCAAAGTTCACCCTTTCCAATAAAACCAGATATTTGAAAAAAATATCAATACTTCTTTTTACAGACAATTCAAATTAAAAATTTTAAATGGCCCACCCTTTATAAAAAAAAATCACCAATCATATGAGGGCTGCTTTTTTCACTTAAATATCGATTGCATTCCTAAGCCAGGTAAATACTATGAATCGACAACCTTCTGGGAGACTTAAGATTAAAAATTACCTATTAATAAATTATTCTCGCTGTAAGAGCTTTTTTTAACCGTAAAGACTTGGTTTTGGGAAATAAATTGCATGTTTCTTATTTTTCTTTTAATTAAGTTAGTCTCTGTAATAATCGTACCATTAACTATGAAACGGCTTGATTGTTTTCTTCGACAAACGCCGTAAAGCGGCGTCGTCCGGTGTATGCTACAATACGAGTATATAAAATTAAAATTATATCAAATTGAAATTTCAAAATGTCGTATCTAATGCAATTGCGAAACTATTTCTAGCTATAATAAGGCAACAACATTTTATACACTTTTTTGCGCTACAAAAACATCAGAAATCGGGCAGAATAGCTCAAACACACACGTGTAGTCGTGCAACCACTTTCTATGTCTTTCGGCCAAAACAAAGCCAAACACCACTCTGTTTGCCAATGGCTACTGCTGCCACTGCAGCGAGTAGCGAATACGAGTACATGCTAGCCGGGCTAAGAAAAGCACCAATTCTGTTGCACGGTGATGATTTTGACGCAGTGAGTGCAGTTGCACTTGCACCAAATATGAAATATTGGACACACAATCGACGTAATACGTACGGAGGCACGCTTGGGTGCTACACTGAAACAAAGCCAAACAAGTCAAGAGATACAGGCAACAACAACATTTAACACTCAACAGTGGCGGCAAGTTCAGTCTAAAACAGAAATGTCGGTGTGAAAGTGTGATGGCTTGGATGGGTGCAGCGCTAGTATATGTCGGTACAGGTGTGTGGCTCGTACACGTTTTTCGCCACTCTACGAGTATAAGTGTATGTATCTGAATATTAGGGTGTTCCTTGTGCAAGCCATCCTGCGTGACATGTGCCAACCAGGTTATTGCAAGCAGAACACACATTGATATTCAAAATATCTTACAGCGAGTGGGCCGATTGGGAACCTTAAAAATGAGAAGCTCTCCAAAAGATACTTCGAAATTATGAAAAATGAGAATAAAACTCTTGGCACCGACATTTCGGAATATGTGCTTTAACTTGGTCCGGATGTGTTCCAAAGAATGGGCTTGGCTGGCTTGCAGGACAATTGTTTCACGCACTATTATAAATTCAGGCCCAGTGACAATTTAGGCGACTTTATTGACAATTGAGGCCACTCTAGTTTTCCCGAGTTTCTTCCTCCTCTACCGCTACATTTAGCATATGATCTTCTATCGCGGCATTCACTCTGAAGTTGTTGGCGGATTCTTCTCTAGTTTTCCCGAGTTTCTTCCTCCTCTAGCGCTACATTTAGCATATGATCTTCTATCGCGGCATTCACTCTGAAGTTGTTGGCGGCGATTGTTTCGGAGAATCACAACAGACCCAGAGCATTTAGCCGGTCGACTTCCAGGCGGGTCAACGAAGATTTTTTTTGGCTGGTCAACGAAGATTTTTTCCAGCCGCCGCCGACCATTTTGTCGGCTAGCGACAGCTTGGAACCAGCCGCCGTAGAGTGTGACAATTGTAGTTTTTCTTAAAATATATTTACAATTCGTGATTAATATCGATATTTCTACTTTCATCTTGCTTTCATTTATTAGATCCATTTCCGATATTGGTGGGAAAAATCATCTTGAAGCGGAAATAATGAAGTATTTCGATGCAGAACTCGACGACACAGACATATTCAGGTCGTGGAAAATTAAATTAATAGTTATATCTAAGTACTATTAATAAAATGATTATTATTTTATTTTATTTCAGAATTTCCCTGAGTTAGCATAATTTGCAAAAACTATCCTTATTATTCCAGCAACATATGCTTTCTCAGATTTTTTTTTCCTGTGCAGGGGCACTAATATCTGCAAAGAAATCATCGTTGAATTCAAATATCATTAAAAAGTGTTATTTATTCATGATAACTACGATATTTATCAAAATATATTAAATTAATACGAGAACTAACAATGTAGTTTCCCTAAAAAAAGCCGCTCATTTTTAAATTTAGCCGCGGATAGTAAAAAACGAGTCGACTGAAGCCGGCCGCCGCGTATATTGATGCCAGCCGCTGCCGCTAAACTATACTCGGCTCTGTGCTCTGACCAGACCTGCTGGGGTGGGGCAGTTAGGTGGTTCTGTAACGCCCTAAGAAGATCTACTTCGAAATCATGTTGTTCTGGCGGCGCTTGAGCAAGATCTGCTTCTCTTATCTGCCGAAGTTAATAGGGCGGCAATCTGGCAACTTTTAATGTTTCTGCGTCTGTCTCGCATGCGGTACCCATACCGCTCTTAGATAGTTTACCAATTTCCGATTTACCCCTTAGAAGAGGTCAACAAGGTTTCTTTGTCAGTGTTGCTGGCGAGAGACTTGACTACTCAGCTCGTCGCAAATAGTGGCTACCAGAAAATCCCAATCATTGATGCCCGGGTCCAACCGTTCCACATCAGAATAAGATTACGCCCGAACAGCGATGATCAACAACAAGTTGTCATAACAACGATTTTATCGTGAGTTTCACAGCAAAAGTGTGCACGATTATCAAAAGAGTAGCTCAAGTTCAAGTTTGTATAAGAAAATATGTTATTTTTTTAGTTGGAAGTAGAGTTACTTGTGTGATAGTCGAGCATACTAAACATTACACTACGGCGGCCCATATAGAAGTCCACGTGGAGCATCAGTACCTCAAACAGGAGGGTAATTTCTTGGTGCCTAGATGGAAGCATTGACCGATATGTTCTAATTTCAGCAGCGTTGGTTAGAAATCTTTCAAAGCTCGCTACACTAAATTTAAACAAATACTAACACTAAGTGTTGCCTGTCGCCATCTGACATTTCCATTGGAAAGTTTAACAGTTTTTAGCATAAACGTACTCAGAACGTTTTGACGTACGACCATCATTTGTGTTGTTTACAGTGACTTGAAAAAATCAATTTGGCCATAAAAATTAAATTTTTTACAATTTCGACGTAGATTAACACGACAAGAGTGCATCGATGAACTTAAACCATTGTAGGGCGATGAAGCTGTGAAAAACTGATTTAATGGATTCAATCGTGGCCGACGCTCGCTCAAAGACGAAGGTCGTCCAAAAATGGCCGTTGTGCCAGAGAACATTGATGCCGTGCGTGAACTGATAATGCAAGATCGTCATCTCGCATACCGTGAGCTAGAGGCATCCTTGGACATTTCCTCTACCAGCATAATTCGATATTGCATGAAAACCCGGCCGTAAATAAGGTTTTGTTCTCGTTGAATCCCACACAATTTGACAATCGCTCAAAAAAAGGCTCGTGTCGAATGGTGCAAAGAAACTTTGAAATAATACGATCGCTGAGCTTCAAAAAACGTTTATAAGATCATCACAGGTGACGAATCATGGATCTATGCATATGAGCCCGAAACAAAACAGCATTCGACCGTGTGGGTTTTCGAAGACGAGTCAAATCCAACGAGAGTTGTTCGTGGAGGAAGCAGTTCGAAGCAAATGGTCGCCTGTTTCTTCGGCAAAACTGGTAATGTGGCGACTTTTCCGCTTGAGCAACGTAGGGCGGTCAACTCTGAGCGGTACACTACAATTTGTTTGCCTGAAATCTTCGGATAAATTCAAAAACGAACAAGAGATGACAAATCATTGTGCACCATGACAATGCGAGCTCTCACACATCGGCACAAACCAGCGCTTTTTGACCGGCCAAAACGTCGAATTGATGGGTCATCCGCCGTACAGCCCTGACTTGGCAACCAATAATAAAAAGATTCCCGCACATCAAGAAAATAACTTGTGGTCAACGATTTTCGTCGCCCGAAGATGCTGTTGAAGCGTTCAAAAACCATGTTTTGGAGGTGACTCAATCGAAGTGGAAAAAGTGCTTCGACAATCGGTTTGAGCGCATGCAAAAGTGTATAAATCATGCTGGAGAATACTTTGAAAAACAATAAAACCATTTTTGATGATAAATATTCGCATTTTCATTATTAGGCCAGAAATATATATAGCAGCCCTCGTATGATCTTATTTTTAAAATCTGGGTAAATTAGTAAATGTTCCAGTGCAATATTACTTTAACTTCTGATTCGGAACAACAGAAATGTCGATTAATACTTTAAAAAAACCGACAGTCGGTTTTTTCAGAGCACGGTTTTGTAGTTCAATTTCAATTTGGTTGGATACTGATCATAAAAGACTATGCAAAATTTGATCAAAAGTATTTATTTGTTTTTTGCTTTAAAGCAACAGGAAAACAAATCGAGAGGTTCTTTAGTAAGACAGCAATATTGAAACATAGATCGATATGGTCCTAAAACTGGTAACAGATCTGTCACGAACCACAATATTGAGCAAGATGGTATACAATATGCGGATTATTGAGGGGTTTAAATCGGCAAAGACGTTTGAATGGGATTTACATAAAAACATAGACAGAAATGGGACAATTTTACAAGACTGGAACATAGATCAAACCGAGGGGGATCTTTGCATTTTGGAAACTACACCGCATTAACCAATCTAAGTAGTTGTAAATATTGGTCGATCATAACGTACCCTGCGAAACAGGAAGGAGATCGGATTTAATTAATGGTTTATAGAGCCGCAGGATCTTATTTGGGGGAATCTTTGAGTGGGTCTATTGAAAAAATTGAGACGGTAAGATTTAAATTCAGCAAAGTAGGTGACTGTTCGCTCATAACATACTATGTCAAATTTTAACAAAATAAATTTTAAGCGGCTTGATCTCTAACACAAATTTAACTTGGTGTGAGACTTGTCGATCACTTAGGCCGATAAAGTGTAAGTACTCTAAAGCATACTTACTCTAAAGGTTACTGATCGCTCATAACGATTGATCGGAATCAGAATTAATATGTGGCTGCCGTTTTAGTCGCATGTCAACATGTACCGATGTCGACCAATTCATTTCGTCGCGATCGGTACGATACAGTACTCAATAAAATAAGATTGTGTTTCTGATTCGTTCGGTATAACAGATACTGTATCTACGTTTTTAGAACCTGCGTTGTGTGGGATATAACGGTGGTCAAACTAGGGGTATTTAAAAAAAAAATAAAATAAAATTCAAAACAAGTGTGGCATCTTTAATGTTTATTCAAAATTATATTTTATGCCATTTATTTTTTAATATAATTTCCTTTAAATGTTGACCGCTACTACGCCTCAGGATGTCCATTCTGAGGGACATCCTGAGGCGTGGTCGAGCATTTCGACCGTTATGGCGTTAATGACAAGCGTAATGTTGGCTTCCAAATCCTGAATCGAAACTGGATAGACAGCATACACTTTGGACACGAAGCCTCAAAGAAAAAAGTTTAAAGGTGTGCGATCTAGGCAGCCAACTCCCCGGTCCAAAACGAAAAATTAGCTGCTCATCGAAATGACCTCTCAATAGATCCATAGTTTGAGCAGCTTTATGGCAAGTGTCATCGTCCTGTTGAAACCGAATGTCGTGAAGATTACAGACAGGTAGCAAAAATCAGATTTCATGGCGCGATAGATAGCTCCATTCAAGGTTACGTTCCAGCCATCATCATTTTTATAAATAAATGGACCAATGATTCCACCAGCCCATAAACCTCGCCAAACCGTGGTTTTGCGGCGTAAGTCTTTCCCTGATGAAATGGCAAACAATACTGAAGAGAAAAAAATAATGTTTAACCCAACTCACGCGTAATCTGTAAAAAACTCTATTGCAACAAATTCCTCCAGATTGATCACCCGTTAAAACTGTTCGATTGCACAAAGCATCGAAAGCTTTAAATGCAATTCTTTCAAAAAAAGTATGTTTTCATTCTTTTGATATCTAGCTAAAAAAAAATGCAGAACGTTTCAATTCAAACAAGCAAGCAGTTTTTTTTGGGACACCCTAGTACATTTTTGTGCCAGCTGTTTGTTCGCAAACAATACAAATGAACAAATAATATACAAATGTATGTACATACAGAGATGAGGTTGTTTCTTGTTTGTGCCCCCGAAGCAATTAATAGCAGAAAATAGTAAAAAAAATAGTTCTTCAGTTCTGTTGGTCTTGATGGCGTACGTGTTATAAACGTGTATGAATGTATTTTTGTTGATTATAAACTTTAAAATAAATAAATGACAACTGTTTTAAAAAGAAATCAAAGAAAATGCTTAATTGTTTTATATAAATAATAAACAGCAAATGAACTCGTATATTGTGTGCTAAGATACATTTTTACGAGTATCCTACCGCTTTATGTCATTTGACCATGTTCTGTTATAATATTTTTGAAGACTTCTGTAGAAAGTGGGGTTTTGTCACCTGCTCATATTCTTCCGAAAAGGAAACTTGTGCCCACTGTGAGGGAAATGTTGAAAAACTAAACAAAGTTTTGATAAAGCCAACTGACAGAATCGTAATTTTTAAAGACAATTTGAAAAACGAATGTGACGGAAACTACATTTATCTAAGCGTTTACGTTGATGCAGTGAAAGATTGCAGTAACGTAGTATTTAAACAAACGGACAATCTATTGTTATCAAGTCTTACACAAAGTATCAACAAGTGAAATGACATTTTACATTGCGTACACATTGCTAACTAGTCTTATAGTATAGGGTGGCCTCATTAAAGTTTTTTTTAAAAGTCAAAAAAGAGGACTACAAATTAAATTTTTGTCTATGTGGCTGCCTCGTTTGGCTTAACACTAGCGCAGCCTACAAACCAGATTTCTAAGACCTTGCCGATGACGGGTTCTGGTTCTAACACACGAATGGTTGGTCGATATTTGCCATAAGGAACATCCCTTCAAACAAATATAGCGGCGTGAATTCCTAGCCCCGAAGTGGCCATTTGACATAACCTAGACGGCAGACACCACGATTGCTGAACTTGGCGCTCACAAAAATATATTGTGGCGGGGACTGTGTACGTAGCCGTCTGATGGAAAGGCATTTTTACTGTGCGGTAAAACCAAAAGTGGGCAGTGCCACGCTCCCCTTTTTAAAACAATATTGAAATTTACACTGTATGCTACTGTGGGTCGGGCATTACTATAGTACAGTAGACGCTCACAAATTAGAACTCTCTAAAATTACAACTTTCCGATATTAGAACCAGCATTTTGATGCATTGACAATTGGGAAATTAGAACCAAAAGTTCTAATTTCCGTACGAACAAAAACTAACCATGATAAGGTACACTGCCACCGCATTCCAGCAGTTGGATTAAAGCATATTCCCATTAATCCATTAATTTCCATTAATTTATTTTAAGCTTGAAACATTTATGTGATATAATTTGATTAAAATGTTATTAAGGTTTTCGGTTTTTTTTAATTAAAATACTCAAAATTGGATAAAAATAATGCATTCGTCTTATTTTTGTAAAAATAAAAAAAAAACGTCCTGATATTAGAACTTTTCGGAAAATCAGAACCACCCGAAAAACAAAGTGGTTCTTATTTTTGAGCGTCTACTGTATATGTGACGGGTATAGAGAAAGGGACCTAAGGGTAAAAAAATCAATTTTCATTTTTTTTCTTGTGATGTGGACAACATCTGAGCATCGAATGAGACCGATCGCATGCCCCAAAAGTGTTCCTCCCAGAGAAATGCGCGTTTTATGAAAGTGAAGTCGACGATTCTTAGCGCAAATAGAAAGAGACCTAATCTTTAAATGGCTCTCCTGAACAAAACTTTTCATCAACTTTTCACTTTTTTTTTGATGTGGACAACATCTGAGCATCGAATGAGACCGATCCCATGCCCCAAAAGTGTTCCCTCCCAGAGATATGCGCGTTTTATAAAAGTGAAGTCGACGATTCTTAGCGCAAATAGAAAGGGACCTGATTTTTAAAATGGCTCTCCTGAACAAAACTGGTTTTTAACCTTAGGTCCGTATCTATTTTGCGCGTCACATATGTATTTTATACGATTTTAGAAAGGTGCATGGCAAAGCACACTTTTCCCACCGAAATTATTCCTTGCGTTTAGAGAGTATATTCCAAATCCGAGGTTCCTTACATAAATACTTTATGAGAATACCAGACTTGAAATTTGTTCTCGTAGTGTGTAAAGCTCCGGGAAAGTAAACGATATCACGCCTCTTTTTTTTAAAACACTGTAGCGCCTATAATTACAGGTCGATCGTCTTAAAGTTTTAACAGTGTGCTACTGTAGACCAGGAAATTGTAAATGCTATGGGCGTGCCCCCGCCCATATGTTTTAAAACTTCAAACACCCTTTGCTCATCAAAGAGTTCGGAACATTCGGTCTATATACTATCAGCGTGTAATGAATTACGTTCGGGAGAAAAGTGGGCTGTGTCACTCCCTCTGTTCTAAAAACAATGTAATGACCATAATAATAATAAGCAGATCGTTTTCAAATTTACACAGTATGACATTGTGAGCGAATATGCCTTTTTACAAAGGTTCGTGACACCATCCACATCCAAAACTGTTTAAAGGCCAGAACTCATAAAGTGTTTAAGTTGGGAAATGGGATTTAGAAACTATACTACTAGAGCGTAAAGAAATAATTTTGGGGGAAAAGTGGGCGTTGCCACGCCCCTTTTTATATACAAAATATATCGAATTGTAGCTTCTATTTATTTCTCTAAAAGCAAGTGTGGTGGTAGCGAAGCTTACAGGATTACGGCTTGTTTTATTTTAAATAATTTCTCTTTATTTGAGTCCCATCGTAAGTTTTTTTATATAAAGTATATAGGGCGATTGACCTACTGGTATTTTTCAGAATAAAAATTTATCAAGTGTGAAATCTTTATTGGTAATTTCAAACGACATTTTATGCCATTTATTTTTTGAAAAAAAATTCCTTCAAATGTTGGCAACTGTATTATGGAAATGAGCGTTCGGTGAGAAACGGGAAGATCCGATGTTTTCGACCAAAATTTTAATCAGTGAAGAGGTCCATTTCTGGCTCAACGGCAAAGTCAATGAACATAATTGCCGCATTTGGGCTGAAGAGCAACAAGAAGAGGTTCCAACGGTGCCAATATACCCAGAGAAAACCACGGTTTATAAGCTGGTGGAATCATCGGTGCATATTTTTTATAAAATGATCATGGCCGGAACGTAACCGTGAATGGTGCTCGCTATCGCACCATGATATCGATCTTTATGGTACCTGAAATTGAAGCCCGTAATCTTGACGACACTTGGCTTCAACTGGACAGAGCCACTTGCCATACAGCTGCTCAAAGAAG
Organism: Hydrotaea diabolus; assembly: GCA_963513945.1. NCBI lineage: Eukaryota > Metazoa > Arthropoda > Insecta > Diptera > Muscidae > Hydrotaea > Hydrotaea diabolus. Next base: position 128,390,670 of record OY740717.1, read on the forward strand.
GGATCTATTGAGAGGTAATTTCGAAAAGCAGTCAATTTCATGGACAGGGGAGTTCTCCGCCGAGATCGAGTGATATCACACCTGTAGACTTTTTGCTTTGGGGTTGCGTAAAGTCCAAAGTCTATGCTGACAAACCAGCTACAATTCGGGTTTTGAAAGCCAACATTAACGAGTCATCCAAAATTGGACCATGAGAATGGAAACCCTGAGGCGTAGTTGCGGCCAACATTTAAAGGAAATTATATTCAAAATTAAATGCCATAAAATGTACTTTCTAATTACCACACTTGGTTTGAATTTTTATATTTTTTTGTTCTGAAAAAATACCTCTTGATGAATCACCCTATATATGGATCACCCTATATATGGGAAGATATTGTAATTAAGCCTTAGAAATTTTAATTCACAAAAAAATTGTTTACCTTCGGTTGCCCATGGAGCCATCTTTTGGCGATATGGCGCATATATTTTAAACAGCCCTCAAACTTATCTCTATAGATAGAAATTATATAGAAACGGTTGACGGCAAGTTTATATGTACTCGACTGCTGTGTGGGTGGCAAACGCCGGCCAGACAGCACAAGGCGACGTCACAAAGTCTGCGAAACGATGAGCGAACAAAAAAAAACGTGACACATCCATCTATTCATTGTGTGGTCGCAGTAAAGACATCGGCGATAGCAGCACTCGAACGGAAAAATGTTAATTATATTAACATACAAACCACCATTCAGACTGACGGACGGACGGAAAGACACGCGCGCCTTCAGCTATAAATCGTTCCTCTGAGTTATAAACAAATAAAATATTGCATTTTTGCTGTTCGCTATAATACTCGTAAACCATTTTATGATTTGAATTATTTACTGCCCCTCTACACTTACCATCGAGAGGGAGAGTGAACGCTGAAACAACTGAGACAGAGAAGAGCATGACACTCAGAAGGAAAAACAAACAAACAACAGTGGTGTTTATCCCCTTTTTGTTATTGAGGTCCTACCCTAATTTCGTTTTTAGTAGGTGTGTTGCTTTCCTTTGTCTTTGGCTTTGTTCCTGTGCCTATTTTTCCACATCCTTGCCAAATTTTCTCTCTCTCTTTGACATAATTCTCTTGTATACATTTGTTCTCTTAGAGATTTTCACAGATAAACTAAGAGATTGTATATTGCTGCCACAGGAAATTGTATTTTACTTCACGCCTTCTATTTGTTTATATGCAGTGTTCTATTGCTCTGGTGGTGGAAATAAAAATCGTATTGCAGTGCTTGATAAGAGAATATTTCTCAATCCTCATATCAATTTCGAGTATTAGTTTGTACAGCATATCGCACTGAGACTTCGAGATGTTACACTATTCGCCTCCGTTCGAGAAGGTCTAAAGTCGAAACGTATTTGGTAGCGATATCAAAAAGTTTCTCAAACGCACTTTAGAAAAATATGGAGCTTATATTTGCAATATTTTTTTTAGACTGGCATTAAAATTTTTGAATGATATACAAAGCCGTAAACATTTTTCTGAATGGCACATAACAGTACTTGTAGCACTGACGGCTTTCTTAGCGAGGGTTGCTATATATATTTCTGGCATTTTTTAGACTAAACGTATTCAGAACGTTTTGACGTACGACTATAATTTCTGTTGTTTTCAGTGACTTGAAAAAAATCAGTTTGGCAAAAAAATGGAATTGACTCGTGCGATCATTTTTCACAACTTTCGACGTGGATTATCACGACAAGAGTGCATCGATGAACTTAAATCTTTGTATAGCACCATCCAATAGCACTGTGAAAAACAGGTTGAATGAAGTCAATCGTGTCCGACGCTCGCTCAAAGACGAAGGTCGTCCAAAAACTGCCGTTGTGCCAGAGAACACTGATGCCGTGCGTGAACTGATAACTCAAAATCGTCATGTGACATACCGTGAGATAGAAGCATCCTTGGGTATTTCTTCCCCCCGCATACATTCAATATTGCATGAACACCTGGCCGTAAAAAAGGTTTGTTCTCGTTGGATTGGTGTGTCGATTGGTGCAAAGAAATTTTGAATAAATACGATCGCGTTGCTTCAAAAGACGTTTATAATGTCGTCAAAGGTGACGAATCATGGATCTATGTGTATAAGCCAAAAAAAAAACAGCAATCGACCGTGTGGGTCTTCGAAGGCGAGCCAAATCCAACAAAAGTTGTTCGTGGAAGAAGCACTTCGAAGCAAATGTTATGGAGGTGTCTCAATCGGGGCGGAAAAAATGCTTCGACAATTGGTTTGAGCGCATGCAAAAGTGTATAAATCATGCTGTAGAATACTTTGAAAAACAATAAAACCATTTTTGATGATAAATATTCGCATTTTCATTATAAGGCCAAAAATATATATAGCAGCCCTCGTATGTGTTCTTTACGAGTTATAATTTATTTATGCTATGACAAACAACAACAAACCTGATTTTATTAGCTTGTGGAGTAATTCATCTTTCAGAAGTTAACAACTGAGTTTTTGACTGCTTCAAATATTGGATAGAGTTTTTACTAAATTGTTCATTTCGTTTGCAATATCTTGAAATATAAATCGGAGACCCTATACAGTGTTTTTATTAAAAATAGTCGTACAAATTTAAGAGGTTCTAACCATGACGAATCAGCCTTCCGTCTATCTGTGTTTCTTTTAAAAGCCATTCCGTGGTCACAAAATAAGCTCGATCTCTGACATTAAGCCGAATGTGGGTTTATAGTTCTAAGCAGCATAGGAATGTAAATGGGCGAAATAACCCTTGGAAAATAAGAATAGTTTGTGGACCTATGGGATCAAGTGCCCAAACAAACGGTCCCTATGATGCCTATAATCATTTACTCATAGCGAAGGACGTTTAGTAATATAATTATAATAACAATTTCGTTATCATTCGATCTAATCTAGATCATGTAATCAGCTTTAAATGCGGACTAGGACTCTTGAACTCTAGGTTCTAAAAAGGCCCTTATAAAAAACAACAAGTAAAAACACTACGTTAAGTTAAGCAAGGCTGAACCTTGTATGCATACCTTCCGCTTTTGCGTCCGTCCCTAATCTCAGCCAAAAATTAAACATTACTTTATATTTAGTTTGGTAGCAAAATTTGCTTTAATTTGAGTTAATCGCCCGTTTTGACCATGCTGGGCGTGTTTTGGGCCACATGAGCCAAAACGTCCAGCAAATATGTCCTTTTTTAATATATTCACTGCGTCCTACCAAACATTTCTAATTATACCATCCACCAAAAATATTAAATTTTAAGCAAATACCTGTATTTTTTACCGATGAATCTTTAGCCTCTTAAAGGGGATTTTTTTTTCGCCCATTTAAAATCGCGAGCAGCTTATGACCATAAGCCGTCATCGTGCAAAAATCCAGGATCCTAAGGTAATTCGACACAAGGACCGACGTGGCTAGCTCATCTTGGAATTTAACGATGTTCAAAAATATATATACTTTGTAATGTCTCCGATCTATATGTTGTGGTGTTGCAAACGAACTGACAAATTTGGCATGTCATCGAGTTGGCAAAACTTTATAAAAGTTGACACAACTATATACAAGTTTACACAACTACTTGTATTAAGTATAAAAGTTGACACACCTTTATTCAAGCTAACACAAATATATAAAAGTTGGCACAACTATATAAAAGTTAACACAACTATATAAAAGTTGACACAACTATATAAAAGTTGCCAGAAATATATAAAAGTTGACAGAACTATATAAAAGTTGACAGAACTATATAAAATTTGACAGAACTATATAAAAGTTGACAGAACTATATAAACGTTGACAGAACTATATTAAAGTTGACAGAACTATATAAAAGTTGACACAACTATATAAAAGTTGACACAACTATATAAAAGTTGCCAGAAATATATAAAAGTTGACAGAACTATATAAAAGTTGACATAACTATATAAAAGTTGACAGAACTATATAAAAGTTAGCAGAACTATATAAAAATTGACAGAACTATATTAAAATTGACAGAACTATATAAAAGTTGACAGAACTATATTAAAGTTGGCAGAACTATTTAAAATTTTACGGAACTATATAAAAGTTGACACAACTATATAAAAGTTTACACAACTACTTGTATTAAGTATAAAAGTTGACACACCTTTATTCAAGCTAACACAAATATATAAATGTTGGCACAACTATATAAAAGTTAACACAACTATATAAAAGTTGACACAACTATATAAAAGTTGCCAGAAATATATAAAAGTTGACAGAACTATATAAAAGTTGACAGAACTATATAAAATTTGACAGAACTACATAAAAGTTGACAGAACTATATAAACGTTGACAGAACTATATAAAAGTTGCCAGAAATATATGAAAGTTGACAGAACTATATAAAAGTTGACAGAACTATATAAAAGTTGACATAACTATATAAAAGATGACACAACTATATTAAAATTGACAGAACTATATACAAGTTGACAGAACTATATAAAAGTTAGCAGAACTATATAAAAATTGACAGAACTATATAAAAGTTGACAGAACTATATTAAAGTTGGCAGAACTATATAAAATTTTACGGAACTATATAAAAGTTGACACAACTATATAAAAGTTGACACAATTATATAAAAGTTGACACAACTATGTAAAATTTGTTACAGTAATCTAGCTAAATTATATTTGTTACAAATTCAAAAAAAGATGGTCTATGGCATCGTAGCTTGGTCCTAAGTGACTGTATGATCTAACGCAACATATTAGTATCCCATTCATTCACACTTTGATCCCACTCAAACATGTTTTAATTCCGCCCATCCATATTTTAATCCTACGCAATCTTGTTATTATAAGCACAATCACACACAGCCATATCATAACAAGCATATCTTAAGTATATGCTCTCTAGGCTGAGGCTAAGACAACATAATCATATTATTATCGCCGGAACTAATTTATGAGGCACATAACCATATTTTGATGCCAACAATCATATTGCGATTCGAACAAATATTCAAACTTATTTAGCAATTGGATAGAGAGTCTTATTTTTAAAATTGTTATCAAGACCTAAACGTTTTTCAGTTTAATCAACATTTTCTGAATATTTTCTTTACCTAAATGAAAGAGGATATACACTACGTTCGACTTAAAATCGTAATCTGATTCATTTAAGCGATGTATTGTAGTCAAGCTACAAAACGCAAATATAAGCCGAATTATGAACCGCACAATTAAGCACAGTTAAGGTTTAGGCCCAGAACGAACCCCATATGTTTTTTTTCCCAAAATTGAGATACAGTTTTCAACGCCCACAACATTTCTAACGATTTCTAATAGGTACTTCTTTTTAAAATCTGGACCGTCTCCATCTGACTGTACATTGTTTTAATTGTTTTTTTTTAATTTTTAAAAAAATTTTAGATCGAAATCTTCTGAATTCACTTTTGGAAAAATGCACATTTATTCAAATAGATAAAATATATTTTTCTTAAGAAAATTCGCATTTTAGTGACTTTTCTAAGTAAATAGTTATAACAAAACATTCCACAACTGTCACAGTACAATCTTCTACCAGTCAGTGAAATGCTCGCTGAGAGGTCGGACGCACTACCTAGCAGAGCAATGGCGATAGCATTTGAATAGTTTCTCAATGGTATGTAAATGGACTTTGTTACAAATAATTCATGTACAGGGTGGCCCAAATGAGACCTAGTGATGTTAAACACGTATAACTCTTGTAATAACGGTTTTTTTTAAATGATTTATTTTTATATGTTAAATACATTTCATGGAAATTTAACGTGACTATGTGTGAAACATGACATCAGACAAATGACCACCATTTCGCTCGCTACAGGCATTGGCTCTTTTTAGCGCATTTTGCCTTACACGGCGTAATGTTTCTGGTTGCAGGCGCCGTAATTCGTCTCGAATATTCTGCTTGAGCTGTCAAAGTGTCTGTGGTTTGTAAACACTTTGTCTTTTAAATATCCCCATAAAAAAAATTGGGCGCAGGTTAATCTGGTGAACGAGGAGGCCAGGGGAAATCTGATTTTTTAAATTATGCGTTCACCAAAAATTTCACGCAGCATGTGCATAGTTTGCCTAGCAGTATGCGCAGTGGCTCCATCTTGTTGAAACCACAAATTAGGATGTTGCTCCACTATTGGCCGCAAAAAGTTGTCGATCATTGTTCTGTAAGAAGCCCCGGAGACCGTTTATGGCGTTTCATCCTCATTCTCAAAGAAATATGGGCCGATGATTTTTGTGGCCATAACACTCTCTTCAGTACGAATATTTCGATGAGCACCTCTTCCTGGACGGTCGTCAACTGCACCCAGTTCCTCAAAACGGCGAACTAAACTTGTAATCATGGATGATGTGGGCGCTAACGCTTACGTTAAAAAAATGGCGATAATTTCGCTGCGTCAGAACAATTGATCGTTGAGAAGAATAATAAAAATCGATAATTTTAATGCGTTGTTGTGGACTGTACGAATACATTTTAAATTTCCAAGAGTTCAGTTATAATTTGTAAAAAGAAAAAATAAATTATGTTAAAAAATAAAAAAGTTATTTGTGTTTCACATCAGCTGGTCTTATTTGGGCCACCCTGTAGAAATACACCTTGAAAAGTGCTGAGTATCTATAGATTAGGTAAGAGAATACGAAATTATTCAAAAATTAAATTTTAGTCTTAAAGCTATTGCAACCTAGGGTGGACCGAATACAAGTTTCCATTTAGAATTGCACACTTTTTTCCGCATATTATTGATTTATATGCAAGAGTAAACATTCCTAATATTTACGGAACAAAATATCTTATATGTGGCTGCCTGGGCTAGGTTCACAGTAGTGTATCTTTTAAAAGCAGGTTCAGCCCGCGATGCGATAACAAGGCGAATGGTCGTGTGCCTCCACAAGTCTAAGTAGTTGGATCATTAAAATCTACATACTTATGCTGGCTCCACAGCCTCTTATTGGTCCGGGCCTGCTCAATAAATTATTTTTTAGCTCTGCCTTCTTGGGCATGCTTTTTGCAGTTTCAATACCAAGGATCTTAGCATCAAACTTCACTTGGTCCCTTCCTTGAGTTTTTTTTTGATTTGTTGTGATCATTTGTTGTTATTACTTTTTGAAAGGGAAATTAATCTACAAGCTAAGAAGATCAGGTTTGTTGTTGTTTGTCAAAGAGGGAAGGAAAACTAAGTCAGCGAAGTTAAATCAAACACATCACCATCTGGTAGACGCACGTTTCGCCATTGGTGTGGGACGGCTCTTCCCTCCACGGGAGTATCGGTTAACCCCCTCTGCGCTTTTCTTTATAGTTATCGTTTAATGTCATTCTGGCAAGAGCGTTTGTTTCCATTCGACAGATATGTCCAAGTCAGCACAATCGTAGTATTTGGATGCACTTTATAACATTTATGATGGGATATAGCTCACGATTCGTTCAACGTAAATACCCCCCGCCTACTCAGCTGGGGAAAAAGGAGGGCTCTGCCTTCAAGCTGTAAAATACCCCGGCCTACTCAGCTGGAGAAAAAAGAGAGCTCTGCCTTTAAGCTTTTATCCGAGTCCAAAATAGCAACTATTCACCAACACAATCCTTCGTTTTTTTATTTCTTTTGGCTAATAGCCTCATTCTGGACATTCAACTCCGTCATCCGTGATTGTTTGGATGTGGTTGTCATCGGCAAGGTCTTAATATTTCAATAATTTGGAAACATGTGAATTCCAGTTCTTCAGTTACAGATTCCCATTTGCCTCTCAACACGAATCTTTGCCAGACTTTCGTCTGATGTTTGACTCGTTCAGAAACCAATTTGACGTTCTTGTTGAAACGGCACATAGAGCCGCGGTGACAGCCCTTAGCCGAAGAACTGCTGCTTCGGGGCCACCCAGTGACATCGACGTCTTTCCATTTGTCTTTTCTTTATTCGAAATAGAAGATTATCCACAATTCTTAACTTCCGATATCGCCTGTGTTGTCTTGTTCTTTGTTTCTGCCGCTGCCATATACTCCTCATCCTCTTGCCACTGAGCGCTGATGTCATCGAAGTGCTTACCGTCTGTACCCCTCACTTTTAATTAAAATCTCGTTTCAAACAAAATTTAAAAAAAAAGAATTGGGACATTGATACAAGTGCTATATATATTTCTGGCCTAATAATGAAAATGCAAATATTCATCATCAAAAATGCTTTAATTGTTTTTCAAAGTATTCTCCAGCATGAATTATATACTTTTGCATGCGCTCAAACCAGTTGTTGGAGCAATTTTTCCACTCCGTTTGAGACATCTCCAAAACATGATTTTTGAACGCTTCAACAGCATCTTCGACGACGAAAATCGTTGACCACGCATTTTCATCTTGATGTGCTGGAATGAAAAGAAATCATTGGGTGCCGAGTCAGGGCTGTTCGCCGTATGACCCATCAATTCGACGTTTTGGCCGGTCAAAAAGGCGTTGGTTTGAGCCGATGTGTGAAAGCTCGCATTCTCATGGTGCACAATGATTCATCTTCTCTTGTTCGTTTTTCGAATTTCTCCGAAGACTTCAGGCAAACAAATTGTCGTGTACCACTCAGAATTGACCGTCCTACGTTGCTCAAGCGGAACAGTCGTCACATGACCAGTTTTGCCGAAGAAACAGGCGACCATTTGATTCGAAGTGCTTCTTCCACGATCAACTTTTGTTGGATTTGTCTCGTCTTCGAAGACTCACACGGTCGATTGCTGTTTTGTTTCGGGCTCATACGCATAGATCCATGATTCGTCACCTGTGGCAATCTTATAAACGTATTTTGAAGCAACGCGATCGTAATTTTTCAAAATTTCTTTGCACCAATCGACACGAGCCGTTTTTTGAGCGATTGTCAAACTGTGCGGGATCCAACAAGAACAAACTTTTTTTACGGCAGTTGTTCATACAATATTCATACAATATAATTGATAATTGGTTACTAAGTTTAACACTACGACCGACGACATAGGTGCCAGAAACCGAAAAACTGGTCCTTCCTGAAAGTAAACATACTAGTTTGGGTACTATTATTGAAAAATATATTTTCACGACTTCAAAAATTCCTTGCTGTTTATGGTTTAAATAATATCAAAGATTAGCTTCTTAGAATTCGCTTGGTGTCAAGTAAGTGTAGCTTGGACCTATTTCACATCGTCTTTATGACCATATCCCCCCTAATAAACAATGGCATGGAAACTTACTCCATAGCAGAAGGTATATACGCATTAAGTTTTCCTAACATCACCACTTTGTTACTTACAGCTTGCCCACTTTTTTACTTTAGATTCTAGCAAAATAGGGAGAATGAGTTAAACGGTCAATTGGGATTAGACAAATTTCTCAGAATGCAATTCCACCCATTGTCCTGTGTTTAGACATGCCAACCAAACACTTTTGAGTTCTTGTAATGAAGCCATTTTTCTCTTTTCATTTATTATGCAAAATTCCTGAAAATGTCATTAACCATGGAAACGCAAAGTTTGTATTTTATAAACTTTAAATTGAAAAACAACCACTGCACTTTGGTCTGCGGTTGCCTTTCTCTCTGTCCACACCAGAGCCAAGCGGAAAATAACAATCGGCAATGCTGGGAGATTGGAGAAAATTAATTTTCGACTACCGGCCCGACCCGGTCATGACACCGAAATCACCTTTTAAACAAAGACAACAAGAACATAGTACAATTAAAACAACAAACGAGTGTCAGACAAAAAAGTAATCCATTGATGAAAAACAATAAAGAGGTCCAAAGATTTGGGCAAATAGATACTCGCTCGTACAAAGGAGTAGAACCATCATCTTTTTAAAATAAAGAGCAAAATATGAGCGCAGAATCCGCATAGCAAATAGTGCAAGTACCACTTGAAGAGCAAAATTTAGGGAATGTTGGCCAAGGTTTACAAAATCAAGCGAGAGCGAACAAGAAAGAGAGAAAAATGGAAATTGGGGGACAGTTGAAGCAGTGTTGCCAAAATTAGTGAAATAATCCTTTTAAGGGAAATTTATATTAGAAAGTAAAAATAGACTTTAAGTTGTAATTTTAGTGATTTTTAAATGTTTTTAATAGCGGCTTCTAGGATAAAATTGCAATATATTTTTCAAATTCAAAGGACTACGAAAACTACTTTTACTATACAGGACACTGATAAGTAAACACACTTTATTCTCCACGAACTTAACGTCTACATATTTTTTTTAAATAACTTTAGTTTTGCATAAAACTTTTTTTAAATAAAATTCTCTGAAATGTCCCACTCTCCTAAAACAAATTTGTATTCCTCCATCAACAATCCTGTTAAAAAATTACTTTTTATGCAAAAAATCGCGTATAAATATTCCAAATGAGTCGCTCTGATATATTTTTTTTGCTAATCGTATAAGAAATCCGTCCGAAATTTAGGACTATAGTTTAAATTTGTCATCTTTATGTGAAAGTTAGGCACCTGTGAGACTACGTCCTCTTCCCTCCTCTTCATCAGTAAGCATAATTTAGTATTCGAATATGTATTTCTACCTGTAGTTTAGTAGTCTTCTCCCAAACATTGAAATGTCCCCTCAGGAAACCTACTAGCACTCAAAAGTACTTTTGTTATTTTTCAGCAGGGTTTTGGTTTTGGTTCTGTCTAGTCTGCGCCACTGACATAAAGCTACCAGCAACCTAAGGTCTCAGTCCATTCTAGGTTTACATTGGTATAAATCAGCATTTATTTGTGTAAATAACAGCGTGTTTGTGGCACAACTAAGGGTTTTGCAGAATTATCAGTATCCTTATACGAACCAAGACGTACCCGTGAATGCAGATACTTATAACTCGACAAAAACCCTTAACACCTTAAAAGTTAAAATAAATATATTATTTTCGTTGTTGTGGCAGCACATAATGCCTGACTGACAACCCTTGATCGAAGAATTTCCTTTGGGGGTCGATCAGATTCATAGAACCGACTGCCGTGGAATCACTCAATAAATGTTTACCTTATTACATTCATAGTCATAAGTTACTTGGAATTGTAAATGGGCGAAATCGGCCCAGAGAAATAACTGTTCCATATAAGGGACTAAAACAGAGATCGGCACACTCACACAGCCTTAGTTTGTGCTTTTTGGTTGAACTGCAGCTCTCCCTTTCTCAGTGCTCTGATAGAAATATGTCTGAAATATTCTAATTAAGAAACCACACAAGAGATCTAACTTGTATGCTAGAATCTAGAGCAAACATTTCGTTCAGTGTAACGCCAAATATCAAGCGACAACACCACCTCATCGAACGAATGCTCAAGCGAGACTGAATGCATTCGTTTGTTCGTTCGTTCAATGTGTTAGCTTATGTAGGTGTGAAATATCCGCCCATGGGTGCGTATTTGTCGATACCTGGACTTAAAATATATCTTCAAAAATTAAGCTTTTCTAACGTTAGCTTAACATGATTTCATGATTTTCCCATGGTACTAAACATATGGATATAAGACCTAGACTGAGATTAGAGTTTTGAATCAAATACCATACAATTATAAAAAAAACGGCCCTTAAGTTGAAAAGAACCGACCGAACATATTTGTATAGTACCCAAATAAATTAGATTGAATCAAATTATATTTTGAATATATAAGTACTTATGGACTTACACGCAGAAAAAATATGGTTACTATATCGTCACGGCAACAATAATATGTTCTTTGCAATAATGCCATATTCGTCGTAACCATAGTATTGTTTTTTGAATTACATTTTGACAATAGTTTGATTGCGTCAGTATTAATACTGTTGAAATGTAACAATAGTATGTTTAAAATGTAACAGTTGTATTGGCTGTAGCAACAAAATATGGTTGTATCAATAAAATATGGTTGTATCAATAAAATATGGTTGTAGCAACAATATAAATATGGTTGGTGCGACAAAAGTATTGTTATGTTAACAGAAATATGATAACGGCAATCATACTACGTGATTGAATTTTTCTTAACTTGGGTAAGGTTTTTAGAACAACGTTATTGATAGGAATCGTATGCAATAATACTCGTATTATTTTTTTATGTAAATTGGAATTTTTTAAACAAACTGCTTTGGATTTAGTTTACTGATATATTTTTGGCAATTGAAACATTTCGTTTTTACTTTTAAATAAATCAACCTTATTTTTTTGAATTAAATGTATTTTTAAAAAATGTTCTTAATTCAAATCTGTTGGCTGTCAACATAACCCAATCCTAATAAACCATTTTTAAGATCATAACATGGTAGCGTGTTAATCATACTTTGGTTGCCAGTATCATTCTATGGTTGTATGTGAAAAATACTATGGTTGTCAGGATTATAATATGGTTGTGGGGATCAGAGTATGGTTGTTTGTGAATCATACTATTGTTCTGGGGATCATAATATTGTTGTGTGGACCATAGTATGGTTGTATGTGAATCATACTATTGTTGTGAGGATCATAATATTGTTGTGCCACAACCATATATACAATAATAGTATGATTCTCTTCGAATATTGTTATCCCAGCCATACTTTTTTCTACGTGTATTTTTAAGATTCTGGCCCCATTTTCTCCTATTTCAATAGTGACTGCGAGAGGTATAAGATTCGGCCTGTCTGAACTCAACGCCTTTGTTCTTCATATATACTTGTCTACAATAACTTCTTTTCTCGCATAAAAGGTTTTATTATAGAGGGAGTTTATGAGATGTTTTATGGGATTTCAAAAGACTAAGGATTGACAACACTGAGTTGTAAGGTTGAACTAGAAAACTCACAGAAAGAATATGTTACTTGGGTCGCCTGGAGCATGGATGCGATGATACATATGTTTGTTAGAAGGGTGATGGTGGCCCTGGTGTTTCATGAGGAAATATTGACCTTATTCGGGTTAATTTTTTTCTTTTTCATCTACTTTAGTTTACCTTATCTGGTGGCTATGTGAATGAAGCGGGCTATCTTCGAATATCAAAATGGAGCATCCAAAATCGCCAGTTGTCGTTGTGTATAGTTTTTTTCTTGGTACTAAGACAAATTCAAACAAATGTGTATCTTTGAATTTTTGTGGTGGTTTTTGTTGTTATTTATTTCTTTAACTTTTTTGTTGTTGTTTGTTTTAATTAATTAATCTTTATGTGGTATTTTAAGGTGGTATAATGAGATTCTATAATTTTTTATTTTGCTGGATACTATTCACACATTTACTTGGACAAAACACTTTTTGATAATTTGTTTCACTAAATGAAAAAAACACTAATTTGTTAAATATTTGTTGTAATGTAGCTCCAGTAAGTAACGGAGATTAATGGTAAGGTCTGGGGAAGCCAGACGTTTACAGCAGAAATATTTTTTTCAAATTTCGGCACTCCAAGTACAATTTTTTGTTAAGAACAATTATTTTAATAATATTTCGATTCTTTCTCTTTCTTTTATTTGAGTGCTCGCACAAATTTTCGCTCTCCCACACTGTATATTTCATTTGCTGCACAACACATACACTTTGGCGAGTTTGTCCGTCCGTCCGCCTGCCTTTATGTTTGTTATAAACTTTTTTTATTGTTGTTGGCTGCTTTTTGAAATCTGTATCTGCTGAACGGACTGGCACTGATGCCAATATTACAAAGAAAGAAAAATAAAACACATTACCATTGCTAGCGATACTTGTTTAAACTATTTTCTAATTTCAAAATTTCGTTTACTTTGTATCTCATTAGAATTCGAAACTTTTTGTTACCATTCAAAATTGTTTCTTTCTCTCTATTTTTTTGGGGATTTTTTGTTTGCCTTTCTTAAGAGAGTTTTTTCTTTTTTTTCTTATTTCATACACCAAACCAACCGATCCAAGGAAATGGAATGGCTAGACTGAAAGGCAAATTACAACACCATAAATATTACACACGCCACTGTACGATACAAAAACACAATACAACTTGAACGTTACGCTTACAAATAAGAACTGAATGAGCACCGACGAAACGAAACTGTTGGGTGCAAAGCCAGTGTTTTGGTAGATACATATGACGACGTCGACGACAACGGCGACGCCGTCAGCGTCGTCGTCTACAGTGGCAAAGAGGCATCGTACTAATCATAAATACGTAGGTTTGTATGTATGGATGTAAGTACGTATCCATGGATGGGATGGGATGTCTGCCTATATTATTACTCTGGCTGGGAATGCGAATGCCGTGGATGACAAACAAACAGCATGGATGGCACACACGCACTCACAAATCCTAAACTAAACTCAACGCGATGGTCTCCCACCACCCCGCTCTCCCCTTACAATTAACTAGCAACAACAAAGAACCGACGGACACGCAAGCCGCCATCAGCTGTGCGCAATCATCTCATCTCATTCAACCCAACGAAAAGAAGTGCATAATTTTCGTATTAAAAATAAAAGCAAAAACAACAACATGCTTGTTTAACGGGGAGAGGGAAACAAAAAACAACAATACAAAGAACTAAAATTAAATGAGAACGCATATTCGCTCTATATGTTGCTGGCAACAATGTAGCCAACATTTATATCAACAATGTTTCGCACTCTAATCATTGTATATGGGCAAGCCTGTATCCATATCTACTCGTTTATTATTATTACTTTGAAAGTGAGCGAAACAAAGAAAAATTATTTGGTTTTTTTCTTATTTATTTATTCGTAATATTTAATTATTTACATTTATTTTTGGTTTTACAATTCCCTCGTTTGTGACTCATGGCTTGGCGGCGTCAGTTGGATTACAACTGATGTTGGAAACGTTGATTTTGCCATGGCCAAATCAGACTCATCATTTTGCTGTCATTAGTATGCAGTTATTGTTTGGTGGGAATGACAGAGAGAGAGAGAGGGGAGCTTAGGGATCAAATCATGGGCTTTCTACATTATTATTATAACTTCAAGTCGGAATTCATATACTTTATAGTACCGCATATATATTTCGAGGTGTTGGGTCGAGTTGGGGTACACATTAATGCAGCGCTCAGAAATTGTGATACATTTGCAAATAACTTCTATACCTATCTACTTTATAGATATCCTGCAAATGTGGCTTGTTTTCTTCATTGAGGAAACTATTCTGAGGAAACTATTCTAAATAGGATAAAAGAAAAAATCTCCATATTCCTGATACAATATTCAAGTTGACCTGACTATCTTCGTAAATAAAAGAAAATTTTATTTTTTTTGAATTATTTATGATTTTCGATTAGAAAAAAGAGTGAATATTAGTCTCTTTAATTTAATATATTACATAGGCGATCAATCCTCCTTCTAAAATTATTTTCAAAGTAATGATAGTTGTAGCATTTTAAAAAATAATTATTCATACAATTTTTTAAAATATTTTATTTTTTACATTGAGCAGGCTATAACCGACTAGAGACCTCTTGCATCTACATCTAATTAGAAGACAAGTTTTTTTACAAAATGACAAAGTGACATTGATTTTTGTCGCTGCACTCTACTTTTGTAGCAATATCAGGTCCGTGATGACCTTCATCAGAAAACTTCGCAGCAGTTGTTGAAAGAAAAACTGAACTTTTTACGAGCAAATTCCCAACAAACGTACAGGGTGTCCGACGGGAAGGTATACTACTTTGTTTGTTTATAAATTGATTAAATGAAAGTGAATGGATCTTATATTGATACAATATCATATAAATGTCCGCCTCTCACAAATGCGAGCCCTTTTGAGGACATTTTACATTATATTCACACACATTTCACGCGGTATTTCATTAATTTTATCACGAATATTTTGTTTGGGTTGCTCAAGCGTTTCTGGTTTGTATGAATAAATCTTGATTTTCAGTTTTCTTTGCAAAAATAAATCCGCAGCAGTCAAATCAGGTGACCGTTGAGGGCAATCAACATCACCATATATTTAAATAACTTGTTGTGGAAAGAGTTCTCGCAGTAATTCCATTGCAAACCTGGCTGTATGCGATGTGGCACCGTCTTGTTGATTCCACATGTGTATTAAGCCCAGAGCATGAAGTTCTTATAAACATCTCTTGGCTGTTGCCTAGTATAACCGGATACTGAAGAAAATATTACAAAAATTCAATTAAAATTGCTATAGTCAGACGGAATCGTCCAAAGTATATACAAAAGACTCGTTTTCGGTTCAACGCATATTCGAAGACTTATTTGTTGTCTAGTTGTTTAACGCATTTTACATGGTCTTCGTTTATTCTACCAGTGGGTAGAATGCGTTTTTATTACTATAAAACAGTTAAGATGATCTAGAGGCTCTCTTTTGTAGCGCTGGACTTCCTCTAGATCATGAAGATTATAGCTGTTATGCCTGGGCGGAGGTATCCCAGTGGTTGGGATGCGAAGATAATGATTAGATAACAAGAACTTGTGTGTGTGCTCCATGAAGACCTTTATTTTCCCAAGTAGATGGTCCTCAGATGACATAAGAAGGAACCCTATTGATGTTTGCTGGGCGGCTTTCTGACAGGTTCGTCCACTGTGTCATGCTAACGTTCGCTGCACTGTTTGCTACAGACTGACTTCCCGCTTTTTAAGAAGTCAACATTTGTCAGCTTCTCAAGTACTGGAAGCGATTGACTTGAGAACCTGACGACAGAATTTTATTGAGTTGTAAGTCCCCGGGCCCGGATGGTATCTCGGCACTAGTCCTATGTAAGTGCTCCTCGACGCTAGCCCGTCCACTGCGCAACCTTTTCAACCTTGCTTATCGTGCGGGAGTCTTCCCAGCGTGTTGGAAGGTTGCGAACGTCCAGCCAATCCCTAAAAAGGGTGAAGCCAATAATCCTGCGATTTGCTCTGCGCTCTCCAAGGTAATGGAGAGCATGGTTAACCACCCCCATCTTGTAAGGTATCTCAAGTCCAACGACCTGCTTAGCGATCGACAGTATGACTTCCGTAGAAATCGCTCTACGAGAGAACTGATGGCTTTCCTATCGGAAACCTGAAGTCTGTCAAGAACCACAAGAATTCTTCTTTTATTGGCTACTAGGGCAAAGCAAGGAGATCGGCCTGTAAGATTCACTCTTGCTTGCGTCTTTGTCTGGATTCAGTAGCGGTATTATTTTTGTCAATATTTAAGGCATAAGGATCTAAACGAGTTGCTAACGAAGAATTGAGCTGGCCATGTACTATATTCGAGTGCTTTAAGAGTCACATGAAGATTCCGTTTGGACTCAACTCCTTCGATGACTTTGTGCTGCAGATGGCACTGGCAACTTCGGCAACTGAAATTTTGGTGGTGCGTCTTTGACTCGGACGGCGAGGTGTTCAATTTACAGATTAAGTAACTCGCGCACCGCTTAGGTTTTAACATTAAGCTACCTATTTTTTATTCTTAAATCTTATTGAAAACTCAATGGAAACTTCTCTCAAATCCGTGGGCTGTGTATTACGCAGAACTTTGAAATCCCTGAGCTGTGTATGAGGCAAAACTTAGAACTTAGCTTGTCTGAACTTAAAATTTATTAAGGATATCAATAAGGTTTGCAGCAATGTTTTTTCAGTTTGATTCTAAATAATAGCATTCATTGGTGAAGGAACATTCTTGAAAACCAGTCCATTTGGTATCAGTGAGTAATACTGAGGTCTGTGGTTGGTTCATACGCAATTTACTGCAGCCTTTTATAATTATTTTATTGCTCAGTTTAATCAAGTAACCGGGAGACCAATAAACGTTGTTAACAATTGGAAGGTTGAATCGATAACCTCGTTTATATCCGTAAGTAACAAGGCAAAGATACAAGAGACAACCTTATGTTTCGTATTGATAAAATAAACAATACTGGCGAGTGTGCAAAAAACCAGGGGTGCATTATTTATTATTTTTTGAAATAAACCCCAATTTGTGACTAAGCTAAAGGGTGGTTTACGCGTCGACCGATACCTAAGTAATAAACATGTTTCACAATGTATCTCAACATTTAAGTGCACCTGAACTTAACTATCAACAAAGTAGCTCGCTTCGCATTTGTTTGTTATCCGAGAACTCGTTTATCGATGATACTAGAACTTGTATATATTCGTTGTTATTGCTGCTGTTTGCTTTTGCATTTCTGTTATTGCTTGCTCTCTCAGCGCTCTCCCAGCTTCTTGAACATCTGTTTTTATGGTCGACTAAGTATCTCGTGGATACCAGAGAACAGTTTAATTTTAAGAGAACACGAACGTAGGGGATGCTCAATGAGTACGAGTATGACACGACATTTGGGGCTCTCTTAATTATTTCCGCCTTTTGTTTGCACGACGATTTTTGAGGTGTTATTTCGATGCTCTTTGTTCCTATTGTCTGAGCGTTCATTGTTTCCTTTGTAAGAAGTTAAATATTTTTTTAAACACAAAACATCAAATTGTGTTATCAGCTGTCCGTTTTTATTTTTTAGTATTTTAATAAGTGTCTACAATTTAATTTAATTGATTAGATTGTTATCGGTCAATTGCATACTCGTACTAGGTATCAAATTTAGAGTCAAGTGTCGCTCATTATAAGTGTAGTCGTTACTATTTAGCGGCAGGTAGTTCTAAGGCAGATAAGATCGACTTCTGTACAGGTATAAATTATAAATAATTTATTACACATGTGCTGACAAAGTATTGTTTGCGGTAGGCGTGTTTTTATATTGTATAGGTACGACGATAACTTTACTATATTATCAAGACTTTAAAAGGTTGTTTTTGTTTTTAGAAAACGGTTAACTATCTGTAACAAACCCAGTCATTTTAAAAGTTTTAAATATTAAGAAAAAAAATTTAGTCGAGATAAGCAAAAGATACCCAAAAAACTGTTTGGTTGCTGTAACCGAATATGCTTTCCAAAAATTCCGTTAGTCCCGCATACTATTCCGCTTTGCTTACCTACTTACTTAAAACCTACAAAATCCCATTTAGGAACAAGGGGAAACATCTCTCAAATCAGTGAGCTATGCACGATATAAGTGCCGGCCCCGAACGGCTAATGCATTGTCTAGAGAACTTTTTACATGGCTTTGAGATAAATCTCTTACTCGTAAAGTCGCCGGCACTGTCGAGGTGGAATTCCGCCGCAAAGAATTCTTAGACGTTCCTACACGGAATTGAACCTGGATTGACTGACATGACACTGCTTGAATATATATACCCAGAGAAAAAGTAAGTTGGAAATCGATCAAACTAAAATAATTCGAGTGGATAAACCGACTTTCTGGTGCAAAAACCTACATTTCATAGTATTAATTATAACATTTTGTTGAGATATCATATGAGGGTTGCTATAGCCATATCATGGTATTCACAGTCAATTACACAGTAATATCAGCCAGTTGAGATAGTTGAGACTATTGAAAAGTTCTTTGTAGTAACCAAACCCTGTTTAGTTGGATGTTGTAACACACTATTGGTTATTCCAACATCGTCATATAAACCCTATAATATTTTATTGGTTCTAGACACAACAAAATCTTTCTTCACGGCGAAAACATATATCAAAATCCCCAAAAAACTTTATAAGAACAGAAAAAAGGTCAGACAGTTTAATTTTCTTGGGTTAGCCCCTTAATGCTTCCAAACGATGCTGCCGTATATAAAACGAACTATAAAGAAAACAATATTTTCTAGAATATAGAAACAGGATTAACTGTAATTTAGCGACATAACTCAAACTTGATCAGAATTTTCGCCATAGATACCCTTCCTTATTATTAAAAACAGCAACCAGTTTGTTTCGGTGGCTTCCCATTTTTTACGAGTTACGGCCAACCAAAGCTTAATAATATACTTTGGTATATACCTTAAATAATTCTTTTCAGATATGGGCATCACTGCAATGCTTATCAAAACAGCTATCCAAAGACGTATTTATTTTACTCAGTTGACCCGTTGCAATGCGGTAAAATACTAAATTTGTTCAAAAAGTACTTATAGCCAACAATCTATAACAACAACCAATACATAAACAAATTCAGGTTCAATAATAATCTTAATCTGTTGTGAAAACCGATAATTCTTTTCTTGAACCAAAAGTTTGAAAGTCAGTTCCAACTACTGAAAGTTGCTGTGTACTCAATCAACAGTCGGTTGTAACGATGGATAGTTAGTGCAATCACCATGGATAGTTAGTGCAATCACCAACATTCGGTTGTGGCAACAAATCTGTTCTTTGTGTGTATGTTTGTATATTTTCTACCATATGTATTTTATTATGATCGGCCCGGTCAGAGTGTATATGGTACACCGAAACCTTTTTAAAATTAAAAAATACTCGAATAGACAGTTTGACTTTATCTTTATTTCCAAAAGAGGTTGGTTTGGTTCACAAATTAAAAGTCCAATATATATAGTGTTTTTCTCGCATACTACTTATGTATTTATATAGAAATCTTATTTTTTATTTAATGACATAAGAGCAGCCAATTTTGTTTTATACTCCCGAAAAATTTGGAAGAAAAACGGTGCCTCGAATAGACTGCCAGGACAATTCTTCTACACCCTCAAGTGTGGATTCACCACTACAATGACACCATAAAGAATTATCACGTCTATAGTTCTAAACCCATTTCTTTTAGCGTACCGGGTTCTCGGTACGCTCCACACTTTCTCATTTAATATGTTTATTTATTAATTTCAGTATTTATATGAGATTATTTACTAGTTGTCTCCTCTTTTCAAAATACGTTCATTCTTGAGTTGGTAGTAAATTTTTCCTCAATATAATTACCTTTATTTCATTTTTTAAACTTAGTATGGACATAAATACTGTTAAATCATTGAACACACCCATTTCAATAGTAGAACTGAACATACCCCGTTAATGTCATATGGGTTTTGAAAGCTAACCTCAATAGCGTTAGTCTGTAACTGGATTTTAAAATTGTTTCAACTTTCCTCATGGAGTGGTCGGATAATGAGAAGCGTATCGCTGTATTAGCGCTTTTCAAGTGTGAAATGACAAAAGCGATATTTTCAAAACGCTCCGGACACTAGGGACTATCCGTCTGTTCATCTACCAATGCATAAAACTGTTTGAGGAGACTGGAGATGTAAAAGACCGCCACCGGTCGGGCCGCCCACACTCTGTTCTAACACCGCATGTCAAAGCCGTTAAATCAATAATTCACAGAAATCCGCTCCAAAAACAGAAAATCATGGCCCGTGAGATGAATATCACGCAAAAGTCCATGAGTCGAATCATTAAAAAAGTCTTTGGATTTGGGACTTTCAACGACGTACCGGACATTTATTAATTACAGCTTTAAAAAAAAAAGATTTAAAAATGCATACGTCTTTTGGTGAAGCACGCTGATAACTTTCACAGAAAAATTTTGTTCATCGACGAAAAAATTTGTACCGTTTAGGAAAAATTAAACAAGCAAAATGATAGAGTGTATGCGCGGTCATCTAAGGAAGCAACTGATTTGATCCCAAGGGTGGAAAAGGGTCATCACCCAGCTTCAGTCATGGTTTGGTGGGGTGTCTGTTACGATGGGGTCACTGACCTGCATTTCTGCGAACAAGGAGTCATAACATCGGCCAAAGTTTACCAAGAAACCGTTTTGGAAGCTGTTGTGAAGCCTCTTAACAATTCCCTGTTCCAAAATCAGCCATGAATTTTCCACCAGGATTCTGCGCCGGCCCATAAGGCTAAAACTTCCCAGGCCTGACTTCAAAACAATTTGCCAGCGTTCATTTCCTCTGAAGAAAGACCCACAGGCAGTCCACATTTAAACCCATTGGATTACAAATTGTGGACGGTTTTAGACGAAAAGCTTTGTCACAAAAGATACCCCAACATTGGATCTCTTAAGACTGCTTTGGTTCAAGCTGTGGCCAATTTTCCAATGGACGAGATTCCTGCAGGTATTGACGATTGGCCAGTGCGACTTTAGGCGTGTGTAACGGCAAAAGGCGTACATTTCGAATAAGTAGATTCTCTTTGGATACAATATACACCAATAAATTTATTAAAATTATTTGTTCCAAAAACATTCAGTACTTTTTGTTTTACAGCATAAAACGTGTGTAACAGTATTTTTGTCCCTACTAAGTAGATCATTTGGGCCAAATAAACTTGTCGCCGAAAGGATCAATTTTGAGCCAATTAAACTTGTTGCCGAAAAGATCAATTTTGGCATTGGTGGCGGACCATCCTGCTGAAATTAAAGACGCCCTAGTCCAAGTCTGCAACTCCGGCCACAAAAGATAGTATATCGTGGCTCTGAAGCTCTCTCTTTGTGAAGCAAAGTGACCTTTACAGCAGCATTTTGAAAGAAAAGCTAGTAAAAACAAGCTAAAGTCGGACGTGGTCGACTATATTAAACCCTAAACTTCTGGTGGTGCAGGGTATAAAAAATTGTAAAATGCAACCTATTTTGTTTTAAATTTCATATTGTATCTTCTTGAAACTATTGGTTTCTTTCATTCACAAAGTACTCAGTCCTCCTGCCACGTCACAGCTAAAACAATTTTAATCATAAACCTTACAACATATAATCGGATGAATCGATACTTTTTAATAACTTTTTTCCTTGGTCCAAAAAACTTACGTGTGACAGATTTCATCAAGATCTGGCTTCTAGAGTTTAAAAACATTAAATCGGATGAAAATATGTGTGTGGGAGCGATGTCTAAATCTGGACCGTTTTTTCTAATTTCAATGGCGTTGTTGCCATAAAACTAAATTATAGTAATGCGGTTGTGATGCCATCACTCTAAAAACCGAACCAAAATGTCACACCATTATCATTCATGTGGTTACCAATAACGTGCTAGACTTACGAACTATTTGCAAAAACTTGCGTACAACAGACGCGGTGCGTGCCTCATTTTGGGCGAAACATCTTATCAATAAACGCACAGTTCGGCCTACATTGCATTGAATGTGGAAGTAAGTTCGCATTATTTCCCAACTTTAAAATAATATTGGCTTTTTCTCAGATAAAGGGTGGTTAAATTTTAAGGGTCGATGTTGAATGTGAACCACATTAAACGTCAAGTTTTTTTTTTGTATTTCATTTGACATTTCTTGATTTTAGACTAACTCAATTTGAACCACGGAAATATACAGAAGCGAGCAACGCTTTAAAGTTATTCAGGCTAATTATGAAAATGAAAATCAATTTTCGAAGAAAATCATCTTCAGTGATGAGGCACATTTTCACCTCAGTGGATTTGTCAAAAAGCAGAATTGCCGCATTTGGGCGAATGATAATCCAAGAGTGATTGTCGGAAAATCAACGCACCCACTCAGAGTGACTGTTTAGTGCGGTTAATTGGCTGGCGGCATAATCGGGCCGTATTTTTTCCAAAATAAGGCCGGTCAGGCAGTAACTGTGAATGGTGTTCGCTATCGTAACTTTTTATGGTCCGAATTGGAAGATGTGGATGTGGACGATATTTGGTTTCAACAGGACGATGACACTTGCCACACAGCTAACAAACAAATGACTCACGACAAATCAACATCGGCCCTTAAAATTATACCACCCTATATAACATTGACATACTCTCAAGATTTCAATTAGGGAAAATAAGGCCAACCACTACCAGTATTATAAAAAGAGAGCAAAATGACGATGTGCCGGTAGTGAAACGTAATAGAACTCATGGACAACATCCGTAATGGCTCCCCACAGAAAATAATCCAATAGGCTCAAAGCGGCCACTTGACATCACAAATTCGGCTTATTATTCTATTTTCAAAAACAGTGCGTAAAATATCGATGGTTGCGTTGGCTGTGGATGTGGTGCCGTTGACGGTAACGGCGGCTCCTTGCTCATTTTCGAAGAAAAATGACCGATGATGCCGCCAGCCCAAAATCCACACCAAACAGTGATTCGATGAGGATGCCTTGGCTTCTCAATTCTCACGTGTGGGTACACTGAACCCTATAAGCGTCAATTTTGGTTATTGACATAGCCACCGAGATGAAAATGAGCTACATCTGAAAAAAAAATTCAATGTGTTTCACTCGTAACAACAAGAACTTCACAGGCAAAAAAAAATTATCGACAAATCGTTGGTCCAGCCAATACTTAGTAGAGAAACTCGGTTCATATTAAGGCATACCTCCCACATAGAAGTTGAACCGATTTAACCAATAACAACGAACATTTCTAAGCAATTCAAATATGAAATTAGTTTTAAAATATGGGTAAACTGGGTCAAAACACATATTTGTATTTGGATTTTCTAAACTTTCAGGAGGGCAGGATATTGTATAGTCGACCACGCCCGTCGCTATAACTACTCGTATTACTACGAGTAGTTATAACGATGTGAATTGCTTTTTTCACGGCTTTTCAGCAACGAGCTCACATAATTTGTGTACCCTACACCACACTATGCTACAGGTATTATGACTTAGTGCTGATTTTTGCAACACTGAAAGGAATAGAAATAGACCCTCTGTAAAGTGAAGTCGAATAGCTCCCAAAGTATTCGTTTATAAACCGTTTTATCTGATGCATTGCCAATGTTTTTTTTTTTACTTTTACCAAATGTTTTAGAAATGTTTTTTTTCTGAAGCGTTTGAAATTTCTTACTGGCTTATAACCAAAATTAAATTCAATTTACAAACACATCCTGGTCTACTAGTGGTGGTGCTGAGGAAGCGTAAAATATCGTCATAAGGTGCACATGATTCGCCCAAGACGAACATAACGTCATCCACATTTTTTCCAACACATTTTAGCTGGCCGGACAAATGACATTTACTCGGAACTTTGTTTTTTTAAAATTTCCACTTGTCCACAGTAATTACGTACTTCCGCTACAATTTTATTGAACCGATGTAAATGATATAAGCAATGTTCAAAGTTTTGCTATGACTTGGCAATTTTATTCTAGTTCGCTATCAACAATTGTTACTTTTGAACTTTGAACAATAATTTTTTGAAAACTGAGATCAAGGCAACTACTCAATAGCTGCAAGTATTCAGCCTAATCCCCCAAATATTACAACTATATTGGTCACCAAACCATAACCGTAACCTTAATTCGATTTGAAGTATTATTTTGTTTTATGATTTTTTAATTCCCTTAAAAACATTTGTGTTTGTAAAGCCAACCAATAAAATATCTGTCATATGAAACAGCCTCAATTCAGTGGAATGGATTAGTTCAATTGTGTTGATACATCGACGATTGTACAGAATAATATAAAACAGAAAATTAAAAAAAAATAAATTGAGTACTAGGTAAAATAAACAGTTGTCAATGGATTAATTAAACCTAAATAGTGGGCAAAGTCGAATACACAGATTTTGTTTACAAGCAAACACAAAGGAAATAGCCAAATGTATATTAGGGTGTAACTTCCAATGCGCTTTAAAATGTACAAAGTTGTTTTTACTCTACTGAATTTTTTAATAGTAATTTATAAAACTGTGCATCTAGAATCTTAGGATTGCTTGATCCAAGTAAAGATACTTTTTTTAATAGCCTTTTTTTGACAGATCACGTGTGAGTCCTGTCATACTGACATTTTATTTGTGTTTAGTATTGTTTGGCATTTCATCATGAAAAGACTTACGCCTGAACAACGTTTACAAATCGTTCAACTTTATTACGAAAATTCACGTTCTGTGAGGAATGTGTTTTGTGCACTTCGTTCAACTTATGGTCGACATAATCGGCCTACTATTCGCAACACCATCACCCATCTTGAGACCCAGCATTCATTATTGGATGGTGGTGTGCTGCCGAGGTCACGGCGGCCTTTTGGCCGATATTTTGTTTCATAAATAATTGGACCATACCAATATTATCGTAATAAAAAGAATTGACAAACATTTCCCAAATAATTTGTGTTTTATTCAAAATCAACATCGGCCCTTTAAATTTAACCACCCTTTAGAATACCATTCGAAAAACCCAAATAGAGTCGTTGGATCTTTCTAATACAATTAGCCTGATCTTATTAGGTAAGACGGAGTTCGAGTTGATAATGTCAGCGCATTAAGAGCGTCAAAGAGGCACACCTTTAACCTCCATTTCGGGCAAGAAAATAAACAGAAAAACCCTAGTTGTTCCTTTAGGATCTTGACGTTATAGGTTTTTATTAGTGTTCGAAAGAAGAGGTTGAAATATCATAGCATATGTAGACGACTAAGTAATACTAGTTTATGGAAAACAATGCACGCTTTATGGAGGTGTACTAATGGGCTTGATATAGAGACTAGCCAAACGGGCACCAGGAAACGGTTTATAAGTGAGCGCGGCAAAGTTCCAGGTTATAATTTTTGTCAGGAATCAAATACTTATAATTGCAAAAATTAAAACGCCCAAAATTGCGCAAGGTATTATTTTTAGGACGATGCTTAGATGAAGTTTTTGAACATAGTCGGTAAGCCTCAGAATAAAGAAAACGAGAAGAATTGGTTGAGGCCTTTTTTCGAAAGCAATGACTGATTTACACCACGGTTGTAATTCTCATATTTGAAGAATCCACGTATCGTAATATTGTGACAAGGCATAGATATATCTGATATGTATCTATGTATCTGGCTTTGTATTAGCAACAAGTATCCAAACTTAAAGATTAACTGCCACCCTAATGTAAAATCGCGTTTTTTCAATCAATACTTGTTGTATGTACATGAAGTACGTACTCATTGTACATAGAAAGAGTCACAATCGATTATTGTAACAAAGAAATGTTCGTAACAACTGGTTTTTATTGTTACGAGTATTTACAGAAAAAAAACAAGCAAACCGAAGACCTATAAACATTGTAAGCACAAATGTTTAAACAAAACGTACGTTTAGCGAAGCGTAAATATTGAAATAAATACGTTGTGTATTAGTTTTTAGTTAGCTGAAGATGCATAGGGTGAGATTTTTTGATACGAGAGTTGCTATATATATTTCTGGCGCCATCTGACATTTCGATTGGAAAGTTTGACATTTTGTAGCATAAACGTACTCAGAACGTTGACGTACGACCATCATTTGTGTTGTTTACAGTGACTTCAAAAGATCAATATGGCAAAAAAAATTGAATTAAATCGAAATCATTTTTCACAACATTCGACGTGGATTATCACGACAAGAGTGCATCGATGAACATTAATCTTTGTATGGCGATAAAGCACCATCCTATAGCACTGTGAAAAACTGGTTTAATGAATTCAATCGTGGCCGACGCTCGCTCAAAGACGAAAGTCGTGAAGGTCGTCCAAAAACGGCCTTTGTGGCAGAGAACATTGATGCCGTGCGTGAACTGATAATGCAAGATCGTCATGTGACATACCGTGAGATAGAGGCATCCTTGGACTTTTTTTTCACCAGCATACATTCGATATTGCATGAAACCTGGCCGTAAAAATGGTTTCTTCTCGTTGGATCACAAACAATTTGACAATTTGAAATTTTGAACAATTTGAAATTTTGAAAAAATACGATCGCGGTGCTTCGAAAGACGTTTATAAGATCGTCACAGGTGACGAATCATGGATCTATGCGTATGAGCCCGAATCAAAACAGCCATCGACCGTGTGGGTCTTCGAAGACGAGCCTAATTTAACGAAAGTTGTTCGTCGAAGAAGCACTTTGGAGCAAATGGTCGCCTGTTTCTTTGGCAAAACTGGTCATGTGGCGACTGTTCCTCTTGAGCAACGTAGGACGGTCAATTCTGAGTGGTACACCACAGTTTGTTTGCCTGAAGTCTTTGGAGAAATTCGAAAAAGGAACGAGAATACAAATCATTGTACACCATGACAATTCGAGCTGTCACACATCGGCTCAAACTAGCGCCTTTTTGACTGGCCAAAACGTCGATCTGATGGGTCATCCGCCGTACAGCCCTGACTTGGCACCCAATGACTTCTTTTTATTCCCGCACATCAAGAAAAAAATGCGTGGTCAACGATTTTCTTCGCCAGAAGATGCTGTTAAAGCGTTCAAAAACCATGTTTTGAAGGTGTCTCAATCGGAGTGGAAAAAGTGCTTCGACAATTGGTTTGAGCGCATGCAAAAGTGTAGAAATCACGCTGGAGAGTACTTTGAAAAACACAACATTATTAGGTCAGAAATATATATCGCAGCCCTCGTACGTAAAATGTTTTTTTTTTTGCTCAAAAACACTGCTATAATTTGTTTTATTACTCTTAATGGGATTCTACGGAAAATAAATACTCGGAAAAATGATTATAAATAACATTAGCTGATAAAAAAAATTGGACTCTTAAATATTCGCCTTCTTGTACATCCCACACAAAAGTGGTTGCCACACCCCATTCTTGACTCTTCCACATGAACGTCTTCCGTATGTTATTTATTACAAGCCATTGTTTTTCCAGAATAAAAAAATATGGCGTTGTCCGATCGTTAGTCCATCGTTCCGACTTCTGTCCACCCAAAGGTAGTAATTAAATTAAACAGGTCACAATTGTATTAAGATAATATAACTCCTCTGTCTGGCGATTGCGTTAGTCATATTTTAGGGCGGGAAGGGCATATTTCCTGGGAATATATGAAACACAGACAGGTCCAATTTCAGCTGGGATTATTATAGTTCGCCGCTGTGGTGTTATAGTTAGAGTGTACGACTATTAAACGTGTAAACCCTCTTATAACTCCCAGTAAAAACATCTAGCAATATTTTTAGCTGCCGTCGACTTTACGAGTAAGAGATTGATCTCTCAGCTATGTAAAAACTTCTCTGAAACAGGCAAGACGAATATAGAGGTGATACGAAAGCATAAACCACGATCAGGTTTAATTTGTGTCTCCAAGAGCGGCAGGGCGTCATATCGGGAAAAACCATGTGTGAGTCCAATTTAAAAACATAGTCCTAAAAAGTCCAAAATCACTTGAGATGGTTATTGATCGCTAGTAACGCTTTGTGCGAAGCAACTGAAAGACAGACGAATACAAATCTCCTGTCAACCACTATAAGCCGCGCATATTCTCCACTCTCTTTGGCCAAAAGTGCCGCCACAACCTGCAAGGCAAAAAAGCAAATTCCGCGCTTAACCCTGTATGTTTTGTTGGAATTTGCTTTTTTATGTAACAACCGCGCACTAAATAGGGTTTTGTCACTACAACGAAGTAATCTGTTGTCACCACAAATTATTGGTACCAAAGTAACATATACATCACAAGTGATTGGTTCCCATAACCAATAGTTAAACTGAATTCAGTTGGTATAACTGTGTTATTATCTGTGAAAACCGTGACATGGTTGTAGCAACCATCATATGATATCTCGAGCCATGTTACCGTCAATACTATGGAACGTTGGTTATTGCAATGGAAAGTCGGTTTATTGAACCGTATTTTTGTAGTTCGGACCGATTTCTAACTGATTTTTCTCTCTGTATAATAGCCTTCCCACAGTACAAGGGTTGCTATTTATATTTCGGGTCCTGACGACTCTAGTATTCCCAGATGCAAACTGGAACTTCCATTTTCAACTTTGACATTTTTAGCATGACTTCACTCTGAACGTTTTGTCATTTGAGGGCGAATTGCTTTGTTTACAGTGTGTTGAAAAATACATCTCAGTCAAAAAATGGTATTATACCGTGAACATTTTTGTGCGATGCTTTTTGTACGAGGGTTATCGAGACAAAAGTGTTCAAATCAACTTGCTTCCACTTTTGGTGATGAAGCACTATCAAAAACCACTGTTAATCGCTGGTACCAAGAGTTCAGTCTCGGACGCCGTTCGTTCCAGGATGAATTTCGCGAAGGACGTCTAACTTCGGTCACTTTGGCAGAAACCATCGACGCTGTGCGTGAACTGATTAAGCAAGGCCGACATGTGACATACCGTGAGATTAAGACATCCTTGGGCATTAGTATGAGAAGCATCAATAAGATATTGCATGATTATTTGACCGTGAAAAAAATTTGTTCTCTTTGGATCCTACATATTTTGACGAATGCTCAAAAAAAAGGATCGTATGGATTGGTGCAATAAGATGTTGATAAAGTATAACTGCGGTAGCTCAAAGGCAGTGTATAATATTGTCGCAGGTGACGAATCATTGATCTTTGCTTATGAACACGAAACAAAACAGCAATCGACCGAATGGGTCTTTCAAGACGAGCCAAATCCAACAAAAGTTCTTCGTGAAAGAAGTACATCGAAGCAAATTATTGCGTTTTTTCGGTATAACCGGCCATGTTGCCACAGTGCCTTTAGTGGAACGTAGGAGATCAATTCTGAGTGGTATGTAATCATCTGTGTTCGAAGAAATAAGGAGAGATAATTATCTTTATTCTGAGTAGTTTCGCCAAAAGTTGTATTTATTCAAAAAATGTTGTTTTAATAAAAGATGAAAAGCTCAATGAGTTTCTAACGGATTTTTAAAAATGACACCGAATTGTATTTGTAAGAACACTCTATTTATTATTCAAATTAAAAATTGTTCGGTTCCTTTTAAAAAATTCTGTGTAAAAACGCATTTAAAGTTAAAAAATTACAAAAATTTTTAAAAAAAAAGGATTTTAGAGGAAAAATAGATAGATTTTTTTCAGTGTGATTTTAAAAGTGTATACACCATTCGAAAGGCCGCAGTTTCTTCTTCAAAATCAGCTTATCCAACTTAAAATCGGTTGATATTCAACCAAGTTACTGGCATATAAGTGCGTACGATCCGAAAAACCGGTTTTTTACTCGTAACTCCAGATTTTGAAGGTGTTTGGGAAATTTCAAAACCGGTTTCTTGTTGTACTCAGCCAGATCGACAAGAAATATCATATCATTTCACAGGTATTTTTTCTCTGTCACACTGTGTAATAAAAGAAGACGGATCATTTTGCATCACAACAATGCGAGCTCTCACACATCAGCTAAAACGATGAGCTATTTGACCACTTAAGATGTCGAATTGATGAGCCATCTACCGTACAGCCCTGATTTGGCACCCAATGGCTTCTTCTTATTTCTAGCATCAAGAAAAAACGTGGTCATAGTTTCATCGCCCGAAGCATCTGTTGAAGCGTTCAAAAATCATTTTTTGGAGGTGTCTCAATCGGAGTGGAAAAAGTGCTTCGAAAATTGGTTTGTGCTTATGTAAAAGTGTATTGATCTTAAAGCAGAATATATTGAAAAACAATTAAACCATTTCCAATGACACAATTGTTGTGTTTTTATTGCCAGGCCCGAAATACAAATAGCAACCCCCGTATGATGTTGAATATAGTTAGTTGTACGGTACGAACTTTGATGAATATGACTTTAGTGCAAAGTCATAGGCCTGTTCAAAGTTTCAATTTTTTTTTTTTTAAAAATCCATCTAGTTATTATCGCTAGGATTCTTTCGGATAATAAACGACGCTGCAATATATTTTAAAGAGATTTTTTAATGTTATTGTGCGAACCTGCCATACAGACGGACAATGAGACTTGGCTCAAACCAATTAAGTCATGAAACGGATTTCATAGACTTGCTACACTTTGCAATAGTACTCGTACTATCATGCCCAACATAGTGAAGGTATAACGAGCCCAATACCAAGAAATCTGCACTCCATAACAACCTCATAATTATTAACTTTTACTACTAAAAGACATGAGGCAATGCTTTAACTTTGATATTTGCACTCTATACTAAACTCATTTACGCCAACTTCATCAACAGTTTCATTGCGAGTTTATTTGAAAATTACAACTTTTTCCCTCCATAATAAACTTTAAATGGAAAAGGTCAAAATGCAATCACTTTACTGGTGACCCATTATTAGTGCTTTGGCGTAACTTGGCTGATTTGACAAGGAAACGCCAACGAAGCGCCAAATCACCGAAGCATATCATTGGATCGTACGGTCAATTTACACAATTTAACTTCAATTTTTATTCAACTCACAGTCGCTGTGCTCGCTCCTCGTCTTCAATTCGACATTAAAGAGCACTCACACACACTGTGTCCCACCAAATATTTTATGAAGTTCTTGTCGCCTGTGATGTTGCACGAACAGCAGTTGGACACTACACAAAAAGGGTTCAAACATTAATTGAACTCTCATTGCTGCGAACGGCGAATATGATTTTGGTTTTTGTTTTTTTTCCTTGATCTGCATTCGGAATGACATCAATTTTCATTTGCAACAGAACGTCGAGTGCATTCTAATTAAGTACAACTGGGTGCGTTTCAGGTGCATTTCCAGTACAAGTGACCCTATGCCAGACAGACTTGGAAACAATGAATGCCACAACAAATCACTCAATCGTGTTCGTCTGTATGTGTGTTTGCATGTATGTATATAAATATATACACTGCGAATCATTTGAATATAATATAAGTATGTATTGCAATTGTTCAAATAACAAACGTACATTGAACTTCTGAACCGATAACAACAATAGTTTATTAATACGAAGGCTGCTATATATATTTCTGGCCTAATAATGAAAATGAGAATATTTATCATCAAAAATGGTTTTATTGTTTTTCAAATTATTCTCCAGCATGATTAATACACTTTTGCATGCGCTCAAGCCAATTGTCGGAGCACTTTTTCCACTCCGATTGAGACACCTCCAAAACATGGTTTTTGAACGCTTCAACAGCATCCTTTGGCGACGAAAATCGTTATTAACGCATTTTCTTCTTGATGTGAGGGAATAAAAAGAAGTGACTTGGGTGCCAAGTCAGGGCTGTACTGCGGATGACCCATCAATTCGACGTTTTGGCCGATCAAAAAGGCGCTGGTTTGAGCCGATGTGTGAGAGCTCGCATTGTCATGGTGCACAATGATTCGTCTTCTCTTGTTCGTTTTTCGAATTTCTCCGAAGACATCAGGCAAACAAATTGTGGTGTACCACTCAGAACTGACCGTCCTGCGTGGCTCAAGCGGAACAGTCGCCACATGGCCAGTTTTGCCGAAGAAACAGGCGACCATTTGCTTCGAAGTGCTTCTTCCATGAACAACTTTCGTTAGATTTGGCTCGTCTTCGAAGACCCACACGTTCGATGGCTGTTTTGTTTCGGTCTCATACGCATATATCCATGATTCGTCACCTGTGTCGATCTCATGAACGTCTTTGAAGCACCGCGATCGTATTTTTTAAAATTTCGTTGCCCCAATCGACACGAGCCTTTTTTTGAGCGATTGTCAAATTGTGCGAGATCCAACGAGAACAAATCTTTTTGAAGACCAGGTGTTCATGCAATATCGAATGCATGTTGGTGGAAGAAATGCCCATGGATGCCTCTATCCCACGGTATGTCATATGACGATCCTGCATTATCAGTTCACGCAACGGCCGCAATGTTCTCTGGCACAACGGCCGTTTTTGGACGACCTTCACGACCTTCGTCTTTGAGCCAGCATTGGCCACGATTAAATTAATTAAACCAGTTTTTCACAGTGCTATAGAATGGTGCTTCATTGCCACACAAAGATTTAAGTTCATCGATGCACTCTTGTCGTGTTAATCCACGTCGAAAGTTGTTATCGCACGAAAATGTTCACGAGTTAATTCCATATTTTGCCAAATTGATTTTTTCAAGTCACTGTAAATAACACAAATGATGGTCGTACGTCAATACGTTTTGAGTACGTTCATGTCAAAAAATGTTAAACTTTCCAATGGAAATGTCAGATGGCACCAGGCAACACTAAGTATTGCCTAGGCCAGAAATATATATAGCAACCCTCGCAATAAAAAGGTGAAAAGAATTTAAATAATGCTACTACTACAATTTAAATTAGGTTCCGACCAAATTGCATATGGTGCATTACAAGCAACCAACTCTCATGTCTGGTGAAATTGCACCATATCGGTATATGGGTTTCAATAGCCCACGCACAATTGTCCCTCTCGATTGTAGGTCCTGCCGCTCTTAAGGCAACATTGTAAATTCAATCCAATCAATCTAAAGCTTCAGACCGAGGAGCCGAATCTCCTAAATACGATTAGCAAAGTGGTTCAGGGTATTTCATACACTGAAATACCCTGCCACAAATATATTTATGTTTGAATTTCAACATTATAGGCTTTCACAAACATTATATGCTTGGGACAAAATTCTAGCAAAATTTATTCGTTTCTAGTTTTCTTTCAAGTGAAAGAAAACTAGTGATTATAAGTGAAACTTTTCAGTGCAAAAAATTAAAATTTGACTTAACTTGTAAAAGCTTTTGAAAAAAATAACTTTTACAAGTTTGATGACGAACCCTATGAGCGAATATCCGATCTATTGGTACCAAAAACAATAAAAATTTCACACAATTTGAAATGTAACATAATTTTTTAAATCTGGATAAATTTAAAGTACTCAATGCAATTGGCCTTTCTGCACATCAGGAAGTAGAGGGAATAATGTATTCGACCACTTCCGACTTAAACACCCTTGCTATTTTGTAAAAAACTTGTCTTCTACTATAATGTAGGTGCAAGAGGTCTCGATCCGGTTAATCCCTGTTCAATCTGTTAAAGCAAAAGATCGAAATAAACAAACAAGCAAGCAAAAAATAAATCTCTATTCGTAGCAATTGATTTGATTTCATACATATAGTCTAGATATGGCTACACCTACTTCACTTTTGATTGGGAAAAGGCTTAAATCTCTTCCCAATCAAGACGGTTTTTAAAAAACCCGAAAATCGTTTTTTTTGGAAAAAGGGTTTTAAAAATATCGGGAAGAACCGATATTTTGCGAACAATCCATTTATCGCCCAGACCCACATGGGGAGTATTAAAAATAAAAAAAAATCGTGGGATGAAGCCAGTACCATGGTATTAGCAGGATTAGCTACCAAAACTTCATACATAGCTGAGGCAGCCACGATTGAAATCGTGTTGCATGATTGAAATTGTGTTAAAAAAATAGGAACATTTTGCTCTTTGTATAAACCAATACGAGTTACATTTTCTGTCAATTATATTGAATTTTGTAAAAGAAACTTAGATATGGACCTTTCTTAACATATTCTTAATCGTCGTCGTTTTAAGTGGATCCTGTAATTCGTAGACGATCTAGCTATGTCTGTACGTACGTCTGTTTATTAAAAGCCTGATTGCGGCTATCCGAAATAAGATACGAGAATGAATTTTCAAAGCTTGTGGCTATAAGCCAAATTGAAACAAAAAAATGGCAGGAGTCGGCTCAGAGTATTAATGAGCTGAGGTAGTATGTAAGACAAAGAATGGTGCAGGGTATAATGTTGATGTTGAATTAAACAAATTGTGATTACAAATTATTTCAGAAAATTAAGAGATACTCGTAGTACATTCGTTCGAAATTGTTTTTCTATTCAATTGGCTTGCAGTGTACTTAAGTCGGACATGAAACCATAATATTTTACTTATCGTATACACATCAGTGAGTATTTGTAGAAAACACGATACGTACCACATCCACATTGAGGGGCGACTGTAATTGCATCTTATTACAAAACAAACAACCGAACGAATTGAACACTGTTTGCCACACAAAACCAGACACCACAAATCGAATAGCAATGACAAATTACAGTATAACAACCTTCTCCAATTTGAGTCGAGTGCAACAATTCCCAGAATCGAGGGTAACCCTAAGGCAATGCTGCCAGTGCAACATTTTACCTCATTGCGTTTTTCGGGGGGCGGAGAAATTGTCAATCTATTGAAGATTTTTCTACTGTTCATTATCGCATTTACGGATAATGAATAGAACGAGTAATTCCATCGGAATTGCAAATGAATCACACTCAACGATGATCAAATTGTTGGTTTTTCTAGATTTATCAATTGCATAATACATATAGGACATCGTTTGGTCCATTAAGTTTGAATGATTTGTGGGTAAAAAATAATTGTTTTTTTTTGCATAGAAGAGATTTGAAACCAATATCAATATCGTCTGGTGTAGTTTGAAGCGAAGTATGTACTTGAACGAAATGGATTGCGTAACTTTCATTCGAAGGTAGGTATATTATGTTTGTCATTACCTTTGTAATATCTAATAATATTGATCTGAGACCTTATCAAAAATACAAAGATATCTACTGTGGCCAGATTTTTAAATTCAATAAACATGTAAAAGTAGCGAGCGGGACCGACTTAATTATACCCTTTCCTTTGAATTTGCAGGAAAATGACGTAAAAATCGCCTCAGGATTTAAGAGTTTTTTTGCCCCTTGTAAATTACTCGTAATGTCACTATAGCTTCTTTCTGATATAACTTCAGTTTTAAACGTGGTAATACATTAAGACGATTTATCCAAGTCCATCGTCTGTGGGTCTTTTGAAAGCAAGATAGTGGTCAAAGAAACTGAGATTTCATTGTGAATTTTAGGACGATAACGGCTTATAGTCATAAGCTTAGGATCAAAGAAAAGTTTCCATTTAAGCGACTTGTGGTACGTCAGGAAAAGCACAATTTTTAAGTACTTTATGTGCTAAATATATCATATAAATAATATTATTATGGATGAACTATGGCTTATTTTGGGATAGTGATCAGAAACTCTTTGTCTAGTGAGAAGTCTCAAGTAAGGCGAGACCGACTACATGACACCCTCATTACTAGGGTTAGTCACTTTCTTTGCGGCAAATGCTCATCCCACCACCGGTTACTAAACGGAATACAGACAATTATTTTTTAGTTAGTTTGGGATCAAAAACATTCCTCACCGAGTGCAATTACAGCTTGTGGAAACTGATTTCTTTCTGCTTAGTGTAATCAGTCCGGCTTTTTAAAACCAGCGGACGGTTTCTTAAAAACCTCCATTTTCTGATTTCAGAATAATTCGGGTTTTTGGGTCGAATTACCGGTGTAAACCGCCAGTTATAACAAGACACAAAATCATATTTTAATTCTTGGCAGTTGCATATATAGGGTGATCCATCTAGAGGTATTTTTTCAGAACAAAAACTAATATAAAAATTCAAATCAAGTGTGGAATCTTTATTGGTAATTTGAAAGGACATTTTATGGAAATTTTATTAAAAAAATGGCATAAAATGTCCTTTCAAATTACCAATAAAGATTCCACACTTGATTTGAAATTTTATATTTATTTTGTTCTGAAAAAATACCTCTACATGGATGGCCCTATATTTATAAATATATAACTACTCACGCAAGAAATAATGATCTATAGAGTGGATTGGCTTGTCTGGAGCCACTTTGATACAAATGTATCTTCCCAGAAATTTAGATTGCAGTGTTTTGAATTTCAAAATCCCAATTCTAAAATATTTTAGCTCTAAGTTAAGATCATTTGTTTTTTCGGTCATTTGATTTAATAAATCGATGTTAATTGTAAATAAAACAAAAAGTTTTCAGAGATTTATCTACTAAATATGTTTTAATATGATAGAAGGATCTATGACAGTTATGCGCAAAAGAAAATATGCTAGCCACGGCTACGGTGGCATACCTCTATCCGATGGTCTACATTTTCAATGACTCTGAGATATAATGGAGGTTCAATGTCGTTAATTTGACGAACTATCTCACCATTTAGCTCTTGAAATGTTCTTGGCTTATTGACTTACATTTTTTCTTTTAAATATCGCCAAAGAAAGAAGTCCAACCGTGTCAAATCGCATAATCGTGGCAACCAGTTAACATCGCCACGACCTGAGATAACACAGCCGTTTATTTTCTCCTGCAAAAGAGACACTGATTCGTTGGATGTGTGGGAATTGGCACCATCCTGTTGGAATCATATATCTTCCAGGTTCATATCCTGAATTTCTGGCCACAAGAAGTCCGTTATCATCTCTCGACAGCGAACCCCATTCACGGTAACTGCTTGGCTGACCTCATTTTCGAAGAAGTACGGCCCGATGAAGCCGCCAGCCTATAAACCGCACCAAATACCAACTCTTTGTGGATCCGGCTTTTCAACATTGACTCGTGGATTCTCATTTGCCAAAATGTGGCAATTTTGCTTGTAACGAATCCACCGAGATGAAAGTTTGCGTCTTCCCAGAAGATGCTTTTCTTTGTAGTCAGCATTCACTTCTGTCTCTTTAACCAATCATTCGACGTATTAGTAACGCTTGCAATGTCAGTAAGCTTCAGCTATAGAGTCAATTGAACCTTGTAAGCATGTAATAAATTCAAATCTTTATTCAAAATTTGATTCGGTGATTTTCAAGAGATGTTCAATTGCTAGGCACGACGACGAGTCGAGCGAGGTTGGCGGCTCTTCTGCTACACTACCGGGCGAGCTTGCACAGGTGGTACTTTAGACCCGGTTTGCTGAAATTTGAGTATAATTCTCCTGATTGTGGAAACATTTTGTCGATTATGTTGACCAACAAATTAGGAAGTGCACGAAATGCATTTTGATTTGCATACCCATTTTCTATGTTTGAAATTTTCAAAAACTGAAACAAAGAAAGGTCAAAATAATTTGGTCAATAAGAACTTGACGTTAAGGTGTGAATCACAATTAACAACGTGTATTATGGTTGGACCACCCATTAATATCTCCAAATTATTCATTTTCCAGGGGAAATGACTATTCCTACTCACCACCAAGACCACCACTCACCAACAAGAGTAATACGAGGACAGATCTATAATCCCGTGACTTTTCCAATTTCACACGTAGTTATATGAAATTCAAAACTGCTGCCAGTAACTACCATGTGCTAAGTTTTAACTCTCAAATTTGAAGTGAGTTTCGTCATTTAGCTTGTGTTCGAAAACTACAACCTCGAAGATTTTGTTAAAAATGGAAAAAGTAAATTTCGAGAGCTACTTTACTCTCTCAATCACTTTGCACTATCGATTTTAATGGTAAAAAAATGGTTAACTGAACTTCGTAGTGGTCGCACAAGTACATTCAAATGACGCTGAACCTTCTGGACGACCAATAAAGGTAAATACACCAGAAAATGTGGAAAAAATTCACTATATGTGACAGCGCATAGAGAAAGGGAACTAAGGGTAAAAAAATCAATTTTAATTTTTTTTTCTTTTTTTGATGTGGACAACATCTGAGCATCGAATGAGACCGATCCCATGCCACAAAAGTGTTCCCTCCCAGAGATATGCGCGTTTTATGAAAGTGAAGTCGACGATTCTAAGCACAAATAGAAAGGGACCTAATCTTTAAATTGGCTCTCCTGAACAAAACTGGTTTAAAACCTTAGGTCCCTTTCTAATTTGCGCGTCACATATGTGACCCTTAGGTCCCTTTCTCTATGCGCTGTCACATATGGTGCTGGCCGATCGAAGAGTAAAAGTGCCTGAGATTATTGATGCCATACGCATTTCATACGAGTATGGCAGTGTGGATCCATTACAACACTCTGGAGACCAAGCAGTCTAAACAATGGATTTCTCGGAGTGAACCAGATCCGACGTATGCCAAGGTGACTTTGTCGGCATATAAGGTGATAGCAACAGTTTTTTGAGATGCAAGCGGAATAATCCACATCGATGACTTTCAAAAGGGAAAAACAATAAACAGCCAACGTATTGGACCGATTTAACGAGGATTTAAAAAAAAGGCCCCATATGTTCAAGACAAAAGTTCTATTTCATCAAGATAATGCACAGGTGCATACGTGTGTAGTTTCAATGGCAAAATTTCATGAATTTGGTAACGAATGGGTACTTCATCCGCCGGATTTATCCCTTAGTGAATATTTCCTTTTTCCAAACCGCACAAAAAAATGGTAATGACTCGCTGGAAAGAGATGCAATTAATGATCAAACAAATGCCTATTTTATGGACCTCGAAATCCTATTTTTTGAAAGGGTACAAAAATTGGAGAAACGTTGGACTAAGTGTATTGGGCTAAAAGGAGATTATGTTAAAAAAATATTTTTTTGGGGCAATAAACTGTGTTTTATTCGAAAAGTCACAGAATTATTGAGCTGCCCTCGTATATCCTCCACTATGTAGGAGGGGAAAACATCCTACTTACTCGTTCAGTACAATTTTGTTGCGAATAACTAATGACTCGAACCAACAATTTTTACTCTTTGATCGGTTTGATGGACCGATCTCGTAAATTTTCAACAGTTCACACAATTCTGTGTGCAAAATAACGCCACAATCAAAGTTCGTTGAAATCTGACGATAAATGCCACTGTTTGGTACTCGTATGTATTGGGGCTATATCACACCGATTTCTATAAATTTTAAAACAGACCATCCTTAGTCGACAAACAAAACAAACCGATCTCAACGAAACATTCCATCGTTGAGATCGGTTTAAATTTGAGACCTTCACTTTAATTAGAGTCTTCAGATGTGTATATCATTGTCAATGGTTATATAATACTTTTTTCTGGGTGTTACAAGCATCAGTATAAACCACTGTACCAGGGTGCAATGAGGGTATACAAATTATATACCCATACTTTGGTTCGAACGCGAGACATTCCGAAATTAATTCGTATTTTCTATCTGAGAATCTACCAGCGCAAAGTCCCCTTTAAAGAACTGGATAACAATAACATTTAACGTGTTTTTTGAGAGTCATTAATTGGAATCGTATCCTTTGGAGGTAGATTAAAAACGATTCCTTGGGAAGTGTTTTCAATTTTTGCAGAGAAGTAAGTGTAATATTATAATTATATTCAACATTTTGTCGTACGTTGACTCCATTTTTTCGTACAATATAGGGATGAATAAGTAAGTACTCAAAAATAAGAGGATTTTCTCATTTTTTATGATAAAATTTTCTTCTAGTTTGGCTAAATATTGGAATTCACGTTCCATACCCATGATCCTTGTGAGCCAAATTTTCATTGCGATTTATTTCCTTTTATAATTAAGCTAATATCGATGACCAGATCCAGCGATATCCAAATTGAATTATTTGAAAATGGAATTTTCTAAGGATCGACAATATCGTACACTTTCTTTTCTAGCATTCTCTTAAATACATGATATTTTGGTAAAGAACTTTTTGACAATTGAGTAACCCTTTTGAAATATACTTTACATTTCAAATTACAAAAACTACCTATTTTTATTGCCAACAACTCTAACACCAGTCCTTGTAATACGAAGTCCTTCACACTCAACACACCATTCACAGTCTCCCTACCATTACCTTTTCAATATTGTAAGAAATGAAAATTATTATTACTTCTGACTCAGACGCATGAAACACAACTTGGCACAATGGAACATTTTGGCCAAAACAAACACTAATTCTTGGCCAATTCAAACACTCTAATTTCATTTGCATAATGACGCAATGACCCTAAGCCACATCAACTCCGTCGGACGGTGGGTACGAGGTAAATCATAAGAAATGTGAAAAGTTGTAAAAGAGCTCGTAACAACACCGAGAACTTCAAAGGGGCGTTAAATAAAGTGACACTATCAGTGCTCGGTAAGAGGAACTGCAGTTGTTGCCGTTGACCTGTGAGCGGACATTCGCCCAGAGGGATAAACGCAAGGTTTGGAACAAATTAAGGGTGTTTTTGTATTAATTTGATTTTGCACAAACATTACTGTAAGTGTTGGCTACCACATTACAGCAAAGTATTTTGATTGATTTTAGTTGATAGACGAAATAAATTACCACTTATTCAAATGGTCAATATAATTTAATTACAACGATTACCTTACAATATGTAACCATTACACAGTACAACATTTTTCAGGTGATTGATTCGGGACTCAATTCTGATAATTGTTTGTGAAAGTAGCCCCAAAATGAAGAACTTCTGCATCATTCGTTTGGTCAAGGTACATCAAATAATAATTTAATAAATAATATAAGTTAGTAAGTATCGTATGGAAGAATTTGCTACGTTTAAGGCTCTTTTGTTTGTCATAACTCGAGAACCACTAGTCCGAATAAGCTGAAACAAATTTAAAAAAATTAAAAATTATTCCTTTAATCTGTTCATACAAAGTTTAGCAACAGTTTCTTTTTTAACAGTTTCTCAGTTATAAATAAATGTATGAAAAAAAAATTATTTATTGCCTAAAAAATTAAAGTTTTTTTTTTAATTCATAAAAAATACAAAACGGCAAAAAGTGTCAAGTCCTATTACCTTGACGTAAAGTCACATAACCTATGAACAAAATGAGACATTGATCATGAAAATCGATTTACGCGTTTCGCTTTTATGCACAATTAAGTGAAGGTATGAATTTCAAAAATTTGCTCGAGATATGCACAAAATTCTTTGGAAAAACGTTGATGACTTTTATATGATTCTCAGAATTTATGATTTTTTCGAAGACAAAATGCATAGTTAATAAAGTAAATCCCTAAAAGAATGGGCTCCTGATAGGTCTTACTTATGGTTGATGCATGAGCCGAGAAAGTTTTTTGCAATAAATATTGATTTGCAATACAATACCTTACGAATAAGTTGAAGATTGCTCTACGCACAGTTCAAAACTATACACAAAGGGTAATTCTCAGTAATGCCAATGAGTCTTCTGTATAAGTATAAGTCGTTTGATTTGTTTCCGAAGTAATCGTTGCCAAAGACTGCTGAAGAAAAACCTTGGCGGGCTTAGAAACAGCTACAGTACAGTCTGCCAGGCAACCAAGCCAATAAATTTCACCAATTTTTTTTAAGGTGATTCTGAAAAAGAAAAAAAGGTCTCGAACCAGAGTGAAAACTGTCCAAGTCATAAAGTTAAAAAATGTTGACAGCGATAATCAGGCGGCCGACAGTGTTTTCTTAATTGACAACTCTGAAGATGATTTACGAAGTCAATCAAAATATTGGAAAAAATAAAAATTTAAACCAAAAACATAACATCGAGTTTAAATACATGACCTCAAGTCCAAAAATAATTTATATAAGACAATAACACCAAAGGTCAACTATTCACTTTCTTTTTTTTTTGTAGCGAATTTTCGTTATGAGATGTTTAAGTAAAAACGAATAAAGATTATATTCGTAGAGCATTTAACATGCTATCTCGAAGTTTGACAGGTCCTTTTCGTCCTTTTATCGAGAAAAGTGAAAAATAAATTATTTAACGGGAGGTTCGAGTATTTTAAATTCTATACATATATTCTTTCTGTTTAGCGAATTTTCGGGATGAGATGAAAGTGAAAAGTGAAGAATAAAGTGAAATCTATGAAGATTATTTTCGTAGAACATTTTAACAACCTATCTCTAAGTTTGGCGTTTTCTTTTCATCCTTTTTTCGATAAAAGTTAAAAAAGTATACTTTCTTCACATGTGTTTTGATTATTTTTATATTCTAGAGAAATTTTGCCCAGTAAATTTCAGTAGCGGCCACCAAAGACGCAAAATGTATATCTTTAATTTTAGCGTGTACTTTTTGGTCCTTTGTTTATGAAATTGTATAAATGCAGGAAAAAATTTCGTTTTTGGGTTAAAATGTTCTACTGAACATTTGTACAGATCATCTAAAATAAAATCAGTATATCTACAAAATTAAAGAGTAGTTTTCATATAAAGGGTGGTCGATTTAACATTTTAATTTTGAATCGTCTGTAAAAAAAGTGCTGATAACT
Source organism: Hydrotaea diabolus (assembly GCA_963513945.1). Classification (NCBI taxonomy): domain Eukaryota; kingdom Metazoa; phylum Arthropoda; class Insecta; order Diptera; family Muscidae; genus Hydrotaea; species Hydrotaea diabolus. Next base: position 128,434,026 of record OY740717.1, read on the forward strand.
TTTTTAAATTTCTGGTTTCATTGGAAAGGTTGAACTTTGTCATTTAATATTGGAAAACCATTCGTTTTCACTTCGCCCAATGGGCTGAAGACTGTTTGGCAGGACATGAAAATTTTTACCGAAAAATCCTGTTTCCAGATGAAGCTCATTTTTGTCTCGGTGGCTATGTCAATAAGCAAAATGTTGCATATGGGGTTTCACAAGTGTCTATTGAGAAACCAATACATACACAACGAGTAACTGTTTGGTGTGGATTTTGGGCTGGCGGCATCGTTGGGCCATTTTTCTTCGAAAATGAGCAAGAAGTCGCCGTTACCGTCAACTATGACCGTTACCGTGCAATGCTCAACGATATTTGGTTTCCAAAAAATCAAAAGAATTACATGGACGACATTTTTTTTCAACAAGACTGGGTCACATGTCACACAGCCAACACAACCATCGATATTTTCGAACTATTTTTGAAAATCGAATAGTCAGCCGCAATTGTGATTATTGGATTATTTTCTGAGGGGAGCCATTAAGGATAATGTTACGCAAAGCATCCAGAGACAATTGAAGTGTTGGAACATTAAATAGAAGTTGCCATTGAAGAGATTCGACCGGAAACAATCAAAGATATATTGAAAAATTGGGTTGATCGGATGAACCAGTTGTGGTAGTCATATGAATGATGTTGTGTTCCGTTATAAAATGACAAAACCCAGAAAATTTAAAAAAATATCAGTACATTTAAAAAAAAATATCATTCAAATTTAAAATTTTAAATTAGCCACCCTGTATTTTTTTTTTTAAAAAAAACTTTTAATTTTTGAAAAAAAAATAATCTTTTCTAATACGAACATTTTTTTTAGTTATTAAAAAAATTATATTTTCCGATACGAAACAAAAATAGACACAAATTGTAACGAGCATTTGTCCTTTAACGTGGCTTAGAAAAAATAGGAAAAACAATTATTGTGTGGAAAAAATTGTCCTTGATGAAATGAATTGATGTTAGCCACTATCTGTGTCTATTTTGGTTTACTTACTTAAGTCCCACAACCTTCCATTAAGGAACAAGGGGAAACTTCTCTCAAATAAGTGAGCTGCGCACAATTCAATTTTTATACTCAGTGACCGGGACCTACTGTTTAACGCCAGCTTCGAACTGCTAATGCATTTCTTTATAAATAAGTTTTAACATGGCTTAGAAGTAAATCTCTTACTCATAAAGTTGCCGGTATTTACGAATTGGAAACGCTCCGCTTAAAAATTGTTAGATGTTCTTACCCTTGGTTAAGCCTGGGTTGACTGGCATAATAGTCGTGCACACTACCATCGCACCACGGTGGCCTAAATCTATTTTGGTTTCGAATCCAAAATATATCAGTTATGTCATTTACTAACTAAACAAAAAAAATCCTAAATTTGTCGTCTTAGAAACAATTTTTTTTAATTTTTTTTTTAAAAAATTGTTTTTTTAAGAAGGTCAAAAAAAAATATCCTATTGATTTAAGATGGCCTATACAATAATGATTTTAGTATTTTTTTTGAAGAACATTTTAGCACAAAAACGACAATTTTTACCCACATTTTTACAAATTCTTTTAAAAAAGCGACTTGCCAAAAATAATGATATCGACTTTTCGTCTTCTGTGTCCCCTACTGAAATGTACTAGGCAACTATAGAACATTTTATTACTCGATACTCCCGTTAAAGAATCCTTTTTCACTTTTCTAAAAAAAAACAAAAAGGGCACGTCAAACTAAGAGATAGGATATAATATTCTACAAAAATAATCTCTATACGAAATTTCTAATGTCATACAGTATTGCATTGAAAAATAAAAAATTCATCGGTACATAAAAAAAACTGGGACCTATAAGAACCCTGTTCTTACTATAATCGTCTAAGTATTTTATTTTTAAAGGATTCATACAAACCCCAGAGAAAGACGGATATTTTGTTGCATAGTGCAAATGGTAGCGTGTTTTGTATGTATTGACCATCACAAAATATCTTTGGAACCTTGGGACTCAACGGCCAAATTCAATAAATAAATCAAATCCATATTTTTATTCGTAAATTTTAGTACCCATATGCCATTATTTACTATAAGTCGTTTATTTTGATAATAGGGGCCAAGTTTTTGGTCCACACGGCTCACTGTCCCAAATAAATAACCATTTTGGTTGGACTGTTCTTAAAAATAAAACTTTATTTTATATATTTAAGTTTAACTAATCATAAGTCTAGATTTGCTGTATGTAAAAATGATTTTGCCCAATTACAGAGAATAAAACCACGTCCAATTTATGGTTTTAAAATGTTAACGAACGTTTTCAGGGTAAACGTACCTTCGGGTTATTTATTCGCTTTAGTACTTGCTTGAACTGAAGCTAGCTTTATCGTAGTTACTTCCTTTTTGTTTGGTTTTCTTCTGTTTTTCTTCGTTGTACGTGTAAAACGAAGGCTTGTAAAGGGTTGTCCAACCATAATGCCTAATATTAATTGTGAGTCACACCTTAACGTCAAGTTTTTTGCCAACTTAATTTAATATTTATTTGCTTAGTGTTTGACAAATTCAACTATGGAGATGTATAAAATTGAGCAGAGTGTTTAGACTTTTGAAGCCTTTTACGAAAATGTCCATTTGAACGCGCACTTCGAGATGTTTTTGATCAGCATAATCGACCAAATGTGTTAACAAGCAGAATTGCCGCGTTTTTACAAATACGAGGGTTGCTATTTATATTTCGGGTCCTGACAATACTAGTGTTCCCAGATACAAACTGGAACTTCCATTGGAAACTTTGAAATTTTTTAGCATAACTTCACTCAGATCGTTCTGTCATTTAAGGGCGAATTGTTTTGTTTACAGTGTGTTAAAAAATGCATCTCAGTCAAAAAAAGGAATTATCCCGTAAACATTTTCGTGTGATGATATTTTACGATTCGATTCGTCGTGGGTTATCGAGACAAGAGAGTTTAAATCAACTTGTTTCGACTTTTGGCGATGAAGCACCATCAAAACCCACTGTTAATTGCAGGTACCAATAGTTCAGTCTCAGGCTCAGTTCGCTCCAGGATAAATTTCGTCAAGGACGTCTTACTTCGGTCACTTTGCTCGATGCTATGAACGCCAAACAACAGCAATCGACCGTTGGGTTCTATCAAGACGAGCCAAATCCAACAAAAGTTGTTTGTGGAAGAAGTACATCGAAGCAAATGATTGCGTTTTTTCGCTATTACCGGCCATGTTGCCACAGTGCTTTTAGTGGAACGTAGGACGGTCTATTCTGAGTGGTATATAACCATCTGTGTGTCAAAAGTGTCCGAAGAAATGAGAAAAGATAATAAGAGAAGACGGATTATTTTGCATCACGACAATGCGAGCTGTCACACATCAGCTGAAACGATGAGCTATTCGACCACTCAAGATGTCGAATAGATTTGGCACCGTACAGCCCTGATTTGGCACCCAATGACTTCTTCTTATTGCCTAGCATCAAGAATAAAATGCGTGGTCAACGTTTTTTTCATCGCCCGAAGCAGCTGTTGAAGCGTCCAAAGATCATGTTTTGCAGGTGTCTCAAACGGAGTGGAAAAAGTGCTTCGAAAATTGGTTTGTGCGCATGCGAAAGTGTATTGATCTTAAAGGAGAATATTTTGAAAAACAATAATAAATTTTATTGACGGACCCGAAATATAAATAGCAATCCTGGTAAGAATCCAAAAAGAGTGAGCGGTTAATGTGCTGGCTGCGGGATCGGGCCGTACTTCTTCAAAAATTAGGTCGGACAAGCAGTTGGCTGTTACGGTCATGTGATTTGACGCCGTTGAACTTCTTTCTTGGGGGATATTTAAAAGAAAAAGTGTACATCAATAAGCTAAGAACCATTCAAGAGCTTAAGGATGAGATAATTCGGCACATTACAGACATTGAACCTTCTTTATGCCCCATACGAGGGCGGTAGCCTAGCACAAAAAGCGCGGTATAAACAGAAAAAAGTTAAGTGTTTTGGAAACTTCCATCTCTGCTATGAACACATGTTAAATTTTGTTTCGATCTGGCAACTCCTTTATATAGAAACAGGTGTTCACAAAAGACGCATCCGCGATTTTTTTACAATGGAAAAATTAGAAATGCGTGGTGTCATTAAATATTTACATAAAAAAGGTTTATCGGGACAAGAAATTCATAATGATATGGTGAATGTGTTAGGTGAAAGTGCTCCTTCATATGCAACAGTAAAAAATTGGGTTGCTACATTTAACGATGAACCACGTAGTGGACGTCCAAAAACAGCAACAACAACAGAAATTGTAGCCAAAGTGCATGATATGGTATTAAATGATCGACGAATAAAAGTGCGTGGAATAGCTAATATCATGGGCATCTCAAATGATCGAGTCCATTTAATTTTGCATGAAGAACTACAGATAAAAAAGCTTTCTGCAAGATGGGTGCCGCACTTGTTAACAGTCGACCAAAAACGCATAAGAATGAACATTTCTCAAGCTTGTTTGGATCGTTTTCAGCGAAATAAAATGGATTTTAAGCGTCGTTTCATAACTGTTGATGAGACATGGGGACTTCAAAGGTATTTTATTGATTGACTATCTGCAAAAGGGTAAAACAACAAATTCAGAGTACTATTGCAACCTTTTAGATCAATTAAATGTACAAATTCGAGAAAAACGTCCTGGCTTACAACACAAAAAAATAATTTTTCATCAAGACAACGCACCAGCGCACAAGAGTGTTTTAACAATGGCTAAAATCAACGAATTAAAGTACGAGTTGCTTGACCACTCACCTTATTCTCCTGATTTAGCTCCCAGTGACTTTTACCTGTTCCCAAATCTAAAAAAATTCCATGCTGGTAAGCGTTTTGCCTCAAATAAAGATGCAATTACAGTTGTAAACCACTATTTTGAAGACCTTGAGGAAAACTATTTTAATCAAGGGATAGCATTCCTATATAAGCGTTGGACTAAATGTATTGAAGTTTCAGGAGATTATATTGAAAAATAAAAATATTTTTGAAAAAATAGCTATTCTCTTTCATTGATAGGCTAAGAACTTTCCGAACCGCCCTCGTAGTCATTGAAAATATGGACAATCGGACAGAGGTAGCCACCTGAACCATGGCTAGCGTTTGGCCGATATATTGTCTTACACATAATTGTCTTAGATTCATCTATCATAATTAAAATATTAAGAAAAATCTCTGCAATATTTTGTTATATTTACAATCAACATCGTGCGTTTTACCATTTATTTACAATTTATTGTATAAAAACTAATGGAGTAGCCATCTAGACAACGTGCAGATAGTGGAGACTGAGATTCCTGTGGAAATACCAAGTAGGAGAAGATATGAACACCCTTAGTATTACTAATTTTAAACAATCGAATTGTCTGGAAAACAATTCGTATGCAGGCCAAAACCAACAACAGCTTGACAAGCTAACCTAATTAGTTAAATCTTTGTAGAATGAACAATTTATAATAACTGATACAAGGTGTCACTTGACTGTTGCTTTAATAAAAATTATACTCGTGCATAACTTTTTTACTTTATTTAAATGTGTTTTGTACGGGTATTCTCTATAAAAACTATATCATTTTTATGAAGCCTTTTAAGTGCTTTTGAAAACAAAAGAATATAAAAGACCTCCACGCACGTGTGCGCATGTGCGGCATCTTATCAAAAAGGTTAGTCGTTACTGCATATAGGGTTGTTGCGGTTATAGCCCCATTATAATTTGAATGGGTTCAATAATTCAAGTTTTATGTTTTTGTTTTGTATATCTAGGTGAAGTGTGGTCAGCAATCCTTCAGAGCCCTTCAATAAAGTGAACTGGCTTTCTTTATTTTTACTTTATTTAAAAGTTTTTTTTTATATTCCCTATGAAAACTATTTTATTTTTACGAAGCCTTTTTATTAGCTTTAAAAAAATGATATATAAATGACCTGCACGCACGTGGGCGCATGTGCAGAATTTTATCAAAAAGGTTAGTCAGTGGGAAAGTTGTTGTGGTAATTTTCTCCTTTATAAAATAAACGTGTTTAATAATCCAAATTTGATGTTTTTGTTTTGTAAACTTAGGTGCAGTGTGGCCAGCAATCCTTTAAGGCCCTACAATTGATTGAACTGGTATACTCGTACAGTGTATACATAGTGGTTATATAATGTCTGGTCTCTCAGAATATTCAAAACTATTAATCCTTCATTCCATGGCCTAGAGAATATTTAGGTAAAAAGTGCAGAGATAATGAATTAGCTAGACATGGGTCGGAACTACCTGGATGAGAGTAAAATTATGAGGCATGATGGCAGCCTTCTTATACAACATAAAATGTTTTCCAAGTAAAACGCATGATGATAATTGTAGATAAAAAAGTTTTCAGAGAATTATCTTTCCGCTAATTAACATCGCGACAACGTGAATTTCTACTTAAATGTAAGAATAAAGCCAAAAAATTAGAGTTAGAGGGTTAACACACGTAGAGAAAAAATATGGTTACTATATGGCCACGGCAACAATAGTATGTTCTCTGCAATAAAAGTATGGTTGTCGCAACCTTAGTATTGTTTTTTGAATTCAATTTTGACAATAGTATGATTGCGGCAATATTGTTGAAATGTAACAAAAGCATTGTTGCCAAATTAAAAAATGAAAATATGGGTGTAGCAATAATATAAGTATGTTAACAATAACATGATTACGGCAATCATACAAGCAAAATCGTTATTTTTTTTTAATTCGACAATGTTAATTTTACGAATCTTACGCAATAATTGTAGTTTCTATACATAAATTAATTTTTTTTCTGGGGATCATAGTATGGTTGTGTGTGAATAATTCTATTGTTGTGAGGACAATAATATTGTTATGGGGATCATAGTATGGTTGTGTGTGAAACACACTATTGTTGTGATGATCATAATATAGTTGTGCCACAACCATATAACCAACAATATACGATGCTCTTCGAATATTGTTACCCCAACCATATTTTTTTTCTGCGTGCATGTTCTACAAAAATATATGCCATACTATTATCTACTCGTACAAAGTTGCTTAACATTCCCTACATCTCAGGTGTAAAATAAACATAATTTTATATACCGATATGCTGCAATAACAGGCTAGAGCTGGGAAACTTAAACCGCCTCTACACGCAGAAAAAAAGTATGGTTGTGGTGACAATATTCGAAGGGGATCATACTATTGTTGGCTATATGGTTGTGCCACAACAATATTATGATCCTCACAACAATAGTATTATTCACACATAACTATACTATGATCCCCACAACCTAGTATGATTGACACTCAACCATACTATGATCTCCACAACCATACTATGATCATCACAACAATAGTATGATCCACACTCAACCATAGTATTATCTTCACAACCATATTATGATCCTCACAACCATAGTATGTTTCTCATACAACCATAGTATGATCCTCACAACCATAGTATGATTCGCACGCAAACATACTATGATCCCCACAACCATAGTATGATTCACACTCAACCATACTATGATCCCCAAAATTATTTATTAGGATTGGGTGATGATGTTATTCAAAAATAGAGATTTTTATCAAGCAAGTTATTATAAATGGCATTACTATTAGATCATAGCCAATTTTGAGGCCACGTTTTTAATGAACATTTCATTCAAGAAACCAAAATATATATTCCAACGGTCAAAAATACTTTTAGTTTCCAGCAGAGGTGAATGCTACTTCACCATCCGCAGACACCAAGTAACGAATGTGATTAAACCATGGTCAATGGCTATATACTTAAGTGCAGGCAGATTTTAAATAAACGAGAACCAGTCGGTATTAGAGTATTTCACCGAACAAAGTAAACACAATAAAAATCCCTCGAATTACCTTCCGATTGTTATTTTTTTTTAATGGACAGCAACCATTTACTGTATCGTGTGTATGTGTGTCATCAAAAAATCATACGCACACACATACATGTATTCTCTACAAAACCTGTTTTGTTATGTTCATAGTCACAACCATAGTGTATGATTGCCGTAATCATATTTTTGTTAACGTAAATTTTAAACAACAATACTTTTGTTGCACTAACCATGTTTATATGGTTGCTACAACCATATTTTCATTTTTAAATTTGGCAATAATACTATTGTAACATTTCAACAATAGCAATATTGTCGCAATCATACTATTGTCAAAATGAAATTCAAAAAACAATGCTATGGTTGCGACGATCATGCTTTTATTGGAGAGAACATATTATTGTTGCGGTGACCATAGTGTAACCATATCTTTTCTCTGCGTGTAAACGGAAATCCGATGTGATCTTTTAAAACGCCGATATTTTTTTTTGGTCTCCTTTTTTGAATCCTTTATCAGAACCCAGTAATTTTTTTCGTGTTGTACTGTGTAAATATGGATTGGTTTTTGGGGCTCAAGGGCCCATATTATTTCGAGATGTTATAAACTGAATAAGAATCTTCTTATTCACCGCATTCTTCGGAGGAGTGTAAAAAAACAAGTACAACCATCTACGTTTCACTACTTTAAGGTGAAAAAGGATTTCTATTTATTATAATATATTGGAGACTTAGCATGTTCTACAACCAAAAGTTATGAGTTTAGCATGCACACCAACCACATCTACATTATTAGGTCCATAAGTACTGTATACACGGTTGGATTTGCGTTATTTATTCAGATGAGTTCTTATAACGCCCGCAAGTGCCAAGATCTCTCCACGCCAGAAAGTATTCGCATTCTATACATACACTTATATCGTAAAGCGGAGAATTGCAGGCTTTGCAATAGAGGGCGCCTTTGTACAATTAATTTTGTACATATAAAAAACATAAACCATAAAACTTAGCTTGGGAATAGGGTCAATCTAAATCGTCCAGGTCTTGAGCTCCACGTTATATGCCGTACAACTCTTAGAATAGGATACTATATTTTATTTTCATGACAAATGTTTGTAACTAACATAAACACCATAATATAAAAACCATATAGTATAAATAAATATTAATTTGTTTGTTGAATAAATTTTGAATGAAATGAGGAAATAAATTGAACGATACAAATTTAATTTATTTTATGCTTTTTTTACAGTAAAAATGATAAATAATGTCATTTTAATAAATAATGTCAGAACCGTTTTCTCTAACTACAATGTGCTCTTTTAATAACTTCGTTAGGTGTTAGGTGGTGTACAACAAATTTCTTCTTAAGTGTTGTCCTTTAGTTGCTGCAACCCAGCTAGCATTTGGAAGATCATTTTTTGAAAAATCACCTTGCTGAGTCTTCTTCGAGTACTTTTGGATATCAAAACCTGATTAATCACCTACATGATCAAAAAAGAACTCGATAATGATTCGCGCTAATGGGTAAAAAGAGTTCGATTTATATTATAACAACAAATTGTATAGTAATCGCAAACAAATCTTCCAGACGTTTGAAATTTGACTATTATTTCCGTTATTTATTTTCATATTTCGCTCATCTAGAAGATTGAAAAATGCTTAATCAAAAACATATCATGTAGGTGTTTGAAAAGCGATTATAATTATGTATTTTATGATCATATTTTGCTCAGAGAGATAATTAAAATGTGCTTGTTATGTTGTTGTTTCCTTAAATAAACTCAGAAAGCCGACTGAAAAGTACTCGATTTAACACACCTGCTCCGTAATCCGATTTAGAGCGAAATCCGAATCCAAGTAAAATTAAACAGTCCAGTACTCATTCCTGGATGTTGCTCAAGCATTTGACAAAGTCTGGCACTTTGGCTTGACCTACAAAATTTGCAAATACTTACCGGCAAATACGCATCGAATTCTTGAGTCTTACTTAGAAAACCGCAGATTCAGAGTCAAATGTGGACAACACGTCACCGATGACCGCGAAATACTAGCAGGTGTTCCCCAGGGAAGCGTCATGGGGCCTATCCTTTACCTTCTGTTTACCGCAGATATCCCTACCAGCCCAAACGTGCTAACATCTACTTTTGCCGATGATACCGCTATAATGGCCACACATAAAAAGCAGGATATTGCATCTATGAATCTAGGTGTTCATCTCAGACGAGTAGAATCTTGGCTCTCTGACTGGAGAATAAAAGTCAATGAGGCTAAATGCACACGGGTAACTTTCACACTGAATTTTAGCACTTGTCCGACATTGAAACTAAACAATATCCCTTTTTCTCAATCTGATCATGTTTCATACCTTGGAATCCACCTGGATCGCCGACTCACCTGGAGAAGTCATATCGAAGCCAAGAAAACTCAACAAAAACTTAAGGTCCATCAACTTCACTGGCTCCTAAACGCGAACTCAAAACTAAGCCTTGAATATAAGGTCCTGCTATACAACAGTGCAATCAAACCTATCTGGTTATACGGTGCCCAGCTATGGGGCAAAGCAAGCTCGAGCAATCTCGACAAAATACAAAGAGTCCAATCGAAGACATTGCGGCTTATTACCGGTGCCCCGTGGTATATGAGGAATGAAAACATCCACCGAGACTTGAAAATACCTCTCGTCAAAGAGGCAATTCAAAATATCAATATAAAGCACAAAGAGAAGCTCGAACGTCATGATAACATACTTGCTAGACAATTATTGTGCAGTCCAAGCTCTTTAAGACTTCGGAGAAACGAACGCCGTGTTTTCTAATCTGCACTTGTGCTTCATCCGTAACAGTAATCGCGAACACACGCGCCCGAAAGACTGTGTAGAATTCTTTTTTCTACGTCACGTGGCTTAAATGCTCTTATACGTGATCTTTAAAACAGTCAATATCAATCGCGGACGAACACTCAAAAAAGACTGTGTAGAATCCTTTATTCTACGTCACGTGGCTTAAATGCTCTCATACGTGATCCTTAAAACAGTCAACACGAAAAACCAACATAACCTAAATTACGTCGTCCACTCTGCTATTCTAGAGTTATCCGTTATACATACATAACTAGAGTTCTTCACTCTACATAATATCGCAAACACTCTGTAAATAACTTTAAGGGTCCTCTGGCCCTTTATCACGAGGTTTAAGCCAAACTAGGTTTAATATTCTCAGGCATGTGATCCATACCAGTTATATACTTTTTTGACCAAATTAATTAAAATTCCTGCCAATAAGCAGAGATCCACATTACAAGAAATCCATACTAGGATTCATTATTGAATTATACTTAAGATTCGTATACTTATTGTTAGGCTCCTTTGGAGCAGATTCAATAATTCAAATAAAGCTTATATAAAAAAAAGTACTCATCTTCATAAGAACTTTTGTGATATATTTTCATTTACAAATATGCTTTATTCGCAGAACTACAAAAGCCAGTTAAAATATCACACAAAAGTTTTTGTGAAGATGAGTACTGGACTGTTTTATTTTACTCGGATTTCACTCTAAATCGGATTGCGGAACAGGGGGTAAATACGTTTAGAAACTCGACTGATAAATGATCAAGTTTGAGTCATGAATGACACAAAAAAGACTACCAAATGATTAGAAATATGTGTGATTAATGACGATAAAATGACTAATAAATTACTCACAAAAGACTCGTAAGTGGTTCTAAGACGAACTGAAAGACGAATCCAAAAAGAGTTACAAATGAAGTCAAATGAGACTAACAAATGATCAAAACCCGTTTCTAAAAATACTTTAAAACTACTCGGGAAGGGGTCGAAAATGACTCTAAACTAATATAGAAAATGACTCAAAAATGATTTATTAAGAAGAGTCGCGGGGCAGGCACTCTTTTCTTCCGACAAAAGTATCTTTAATGTTCAGAAAAAGCGCGAATAGTCGAAAAAGACTCGAATTTGATTAAAAAATTAAAAAAATGCTAGCTGGGAAGGTTGGCGGCTTGTTTACATAATCTTTATCTTTGAAATGGCCACACAAGAAACAAATTTATAAAATCAGGTGATATTAGAGACTATCTCAAATCGCCGCTTTAATAAATTGTCCGATTTGGAAATTGTTGTCATCCAGAGACAATTGAAGCTGAAGCGTTGAAACATGAAATCGAAGTTGCCATTGAAGAGGTTCGACCCGAAATAATCGAAAATGTACTACCAAACTGGGTTGATCGGATCATATGAATGATATTGTGTTCCATTATTAAATGGCAAAGTTCAACCTTCCAATAAAATCAGAAATTTGAAAAAATGATCAGTAGATTTTTTTTACAGTCGATTCAAATTTAAAACTTTAAATGCCCCGCACATTACTAAAAATTTGAAACATGTTCATTGATGACGATAGAAACAAAAAATAGTGAAATAAGAAGACAAATCTACAGGATGACAAAGAAAATATAAATGGGATCTTTTAATCCCATTTAAGTGTTTAAAAAAATTACCTAAACAAGCAAAACAGCAGGAAGTGAGAAAACAATATTAAATTAACAGGATGACATGGGTAATAAAAATGGGGATATAAAAGGGATAAAAATCGCCAAGAGGTTCGAAATTTAATAAAGTGACAAAAAATAATACTAAATCGAGAGGACGACATAGAAAATACGACTATAAATGGGGATATCAAAAGATAAAAAGTGATATAAACACTATTTCATCAGGAGGATGACATAAAAAAGAAGTGGGATATAAAGGCCCAAAAAAGACAAATATTTGAGGGTATGAAAATCAATATTAAAACAAAAGAATAATATAGTAAATATAAATAGGTATAAGAAAGGTCAGAAAGTGGAGAAATATAAAAAGTGAGAAACAATATTTGAAACAAAAGAATGACATGGAAAATAGAAGAAGGTAAAAAAGGGATTAAAAAGGGTCCAAAAGGGGCGAAATATAAAAAGGAGAAACTATACGAGTATTGGATTAAAAGGAAGATAACAAAAAATAGAAATTGGGATAAAAAGGTCCAAAAGGAGCCATATAGAATGAAACACTATTTAAACTAAGAGGATGGGGGAGGAGCGACATTCTTATATATGAGAAACATAATATACTTATAAGACCAAAAGGATGATTTAAAGAATAGAATTGATTTAAAAAATAAAAATTTTAAAAATAGAAATTGAGCTTCAGCGATGAAGCTTACTTTTGGTTGAATGTGTACGTTAATAACCAAAATTATCGCATTTGGTGTAATGAAAATCCACAAGTCATTGTTGAGTCGTCGTTACATCCTCAATAAGTCACTGTTTGGTGTGTTCTATGGACAGAGAGACTAATTGGTGTATACTTCTTCAAAAATTAAGCTGGCCATAATTTTACAGTCAATGGGGAACATGGTATCGAACTTTTTGCTACCTCAAATTGAAGCCCGTTATCTTGTCGACATTTGGTTCCAACAAGACGGCTCTACAACGATACAATCAATTTATTGAAGGAAACTTTTGGTGAGCGCATTATTTCGCTTCGTGGGCCTGTTACGATGCCTCCAAGGTCGCACGACTCAACACCGCTGGACTATTTGTTGTGGGGTTATGTGAATTCGCTTGTCAACGAAGATAAGCCCGACACGGTTGACGCCTTTGAAGAGAATATTGCTATTGCTGACATACGGCCCCAAATGCCTATCGGCTAAAATTTATTCGAACCAGCCGCGGCGGCCACACGCAGAGAAAAAACATGGTTACTATATGGTCACGACAATAATATTATGTTCTTCGCAGTAAAAGTATGTTCGTCGCAACCATAGTAGTGTTTACTGAATTTAATTTTGACAATAGTATGAGTGCCGCAATATTAATATTGTTGAAATGCAACAATAATATTATTGCCAAATAAAAAAATGAAAATATGGTTGTAGCAACAATATAAATATGGTTGGTGCGACAAAAGTATTGTTTTTTGGGGATTTATGTTAACAATAATATGATTAAGTTAATCATATTGTATAATTGTAATTTTTCCTCATTTAAAACTGCTTTTTAGAACTATGTTATTGTTACGGATCAAATGCAATAATACTCGTAGTACTTTTTATATGGAAATTAAAATTTTTCAATCAAACTGCTTTGGATTTGTTTAACTGAAATAGTTTTTTATAAAAACGCTTACGTTTTTCTAAAAATAATATTTGTCTACTATTAAATAAATCACTTCTATTATTTTGAATTTAATATATTTTTAAAAAAGTTTCATAATTCAAATCTATTGTTGGCAACTGAACCCAATTCTTATAAATAATATTGGGGATCATAGTATATTTGTGTGTGATCATACTATGGTTGTAGGGATCATAACATGGTTACGTATGAATCATACTATGGTTGTGAGGATCATAATATGGTTGTGGAGATCATAGTATGGTTGAATGTGAATAATACTATTGTTGTGGGGATCATAGTATGGTTATATACTATTGTGAGTATCAAAGTATGGTTGTGGGGATCATAGTATGTTTGTATATAAATCATACTATTATTGTGAGGATCATAATATTGTTGTACCACAACCATACACCCAACAATAGTATTATCCTCTTCGAATATTGTCACCACAACCATACTTTTTTCTGCGTGCACTTGCCCGAAATCATAATTAAAACATAATGGCAAACCCTTATCTTTATAATAAAACTAAATTCTTGGCCATAACATTAAATTATATTCGTTTTATTTCTTCTTGAAAATCACAGGTATGAAAAAGCCCCTTTAGTTAACGAGGCGATATAAAATGCAATAAATAGTTGTGTTTTTGGCTAAGTTTTTTGTTAAAAACTTTCATATCTGCTGGTGTCTAAAGCTAATGTTACGATGTGCTCTACGTTTGTTTTATTACTTGAATTGAATAAAGCTTCTCCTAAAGACATGATCAAAGTTGACACTTTATGTTAACAAAAATTACTTATTTAACTATTGCAGGTTTACTAAGCTGTCTTAGTTATCAAGACTTAATCTTAAACCCAGATTTGAGACCATGTTTTTATAGGACATTCATTGAAAATGCTAAACACAGTTCAAAAAGTATTCGAAAAGACTTTTTGCGATACTTTTTAGAGCAAGTAGCTACGCATTTAACGAGTACTGTGCAGAATAGAGTATTCCACTGTGCAGAGTAGAGTATTCCACTGCTTTCATTTCGTCAGCTTTTAGAGCAAATTCTAGTTTATTTTCGTTATATTTCACATAATTTACGATTGTTAAAAACGTTATAGGGTTCTAACTAAGTGCTTTAAGTAAAAGAAATATCATGCTCTAGTATCTTATTAAAAAAAGAATGAATACATTTTGTTTAAAATATACTGAAATAATTGAATAGATACAATTTAGCAGACATTTCTGCTTACAGGGTGTTGTTGATATAACTGGTGGCCCAAATAAGACCAGCTGATGGGAAACACAAATAACTTTTTTATTTTTTAACATAATTTATTTTTTCTTTTTGCAGATTATAACTGAACTCTTGAAAATATAACGCAATTATTATTAAATTATCGATTTTTATTCTTCTTCTCAACGATCAATTGTTCTGACGCAGCGAAATTATCGCCGTTTTTCTAAACTAACTAAACTTCCATGATTACAAGTTTAGTTCGCCGTTTTGAGGAACTGGGTTCAGTTGCCGACCGTCCAGGAAGAGGTGCTCATTGAGCACTGCTCATCGAAATATTCGTACTGAAGAGAACGTGGAAGTTGTGCAGCAGTTTGGCGCTAAAAAGAGCGAATGCCTGTATCGAGCAAAATGGTGGTCATTTGTCTATTGTCATATTTCACACATAGTCACGTTAAATTTCCATAATATGTATTTAACATATAAAAATAAATCATTTAAAAAAACCGTTATTACAAGAGTAATACGTGTTTAACATCACTAGGTCTCATTTGGGCCACCCTGTATAAGTAGGCTTATTAATCGACTATTTTCTTACACACAGAGTTTGGATTCGTTGCCCTACCCGAATTTTTGTGACAACTAAATGTTAGAGGTTGCATGCACCTCGAGTACTCAATCAGTACATTCGAATGTAAGTTGGTATTCTTTAATTTTTTGTAATTAGAACTGTAGTATCGATGGAACATACCTACGAAGTATCCTAAACTTTAGAAAAGGATGCCACACTTAAAAAAGTGAGGAAAAAGTGAAAAAGATGATAACGATTTTTACTGAAAAAAGTAGATTACGTCATTATTAATCAAATTATTTTATTTTAATAACGCCTACTCCAACCAAAAAAAAATAAGACTTAACAGCCCTTTTTGTACCCTCCACCATACAATGGAGGGTATATTAGTTTTGTCATTCTGTCATTCTGAAATAATCATCGAAGACCCAAAAAAGTATATATATTCTTGATCCTCGTAAAATTCTAAGACGATCTAGCCATGTTGTCCGGCTGTCCGTTTATCCGCCTGTTGAAAACAAGATAGAGCCTGCATGAAAACAGCTAGGGAGCTGAAATTTGGCACATGTGTAGTTAACCTAGCATGGTTGGTATTGAAAATGGGCTATATAGTTGGTGTTGGAGACCCTCAACCGACACTACCTCATAAAAATTAGTTTTTTATTTGGAAATATCCGTGCAGTTTCTTGAGCAAAATCACTGAAATTTTGCAAATAATAATCTCTATATAAACGCGATCATCTATGAAAAACTGGTTTAGATTGGGCTACCATTTCTTGTACCTCCCACACAAACGGCCATATGGGCCTTAAGAAATAATATGACTATAACTCACCACAAACTTAACCTATCGAAATGAAATTTTACACATCAAGATTTCTATATACAATATGTACACTTATACGCTGAATTCGGTTGAGATAGGAAAATTCCTACTGGTACCTCCCACACTAACGGTCTCATGGGCTTTGAGAAATAATATGACGATAACTCACCACAAGCTTGACCTATCGAAATGAAATTTGCACATAACTATTTCTATATAAAACACACTTCCGCACCAAATTTGGTTTAGATTAGGTAGTCCCTTCTGGTACATCCCATACAAACGGTCTTATGGGCCTTGAGAAATAATATGACAATAACTCACCACAAACTTTACCTATCGATATGAAATTTTCCACATAAAGATTTATATTTATTTGGGAATCTGGTATCCAAAGTTTGGCACAGCCAAACTTATCATTTTTTACTTGTTTTAATATAAAACAGTAGTTATAATTTTCAAAAATTGGTTAAACCAACATTTTGACAAAACTATTGATTGCCATAACCACCAGTTGATGCAACTAAATAACCTCTTCGCATTTCATTGGTATGATCGATCAATCATACCAATGAAATGCGATTTTTATTATCTGTTTGTATTTAGAACCGAATATATATTACGACTTCAAACATTTGCTGATTTAATATGAAATTCTTCTATTGTAACGGAAGTTTTGTAGTTCCAGCCGATTTTCATCTGAGTTCTCTGTCTGAATGTAAGATTTGTCAAAATTTCGTTTATTCTTAAACTAAATAAACGACACTATTTTTGCAATTTATTAACGGGTTTTCCAATAGGGACATAACAATTTCGTATCTTTATGTCAAGGCACCCTCAAACATTTTTAATAGTCTTTCAGTGTCCAAACGTTAGTCGAAGTCAACATTTTCATCATGGTTAAGTGCACTTACGAGCAACGTTTTGTAATCATTAAAAATATATATTTCTGACCTAGGCAACACTAAGTGTTTCTTGGCGCCATCTGACATTTCCATTGGAAAGTTTGGCATTTTTTAGCATAAACGTATTCAGAACGTTTTGACGTACGACTATCATTTGTGTTGTTTACAGTGCCTTGAAAAAATCAATTTTGGCAAAAAATGGAATTAACTCGTGAACATTTTCGTGCGATCATTTTTTACAACTTTCAACGTGGATTATCACGACAAGAGTGCATCGATGAACTTAAATCTTTGTATGGAGATGAAGCACCATCCTATAGCACTGTGAAAAACTGGTTTAATGAATTCAATCGTGGCCGACGCTCGCTCAAAGACGAAGGTCGTGAAGGTCGTCCAAAAACGGCCGTTGTGCCAGAGAACGTTGATGCCTTGCGTGAACTGATAATGCAAGATCATCATGAGACAAACCGTGAGATAGAGTCATCCTTGGGCATTTCTTCCACTAGCATACATTCTATATTGCATGAACACTTGGCCGTAAAAAAGGTTTGTTCTTGTTGGATCCCGCACAATTTGACAATCGCTCGTGTCGATTGGTGCAAAGACATTTTGAAATAATACGATCGCAGTGCCTCAAAAGATGTTTATAAGATCGTCACAGGTAATGAATCATGGATCTATGCGTATGAGCCTGAAACAAAACAGCAATCGACCGTGTGGGTCTTCGAAGACGAACCAAATCCAAGGAAAGTTGTTCTTGGAAGAAGCATATTGTCGCCTGTTTTTTTCCGCAAACCTGGTCATGTAGCGACAGTGTCGCTTGAGCAACGTAGGACGATCAATTCTAAGTGGTACACCACAATCTGTTTGCCTAAAGTCTTTGGAGAAATTCGAAAACGAACAAGAGAAGACGAATCATTGTGCATCATGACAATGCGAGCTCTCACACATCGGCTCAAACCAGCGCCTTTTTGACCGGCCAAAACGTCGAATTGATGGGTAATCCGCCGTACAGTTCTGACTTGGCACCCAATGACTTATTTTTATTCCCGCGCATCAAGAAAAAAAATGAGTGGTCATCGATTTTCGTCACCAGAAGATGCTGTTGAAGCGTTCAAAAACCATGTTTTGGAGGTGTCTCAATCGGAGTGGAAAAAGTGCTTCTAAAATTGGTTTGAGCGCATACAAAAGTGTATAAATCTTGCTTACTTTGAAAAACAATAAAATCATTTTTGATGATAACTATTCGCATTTTCATTATTAGGCCAGACATATATATAGCAGCCCTCGTAGTACGTTTAAAAAGTTGAAAAACGTTAACTTTTCGAAATCTTCAGGTTAACATTGTTAATCGTTCATAAGTCGCTGAAGTGTGTACAAGATAGGATAGAAACATTTAAAGTAATTTAAGATTTGGCCCTATGACGTTAAATTCGTAAGGGCCAAAGATTTTCGGAGTTGTTGATGGTACTGAACACTGTAGTCCAAGTTCCTATTTTAAAAAATTACTGCATTTAGTTAATGAATAGGTAGTGTTATTATTATTGCTAACGAAAAAGTGGTTTAACATCAAGCAAACTTAAAATTTGTTTTTCCCGGTCTGGATCTCGAGAAATTTGAAAACTATTCCCGTATTCCCGGGAAAGGAAAAATACAGGGAAAAACTGTAACTACTTATATAACCTTCCGTATCACAATTCGTTCGAATTGAGGCCCCCGTGCTCTACAGAACACACTTTCTATTTAGCTCAAAGAGAATAGTGCGTTAGGAGCGATGTATAAAGTACCCCAAAGATTTAGGACCATATCCTTCTTTTTGTTTCGTACAGCATCCGCGATATATGTCACTCTAGCTCGAGACAGATGCTTAGAGTATTCGGAATAGCAAAGTGGTGTAAGGTAACTCATAGTCGGCAAATGCCTTAGTTTTGTATTCAGCTTCCATTCTTTGTTTGTGTATTCCGAAGAATCAGGACAGTTTTATGTACTCCCTGACGTCTGATCTTACCATGTACATCAGGGTGGACCGATTTGTAAGGACAAAAATAAGTCGACATTGTGCCATCGATTGACAGCTTTTGGCCTGATAAAAAAGGCCCACTATGACATATCAAAAAATCAGTTTCGAGGCTCCCAAATACGACAGATTCGATTCTCTCAACCGCATTTCTATTTTTACAAGCTCATGTGTTATGCATATTTGTATGTACTATTGCACGGCATCTTGGAAACGTAATAAAGGATGGTTAAATTTTAAGGGCCGATATGGATTTTGAATAAAACACAAATTATTAAGAAAATTATTGTAATTTATTTTTATTTTGATAATATTAGTGTGGTTGAAATATGTATGGAACAAAATATCGGCCAAATGGCAGCCTCGGCGGCACACCTCCATCCGATGGTCCAAATTTTCGATGACGCTGAGGCATAATTGAGGTTCTTTGCCGTTAATGTGCCGAATTGTCTCATCCTTTAACTCTTGAATTGTTGCTGGCTTATCGACGTACACCTTTTATTTTAAATAACACCAAAGAAAGAAGTCCAACGGTGTCAAATCACATGGCCAATTAACATCGCCACGACGTAAGATAACACGGCAATTGAATTTGTCGCGCAAAAGAGCAATTGTTTCGTTAGCTGTATGGCGAGAGGCACCTTCATAGTGAAACCACATATCGTCCACATCCATATCTTCCGATTCGGGCCATAAAAAGTTCGTTATCATTTCACGATTGCGAACACCATTCACAGTAACTGGAAAAAATACGGCCCAATAATGCCGCCAGCCAGCTAAACAGTCTCTTTTTGTGGGTGCATTATTTTTTCGACAATCACTCTTGGATTATCATTCGCCAAAATATGGAGAATCCACTGAGGTGAAAATGTGCCTCATCACAAAAGATGATTTTCATTGTTTCAATGGCTTCGCTTTCATTTTGATTTGAACGCCCATTTTCATAATAAGCCAGAATAACTTTAACGCATTGCTCGCTTGTATATCTTTCCATAGTTTAAATTGAATTAGTCTGAAATTAAGAAATATCAAATCAAATGCAGAGAAAAGCTTGACGTTTAGGTCTGGTTCACATTTAACATCGGCCCTTAAAATTTAACCACCCTTTATATAAAACAAAAATATTTATTTTTTATTTCCTACAAATAAAATAATTTTTTTTGATATGTCGTAGTGGAAGCTATCGGAAAATCGTTGGCACAATATCTATAATCGACACACCCTAATGTACATGTGTGTATCTTAAATGAAAATTAAAAAAACTATTTTTTTTCAGATTTCCATGGGTTTTCTTTAATTTTATTCATTATCAATTAACTTCGAATTATTTATAGAATATCGTTAAATTGATTATAGACCACAAATTAGAGACACTAGCGAAGCGAACTGAAATCAATCCAATTCAAATCAATCATTTTCATTTAAATCTACTGCAGAGTACATAAATACAAAAATTATTAGTATTTTTTTTTTCAAAAAAAAAACACACCAGCAAATCTTACTTAAATTCTTAAAAATGGCAAACTTAATATCAGCGTGAACATATGGCAAAGCAAAAAAGGCAATTATTTATTAACGTTAACGTGGCATCTACAGTAATACAGAGCAGCAGAAGGCGGCAAGCGGCAACATCAGCATCAACAGACGGCAGCAATAAAATGTGGCAACAGCAGTAGCGGTGGTAGCAGCAGCAACAGCGGCCCGGGACAAAGGCAAGGCATGTCAAAATCAATTGGTGTGTTTGTGTTTGGGTTGGGAATTACAAAAAGAGAAAATATCATAATTAATTGATTTTACGTATTAATTTCGAAACCGCCACGTTATCTCGTACACTCAGGTATTATGTATCTTCTCTATATCGTGGCCATTGGTATCACTGTCGGCGCCATCTTCGATGGTACTGCCGCCATCGTCGCCGTCGTCCATCACGGTGCCGCTGAACAAATGGCGCAGGCAATTGCGTTTCACATAGAGGAAGGCGACCAGGGCACACAGTAGGAATGCAATGCCAATGGAGCTGCCAATTAGTAGAGCACGCATTTTACGATGCGATGGCACTTCAATGAGTAACTCACTGCCGGGCACTTGGACACCGTCGGTTGAAATGGCCAGCACTTGAATGGTGAACGTTGAATCCTCTTTCAAATGGCGCAATTGATAGAAGTTGTCGAAAGTTTCGACAGTTCCGACCAGATGATGTTCGGGCTCCTTCCACCAGCGTACCGTGTAGAGGCGCAACATGTCGAAACCATGAAGGGGATGTTCCCAGTGTAGCAGCCATCCTTGCTGGTTATTAATGGCACTTAAATTCCAGGGAGCACTTAGGCTACCACCGCCACTGCCGCCACCACCACCACCACTTGTCG
This sequence comes from Hydrotaea diabolus, assembly GCA_963513945.1. Lineage (NCBI taxonomy): Eukaryota > Metazoa > Arthropoda > Insecta > Diptera > Muscidae > Hydrotaea > Hydrotaea diabolus. The sequence continues at coordinate 128,455,998 of OY740717.1, forward strand.
ACGGATTGTTAACGCGTTGCTGTGATTGTTGCACAGACGACATGTCGCCGTCTCCGTCCTCACTGTCGGATCCTGTAACTTTCGATGATGCTGCAACGACACAAGCAAAACGAAAAAAAATCACAACGGCGAATGAAATAAATTAAACAAAAGGATATAAAGTACTTATACATATGTATGCATAAGTGCGACGATATTTAATTTATGTTTGCTGCTAACGGCGGATTAAATATCTCAATTTTAAGCTTGGGTAGAAGAAGTCTGCCACAGTGTTTTTGATGGCTGTGGAAACTAAAAAACATTATTAAATAAAACATGCGAGTCTTCACTTGTAAATAAATTAAATCAAGTGGACATACTATTGTAAAATATGAAATTTTGTCAAATAGGCGTGGCCCCAGCCTCTGTTCTATCAGTGTGTGTTTCTTTCACTTGATATAGCTTTTCGAATATTAGGGTTATATGGGCCACGCTCACTTTTCCGACAGGATATGTGTCGATACATGCCAACATCATATGATTAAAATATTATCGTCATATCTCTAAAAGTGGATAAGATATTTTCTTTTTAAAATCTGAAATGTGTCCGTGGTCACTCTGTTAAAAGTTTAGAACGATCGGTCCGTCAGTTTGGCAAAAAGGGAAATTTTTTAAAGAGGTGGTTTGCGTTTGTGTCAAAATTATATGTTTCATATACCAAAAATTTTTACTATCGACCGATCTAACCCATTTTCATTAGAAACTGTTTCAGTACATCTGCACACCATTCTGCTAAAGTTTAGCCACCTTGCTTCAGCACTGCGAAATGTAGTTTGCTCTTCACAGACATACACCATGATCTCACAATTTTAGGACGAATCGGAATATATACTTTATGGTATCTCCGACCAGTATTTCAAAGTGTCGCAATCGGAATGATTTTATATATATACTCGTATATGCACTATCCTATGATTGGGGGTATACAAAATTTAATTTTGAAAATGTGTGTTTATAATTTATTGAGTGTGTTTATTTATAAAAAAAAATTCGGAGTCATTTTTGCTATACCCTATACGTACATATATGTGACAGCTCATAGAGAAAGGGACCTAGGGGTAAAAAAATCAATTTTCATTTTTTTTCTTTTTTTGATGTGGACAACATCTGAGCATCGAATGAGACCGATCCCATGCCCCAAAAGTGTTCCTTCCCAGAGATATGCGAGTTTTATGAAAGTGAAGTCGACGATTCTAAGCGCAAATAGAAAGGGACCTAATCTTTAAAATGGCTCTCCTGAACAAAACTGTTAAAAAACACTTTTGAATCAGTGTTTTTTGTTTTCGCAAAAGTGCCACCCGATTGTAGAATCCATGCATTTTTTCTATTTTATTTAAAAATCCCATTATACGTTTTGAGATACCAGTAACACTGATATAATTTAGTCCATGTCTCTTTTATGAGATTTTTATTTAATTCAGATAAGTTAATTGTGAGTGATATAGAATCCCGTAAAACTTTACTCTCCATTAGAGGCTCAACGGCTTTACATGGTGGCAATATTTTTATCAAATTCGGTACATATTATTATGTTGATATACAGGGTGAGTGATATAAAATTTTAAATTTGAATCGGCAGCAAAACAAAGTACTGATAATTTTTTCAAATTTCTGTTTTTATTAGCAAGGTTGAACTTAGTCATTTAATAATAAAACACCAAACGCCGATGTTACAAAATCCGATGTTTCCGCTTCGCCCAATGGGCTGAAGATTGTATGGTAAATTGTAGCTCGGTGGCTTTGTCAATAAGCATATGGGGTTAGGAGAACCAACACTTGGCTATTGAGAAGCCAACGAGTCAATCTTTGGTATTGATTTTAGGCTGGCGGCATCAATGGGCCATTTTTCTTCGAAAATAAGCAAGGAGCCACCCTCACCATTAACTGAGAGCGTTGCCGCGCAATGCTTAACAAATTTTGGTTTCCAAAAATTCAAGAGAATGACATTAACGACATTTGGTTTCAATAAGACGGGGTAACATGTCACAAAGCCAATACAACCATCGATATTTTAATCACTGTTTTTGAAAATCGAATAATCAGCTTAGACTCATATGTGATGTCAATTGGCCCCTCGGAGCTGTGATTTGAGCCCTTGGGATAATTTTCTGTGGGGAGCCATTAAGGATGAATGTTACGCATAGCATCCAGAGACAATTGAAACATTGAAACATGAAATCGAAGTTGCCATGGATGAGATTCGACCCAAAACAATTGAAAATGTACTAAAAATTGGGTTGATCGGATAAGGTTCTGTCGAGATAGTCATATGAATAATATTCTTTTCCATTATTAAATGACAAAGTTCAGCCTTTCCAATAGAACCAGAAAATGTAAAAAACTATCTGTTCTTTTTTTACAGCCGATTTAAATTTAAAATGTTAAACTGCCCAGCCTATAAATGGTCGATAGCTTTCAAAAAGAAAAAACAAGTTTCCATTTGAGAGACTAAATGTATCTCAGAAAAATGTACTTTGTGCTGAGTATTTGCTTTACAAATCATAATTTTTGTGGACGAACAATGTTTAAAATGTTAATTGTTATTTGGGTCGAAACTCATACGAAGGTATATCAATAATTCCGTGACTTTTGGAATAAACATAATCTCCTTTTAGCTAAGTCCAACGTTTCTCAAATTTTTGTATCCCTTCCAAAAAAAAGATTTTTCGAGGTCCATAAAATAGACATTTGTTTGATCGATATTTAAATCGTTGGAGCTGAATCTCTTTCCACGGAGCTATATCTTTAGGTTTGGAAACAGTCACTGGGGGCTAAATGCGGAGAATATGGCGGATAAATTGCCAATTAACCTAATTCATGCAATTTTTCCAATGAGACTGCACACGTGTGAATCCGAGCATTATCTTGATGAAAAATAACTATTTTCTTGGCCATAAAGGGTCATTTTTTTTAATCCTCGTTAAATTGGTCTAATTTGTTAGCATAATTTTCACCGTATATTGTTTTTCTCTTTGGAAGGTTATTGATGTGGATCATCCCACGTATAATCCAAAAACTGGCCGAAAAAGTCACCTTGGCCTTCTTCGATGACTGTTCACCTAGAGGATGCCAGTGTTTAGACTGCTGCTTGATCTCCGGAGTGTTGTAATGAATCCATGTTTTAACTGTAGTTACAAAACGCTGCAAAAACTCATTCGAATTGCGGTTAAACAACTCCAAACAATCCTTTAAAGATGTCACACGATTACGTTTAAAGTCAATTGAGAGCAAACGCGGCAGACATCTTGCAGGCAGCTTTCTTAAACCAAAATAATCATGTAAAATTGAAACCACACTGCCATATGAAATGCGCATGGCATCAACAATCTCACGCACCTTTACTCATCGATCGGCCGACACCATATCGTGGATTTTTTTTTTGACATTTTCGGGTGTATTGTCTCAATTGGCCGTTCAGAACGTTCAGCTTCATTTGTACTTGTGCGATCACAACGAAAGTCAGTAAACCATTTATTTTACCATTGAAATCGATGGTGCAGAGTTTCCATAGTACTTATCAAGCTTTTCCTTGGTTTGATTGACTGTTTTCCGACTGTTGTTTACTGAGTACTCGAAATTCACTTTTTTTCATTTTTAACAGAATCCAAAAGGTTGTACGTTTTGAACAGCTGTTAAACACGAACTAAATGACGGAATTCTCTCGAAACTTGACAGAAGACTACTGACTGGTGGTACTAGATGGAAACAGTGTTCCATTTCATATAACTACGAGGGAAGTTGAAAAAGTCACGGAATTATTGATATGCTCTTTGCTTAAAAAAGCGCGATGGTCAAAACAGGCAAACGCAAATTTTATCAAATTTGGCTGCAAATTTAATTTTTGATTAATTTTAAAGTTGTGGCTGATACTCGTATTAGGGACGAACGCATGGGCCGAAGTCAAAGCCATAATATGGACCACTTTTTTAGTGGGCTTAAGAAAAGTAGAGACGGCGGAATACGAGTTTTATAATATAATGTTCAGTTTGGCTGAACTATGCGACTTTTTGAGTTGTTTGCACGTAGAAAAAAAGTATGTCTGTGATGTGTTTATTCGAAGAGCATAATACTATTGTTGAGTATATGGTTGTGCATTAACAATATTATAATCTTTACAACAATAGTATGATTCATACACAACCATACTATGATCATCACAACAATACTATGATCCTCACAACAAATGTATGTTTCATATACAACCATAGAATGATCCTTACAACCATAGCATGATTCACGCGCAACCATACTATGATCTCCAAAACCATATTATGATCCTCACAACCATAGTATGTTTCACATACAACCATAGTAAGATCCTCACCACAATAGTATGATTCACACGCAACCATGTAATGATCCCTACAAAATTGTTTATTACAATTGGGTTTAATTGCCAAAAATAAATTTGAAGTATAAAAATTATAAAAAAACATTACATTATAAATACCAGGAATGATTTTTTTAGCAGAAGAAAAAAAAACGTCAGTTAAAAAAAAGTAAGAGTCAACGTAACGCACACAAAGCCAAAACAGTTTGTTTAAAAAATTTGTATTCCCATTATATACGAGTATAAGTACAATTATTGCATTAGATCCGTAACAAAAACATTGTTCTAAAAAGCATATTCAAACGAAGAATAATAACAATAATACAGTATAATTGCCGTAATCATATTCTTGTTAAAAAAAAAAACAGAAAAAAGCAATACATTTGTAGCACCAACCATATTTATGGTGTTGCTACAACATAAATTTGGCAATAATACTATCGTTACATTTCAACAATATTAATAATGCGGCAATCATACTACAGTCAAAATTAAATTTAATAAACAATACTCGTACTATGGTTGCGAAGAACATACTTTTATTGTGGAGAACATATTATTATTGCCGTGACCATAGTAACCATATTTTTTCTCTGCGGGTGAGTAAAATTTTTAATCCTTTCGCTTTATTTAAGATATTTTTTGTTTACGCAAAAAGTTTTTTTTATTTTTTTGGTCAAAAATATTAGCCTTTCTTTGTCTTTGCTGATGATCAACATTAGCATTGTTATCAATTCAATTATCTAGAGTTTTACCAGCACAAAAACTATCAAACAGCGAATTCTTTTGTAGCAACCCCTTAAAACACTGTCCTTCACATTTGTACTTGGCTGACTTTGAAATTGGGCACAGAGGATTTAACACATACGTACACCATCCCTGTACCCGCTCCAGCGCCGATCACCGGCATCACAAACACCATTTGGCCCCAGCAAGGCAAAACAGCCAAAAGATTGAATTAAAGGACAAAGCAAAACAAAAAGCAAAAAGCGAGGTGGAAATGGGTGGAAAAGACTTACGTTGTGTTGAAAATCGAAATTGTTTACTGAACATGCCATCGCCATATTTATCCTGACTCAGTACCATAAATTCATATTCGCGACCCGGCAGCAGATGCGCTATTGTTGCCTCCATTACGTTCTTCTGGATGATACGCATGGTGCGCCATTCGGGGGCATCCGTTAGACGATACCAAACCGTATATTCGAGATTGGGCCGCAAGTATCCTGTGTGTGACAATGCAAAACGAGAAACAACCACGTTAAAAATACTCCTCGTACTCGTACGTATATTTTTCTAGCACACATACACATGCACATGCGAAAACACGGTGCTACAAAATGCAATACAATCCATATGCCGGTCTACGGGTATGTGTGTGTCTATATGTCTCTCTGTGAAGGAGAGTGCCTCTGAGTGTGAGTGAGTATGTGTGAATAAAGTGAAAATGTTTTTTCTCGCATATTTTGTTGTTGCATTTAAAATGAAACGTGTGAGTGAGTATCTGCAGGATATTGTCGCTCCTGTTAGTGTGCGGTGTTGTTGGTGGTTGTGTACATGCATGTGTGTGGGTGTGAGAGGGATGTGTGCTGCATGCAAAAGGGAAATTTCAGTTATTTTTTGATTATAAGTGAATTGTAATAATAGCGAATATTTGGTTTTCCATTCAATTTTTCTGTGTGTTATGCATGTATGAGTGTGAGTGTTTTGTTTTGTCTACTTATATGAATTTGTTGCTGGAGTTGTGTTCTGCACTTTCTTTTAATGGATGGCGATAAGCAGGCTGGCGGGCAATGCAATCATATGTACATATGTGTATATGGAATATTTAAAAAGTCAGTTCGCACTGGAACCATATTCCAGTGAGTTAGGTAAGGAAATTAAACATTATGTTAAGATATTCTTTCAGAGAAAATATGCGAGTTATGAGTAGACTAAAGCCTCTTAAATGTTACATAGCGCATAGTGGCAAACCGGAAAGATGGGCAGACTGTCTTCTCCATCTCCATTGATTAAGTGATTTGTTGCTAAGGTATACGTTGTCAGTTTAACAGGTGATGTATTTAAAGTAAACATCGCATCATTCAAGTAAATATTAAATATTAAAATAATATGATTTCCACCATTTCCGTTTCGTTTTTGCATTTGTGGTTATTAACAAAGACCCATGCGAAACGGAATTGGTGGAAATGATATTGCGCTTTGAAGATTGCTCTACGCATAGTTCGAAGACTATACGCAAAGGGCAATTCTCAGTAATTTATATGAGGCAGTTGTAACTGTAGTCACAAAAGTCTTAAAAATGGGCGTGGCTATTGGGCCATCCACAAATGGAAAATTAGCTCACAAATATAAATATGTACCTTTAATTTAGATTTGAATCAATTTAAGACTCGACCAAAGGCCTTTGACTATCGACTTATGGGTATTAAAAATCAATAAAATTTCGCCAGAAATCCAAATATAACAATAATTATGCGGTTTGACCATTTTCTGAAGAAGAGGGACAGAAAATGGCCTCCTTGAACATTGAACATATGGGTATTAAAAAACAATAAAACTTCGCCATGGATTCTTATATCAGGTTAATTTTTCGATCGACAAATTCTAGGTCCGTGACTAACGGGTCTAATGTGCCGAAAAAAAGCTCCTTTCTATCGTTGACATGTAGGTACTCAGAAACAGTGAACGTTTTTGTAGTTATTGAATATGACAGCATATGTGCGTTGTCTATGAACACCGGGGTCTAAAAGCTGTCTCGTAACATTCACAGACATATGGAAAAACTGAAATATTCTCTAAAATCCAAATGTGTACCTATGTTTCAGATTGATATAAATTTAAGATTTTACGATGGACATATGGATATTAAAAACAAAACAAAAAAATTAGCCACGGTTCCTAATATCATATCAGTTTTAATATAAGACTAGTTAAGAGCCATGGCTCTAAGGTCCCTTGGTGCCAAAAAATATGTCCTTACGAACATGGATCTATATGAACTCTAACACGGTGGATTTTTTTTACGATTTGGCTAAATAAGAGTCCTTAACCCAGAGGCTCTGGGGCCCAAAAGCAGCCCCGTTATGTTAGGCGAGATAAGGTTATCCACAAACAGTAACATTTTCTTACAAGTCCAAATATGAACCTATATTTTAGATTTGGACTAATTTTGCACACGGACCTTAAAAATCGCCCACAGTGACTTTATAAATCGGCCTCCTTTAACTATGGATATATGGGTTTTAAATCACTACAAAACGTATCGTCACGAAGCCGATAATAACATCTGTTCCACATTTCTATTATATTTAAGGCCTTTAATAAAGTTTTGAAAATAAGGTTCAAACATCGACATATGGTTACTCAGAAGCAGTTGTTGTATGAAGTCTACGATATTAAGGCTTTAATACTGAAACCCTTACCACGGGAGTAGAGAACTGCACCAATGCTCAATTTCATTAGTCATTAGCCACTGTTGTAGTTCCAGATACCGGGAAAAAAGCAGAATAGTGCCGCTACTGAAGCCGGGCAAAGATACGAGAAAAGGTGAGTCATACAGTCCAATCTTCTTACTCTTTCCAGAAGCAAATACTCATAAAGTACAGCTGCTTCACAGCCGAATCGAATACATACAATTCCAATCCTACGAATGATTCCAGCATACAGTGCAGTAATAGTCGTGGCCCTAACCTGAACAAACCCAACTACAAGTCTATCCCCTTAGCACTTGACCTCACCGATAACTTTAACACTTTTTATCATGCCATTATATTTAAGGACATCGTATACACTTCCTTCCGCCTAGTTTGAAACAATGGGTCATAATCTATATGTGTGTTTCTCTGTCGTACGTGGAATAAATAAAGAATGAAGAGACAGAAAGTCGAAGCTCAGTAGAGGGCGGCGTGATATCTTCGACACGTGTTAACCTCTTAAAAATGAAATTCCTACATCATATGCACTGTAACATATGCTTTACAATCAACTTTCACTTTAAAATCATCAGCCGCACTGTTTATTGCATGGATTGCAAAAGTACAGCTGTCCCTTAATGTGAATGTCAATGACATAACCCCAAAAATTCCTGGGTTACATTGGACATACTTCCTGCATATGTCGCAGCTATCTGCGCTGAGAACTTGAGAAAGTCGGAACAAGGTCCTCAAGTCACCTGTAGTACTTCGGAGCTGATAAGAAAACCTTGTCGATCTCTTACAAAGTGAGGCAAATTATGCAGCGGCGGTATGGTGGAATGTGAGTACGGCTCAGTGAACCAAATGCAGACTTGCCAGATTGCTGCCCAATGAAAAGCTTTATGTCATGAGAAGACGTAGGTCCTTACCATGCACAGACGCAATAGCTTGTTGTATAAGCCGTATCTTCTTGGGTCTATCCGTAGTAGTCATACCAACCACAGGACAACTTTTCCCAAGCAGATCAGGTATGACCTTCATGGTCTAGAGAGAGAGAGGACAAGCGCTACAACAGAGAGACACTAGATCATTTCAAATACCAGAAGATCTGAACAACATTCACGTAGGTAAAGTCGCTGCAGCAATATCAAGCTACAACGTAAATGTAGTGCTTAGGGAATACCATCCCCCACCCCAAATAAAGAACACACGCGTTCGATTAAAACCCATGGAGTTCGTAGAATATTTTTACGAAGGCATAGAGGGATATATGAAATAGATTAGTGTCGATTTTACGTAGTTATCGCCATCAATGTCATGAACCACGGTGCTCCACAGCACTGGGGTAAGCTATAATGCGACTACCAACACCCCAATCCCCCCATTAAATTGATTCAAGGATCAGCTGTGCGGGCTTCATCTTCCTCTTGGTAAGGGGTTGATGTCTATCTTACGCCCCTGCTACTGTGTGGGACGTGGCACCCGGTTGTTACGCAACTCCACGCAAAACATACGCTTTACCTGCGGTTTAGATATAAGTATAAACCACAGCCACCGCGAACCTCCCCGAAGTCCCAGATCAGGCTAGAACAAACGTTCTAGGGGCTCCTGATCAGCCGCATCACCAGACTTGAGTCTCTAGTCCGACCTCGTAGCACACGTCTACTTCCAGTTTGAGCTCCGCACACTCTGACTGGTAGCTTTAATGTCTACACCAAGAATTCGCTCTACGCCACCATCAAGCATAGAGGATAAATAAGATTAATTAGAGATGTATTTTAATCTAGCAGGGAAGCTCTTGGGTTGACCTAAGGGAGTTCCGGTGACCCCACTCATCCGCTGCGGGGGATATATGAAACAGTAAGTACTACTTTAAACTTTCGCCTCAATAGTAGCCCATATAAAGGGTCTAAAATATTTTTTTTTCCTGAAAATTTGATTCAACGTTAAAGCTTCAATCTTAATTTTTTTTTCATCGAAACTAACCCCACATTTTTTCTCCCCCGTCCACTTAAAACAGTTTTCGTAATCTTATAGAACGAAATCTTTCACAAATTTAAAGTTGAGAATATCTTATAAAATGTGCTTTGGTCTTAAGAATTCTTTTAGCCATCTCAAAGCATTCTTTGTTAAATATTAAAAATTTCTCCCTAATTAATCGATTGTATACGTCTGTGAAAATAAAACCTTTTGATCCCTTTAACTTTCTATGCTTTTTATTAACAATTTATTGTTTCAAACATAATGATATTTGTATGTTTGTGACTACTTATGCTATTACAAGCCGAAATATTCATTTATATTTTCAGTCCATTGTATTTCTTAGATTTACTTAAAAGATGCGCAATTAATGCAACAAGGTGGACTTTATAATGTACTTAATTTTTTTAAATAGTTTTTGTACAGCTTTTGTATTGCCGAAGGTAGTTTATATTTGATTTAGTTCAAATACTTTAAAGTATTTTATAGTTTATAGAATAAAAACAAATTCAAATATAGTTCACCAATTAATTTTAAATCAAATGCATATTTGTAGTAGCATATGATTGTAAGTGTGCCCGTGTGTATGTTAGCATATGTATGTTAAGCCTTAAAGTAGGCAATATATTTTAATTGCAATCAACACCTAGCAGTATGTTGCATTTTAGTGAATGTTATCAAAAAATAGAAGCGTATTTATTTTGTTTTAAACAAATTCTTTAAGTCGTTTTGCTAATTGATTGAAAATACTGTTTGATAGATTGGATTTTATGGACTCGGACATGTTGCAAATACACATAAGGTAAGACGAAAAATGCAACAGGAAACAACTTTCAGTTAAAAAGTAAAAATTCCTGTTCAATACTCGTATGATCGACCTGTAACAATTCAGAAGAAGCCAATCTACTTAGTAGAGACATAATTACTGTTACAACATTGAACACACCCACTTCAATAGTAGAACTGAACATACCCCCGTTAATGTCATATGGGTTTTGAAAGCTAACCTCAATAGCGTTAGTCTGTAACGGGATTTTAAAATTGTTTCAACTTTCATCATGGAGTGGTCAGATAATGAGAACCGTATCGCTGTAATAGCGCTTTTGAAGATTGAAATGATATTTTCAAAATGCTCCGGCCACTAGGGATTAGCCGCATGTTGGTCTACCGATGCATAAAACAGTTTGAGGAGACTGGAGATGTCAAAGACCGCTACCGATCGGGCCGCCCACGCTCTGTTCGAACACTGCGTGTCATCAAAGCCGTTAAGTCACTTATTCACAGAAATCCGCTCCGAAAACAGAAAATCATGGCCCGTGAGATGAATATAACGCAAAAGTCCATGAGTCGAATCATTAAAAAAGACTTGGGACCTGTGGCTTTCAAACGACGTACCGGACAATTTGTGACTGCAGCTTTAAACAAAATAGGATTGAAAAATGCAAACGTCTTTTGGTAAAGCACGCTGATAGCTTGGACAGATAAATTTTGTTCACCGGTGAAAAAATTTTTACCGTTCAGGAAAAATTTAGCAAGCAAAATGATAGAGAGTATGCGCGGTCACCTAAGGAAGCATCTTAACTGATCCTAAGGGTGGAACAGGGTCATCACCCAGCTTCAGTCATGGTTTGGTTGGGTGTCTCTTACGATGGGGTCACTGACCTGCATTTCTGCGAACAAGGAGTCAAAACATCGGCCAAAGTTTACCAAGAAACTGTTGTGAAGCCTCTTAACACTTCCCTCTTAACACTTCCCAACCATGGACTTTCCAGCAGGATTCTGCGCTGGCCCATAAGGCTAAAACGTCCCAGGCCTGGCTTCGAAACAATTTGCCAGCGTTTATTCCCTCTGAAGAATGGCCCTCAGGCAGTTCAGATTTGAACCCATCGGATTACAAATTGTGGACGGTTTTAGAGTACAAGGCTTGTCACAAGAGATACCCTAACATTGGATCTCTTAAGACTGCTTTGGTTCGAGCTGTGGCCAATTTTCTAATGGACGAGGTTCGTGCAGCTATTGACGATTGACCAGTGCGACTTAAGGCGTTCTTTTTGAATACAATATACATCAATTAATAAATTACAAAATATTTGGTCTAAAAACATTCAGTACTTTTTATTTTACAGTATAAAACGTGTGTAACAGTATTTATGTCCCTACTCAGTATAAGTAAGTTTATATTTTCAATTATCTATTCAGTGAGAATGTATGGCTGGTAAGTCTACAACTGACCAGATTTTAACAGTGCTCCAAATTCTAGAAAAGTTATAGGTCGCATATTAAGACTTTGAAGTTGGAAACGGCAGCGATAAGACGTAGTCGGACTCTCCCGACTTTCGCTACATTTATTTCGCTTATGGTTGATAAGTTTTTTATAATGATAAAAGAAAGAATAAATGTAAAGAAAAACTAGTAAAAAAAGTCGGATATACCTGACTATATGTAGCCCTGCATTCCTGGATGATTAGAAAATCTAACTGAAAAAATGGTTTTGCTTCTAGTTTACCAAGTTTCAAAACAAATGCCATGACAACAAATGACATATGGGAGCCATATCTTAATCTTAACCGATTTCTCCAATTTCAACAGCGCCCGTCCTTGACACGAGGAACTTTTTTGTGCCAAGCTTCACCAACATAATTTTTTTAAGTATATGTGGCTTTTACACTGAGAAGAAAAATAACCTTATATAAGGTTAACTTAACCATAAATAAATATGATTTGGAGTCTACGTTATATAAGGTTAATTTGAACATTTTTTTGTTGACTGGGAATTAGCAAAAATAATAGTTAATTTTACTATTCGATGGCTGAATTTTTTAACCATGAAAATTGTTAATTTTAAAATAATTAATGTTGTTTTAACAATGCAATGTTGAGTTTTTTAACCCTTAAAATTGTTATTATTGAAATAAATATTGTTGTTTTAACAATGCATTGTTTTTAAACATGAAAATTGTTAGTATTAAAATTTCATAGTTAATTTATATTGCTTCTCGCACAGTTCGAAGACTACCTACGTATATACGCAAAGGGTAATTCTCATAATGGAAATCCCGAATAAGTCATTTGATTTGTAGCCAAAGTAATCGTTGCCAAAGACTGCTAATGAAAAACCTTGACTGTACAGCCTGCCTGGCAGCCGTAGCCAATACATTTCACTAATATTTTAGTTGATTCTTAATAAGAAACAAAAAATGGTATTAAGCCAAAATAAAAACTGTTCAAGTCATAATAATGAAAAAAGACCGAATAAATGTAAACAAAACAAAAATATAATTAGTAGTTCAATTTAATATTAAAAATTGTAACATTAACTATATTTCTGGTTAAAAGAGATAAACAATAAATAGTTAACTTAACAATAAAAATGATTTCTATAACAATCTTCATAGTTAATAATATTAACAATTTCATTGTTAAATTGGCTATGAAATTATTAATCTTATATAAGATTAACTCCATTATTTTGTATGCACATTAGACCTTATATAACGTTATTTTGTCTTCGTTATCAAACATTTACCATCAAAAATTTAACTAGAAACCTGGTTAAAAAAATCATTGTATTTTCGGCTCAGTGGAGAGCTTTGAACCAAAAATCGGATAAACATATGTGTGGGAGCTATCCTACAAACAAATCTCTCATCAAATCTCAACCGATTTTCTTCAATTTTAATACTGCCTCTCAAAAAAATGTGGCTCAGTGTAGAGCTTAAAACCAAAAATCGGATAAACATATGTGTGGGAGCTATCCTACAAATCAACAAATCTCTCATCAAATCTTAACCGATTTTCTTCAATTTTAATACTGCCTCACAAAAATATTTGCCAAGTTTCATCAAGATTGGATGTAAGAGGTGACTGCTACATCTAAAAACAATAACTTTGAATGAACATATCGGTGGGAGCTATATCTAGATCTGAACCGATTTTCTTCAATGTCAATGACGTGCGTCGTCGGTGCACAAAACTGACTTCAGCTAAAATTTCATGAAAGTCGGACAGCAAGCGCGACCTGTAGTTTGATTACAACTTCAGATAGACGGACGGATAGACAGACATTATTAAATGTAATCAGCAGGTGATTATACCTCGATCGAAATAATGGGTCTAGCTTAAATATTTTTTGTAGTTACAATGAAACTAACTTATCATACCCTGTTCCCTTTATAAAAAAAACCTTTTTTGTAATAATTTCATTTATTAAATTAATAAGTATTTAAAATGGAGTTTCCTAAGTCCCTTTTGAGTTAATCCCATTTTAACACAAAGTTGGATATCAACACTTTCCTCTCACAGTTTCACCTCACTTTTTTCAATTTTTGATTTAAATTCTGCAACTGCTCAAACAAACAACCTTACGTCTATTGTTAAACAAACAGGGAGATATGTTTCCATTAAAAACAAATGTTTTCATGCTAAACAAACAAAATTAAAAAAAAAACAAATGCATATTCCATTATACAAATAAAACAAAAATAATGTATGTGCATCGTAAGCATTTTTTTCAGGGATATACATTTTGCATGAGTACATCTCCGTTCTCGTGGCTACAGTTTACATGTGTACCTCCTCGTACCACATGTCCGCCAACACCAGAATTACTTTGGATAAAAACCAAAAAGTCTATATTTGCAGGCCATTGAGAGCCAGGTGCAACACATGCCGCCGTCCGCATTCTGGTGGCAGTGCTAAGATAGCAAAGCTTTTTAATACATTGAGTGGTGGTGGCAACAGTGCACCTTGTGCTGTTCATTATTCAAACATTTAATATTAGCCATGCCATGTCCATTGTCAGTAAAAATCAAAATGGCCCACACGCCCATGCACTTGCATTTCATTCATTAATGTTGGTGTTTGATGCAATAGGATCTTCTTACCTGGCTGCCAGCGTATGGTTATGGAGGTTTCCGTGCTATTGGCTGTTAGATTATATGGTGGTCGCGGCGAGACGTTCTCTATCATCAGCTCAGTTTCCGCCGTGATTGTGGCTGCTTCATTTGTGGCCACACATTCGTAGAGGCCACGATCAGTTTCGATGAGACCGTTTATCGTTAAGTTTCCGTCTGCTATGACGACGCGATCGTCTGGCAAGGGCTGCCCATCTTTCTGTAAAATATGTAAAGAGGGTATACATACTTGTATTAAATTAGTTAGTTGAGCGGGAAATAGTAAAGACCTATTATTTTTATGTGGATCAAATTAAACATATAAGACATATAAGTGTTATATTTCACAAGCAAAGAAATCCGCTGTAAATTCCGCAAAATCGATAAGTCATTGTAGAGGTTTGAAGTTTGTAACTCCCAGAAAAAGTAACTACTTAGTAGGGGCATAAATACTGTTACACACGCTTTATGCTTTAAAATAAAAAGTACTGAATGTTTCAGGGCCAAATATTTTTAATATATTTATTGATGTATATTGTATCCAAAAAGAGTCTACTTATTCGAAATGTCCATCTTTTGCCTTTACACACGCCTTAAGTCGCACTGGCCAATGGGGGAATAGCTGCACGAACATCGTCCATTGGAAAAAGCAGTCTTAAGAGACCGAATGTTGGGGTATCTTTTGTGACAAACCTTGTCCTCTAAAACCGTCCACAATTTGTTATCCAATGGGTTCAAATCTGGACTGCCTGAGGGTCATTCTTCAGAGGAAATGAACGCTGGCAAATTGTTTCGAAGCCAGGCCTGGGACGTTTTAGCCTTATGGGCCAGCGCAGAATCATGCTGGAAAGTCCATGGCTGGCTTAGAATAGGGAATTGTTAAGAGGCTTCACAACAGCTTCCAAAACGGTTTCTTGGTAAACTTTGGCCGATGTTTTGACTTCTTGTTCGCTGAAATGCAGGTCAGTGACCCCATCGTAAGAGACACCCCACCAAACCATGACTGAAGCTGGGTGATGACCCTTTTCCACCCTTGGGATCAGTTCAAATGCTTCCTTAGATGACCGCGCATACACTCTATCAATTTAAATTGTTAAATTTTTCCTGAACGTTAACATTTTTTTTTATCGGTGAACAAAATTTTTCTGTGCAAGTCATCAGCGTGCTTCACCAAAAGTCGTTTGCATTTTTCAATCCTATTTTTCTTAAAGCTGTAGTCAATAAATATTCGGTACGTCGTTTGAAAGCCCCAGGTCCCAAGTCTTTTTTAATGATTCCCCTCATGGACTTTTGCGTGATATTCATCTCACGGGCCATGATTTTCTGTTTTCGGAGCGGATTTGAATTCATGATTTACCGTCTTTGATGACATGCGGTGTTCGAACAGAGCGTGGGCGGCCCGACCGGTGGCGGTCTTTTACATCTCTAGTCTCCTCAAACAGTTTTATGCATCGGTAGACGAACATGCGGCTAATCCCTAGTGGCCGAAGCACACTTGAAAAGCGCTATTACAGTTATACGGTTCTCATTATCTGACCACTCCATGATGAAAGTTGAAACAATTTTAAAATCCCGTTACAGACTAACGCTATTGAGGTTAGCTTTCAAAACCCATATGACATTAACGGGGTATGTTCAGTTCTACTATTGAAACGGGTATGTTCAATGTTGTAACAGTATTTATGTTCCTTCTAAGTATATGTGACAGCGCATAGAGAAAGGGACCTAAGGGTAAAAAAATCAATTTTCATTTTTTTCTTTTTTTTGATGTGGACAACATCTGAGCATCGAATGAGACCGATCCCATGCCCCAAAAGTGTTCCCTCCCAGAGATATGCGCGTTATATGAAAGTGAAGTCGATGATTCTAAGCGCAAATAGAAAGGGACCTAATCTTTAAAATGGCTCTCCTGGACAAAACTGGTTTTCAGCCTTAGGTCCCTTTCTATTTTGCGCGTCACATATACCTATTAACCTTTTATGGAGCGATCGTCACAGAATAATTTTTTGACCCCATTAAGATTTATCCGTGTGTCCATCTATTTTTACAAATAAAGTCTAGGTTGAGAATATTCTAGATATTTTTGGTTTTGCCTAAGTCGGATGGTATTGAATTTGGGGTCTTACTAACCTAACAGTAGGAAATCTCAGCTCGAAATTTGGTTTGTGGCGTTATAATGCATACATACGTATTGCTGAAAATAAAGTATAAGAGATCGGTGCATATTTTATTTTAGCCTCCTTCCTCACGATTTTGAGTTTAACCGACCAATCAAAGGCAAATAATATTATAGGGTGGTTAAATTTTTAGGGCCGAAGTTGAGTTTGAATAAAACACAAATTATTTAGGAAGTTATTGCCATTTCTTTTTATTAAATTAATATTGGTATGGCTCAATTATGTATGGAACAAAATATCGGCCAAATGGCCGCCGCGACCTCGGCGGCACACCTCCATCCGATGGTCCAAATTTTCGATGACGCTTAGGCATAATTAAGGTTCTATGCCGTTATTAGGCCGAATTATCTCATTCTTTAGCTCTATATTTGTTGCTGGATTATCCACGTACACCTCTTCTTTCAAATAACCCCAAAGAAAGAAGTCCAACGGTGTCAAATCACATGATCTTGGCGCCCAACTAACATCGCCACGACGTGAGATAACACGGCCATTGAATTGTCGCGCAAAAGAGCCATTGTTTCGTTAGCTGTATGGCAAGTGGCACCGTCCTGTTAAAACCACACAGCCTTGACGCTTACATCTTTCAAGCACAACAATTTGTAAATTTAAGTATAGTGTGTTTTCTTAGACGAGTGGCTTTCAAGAAGAAATAAGACGCGCAAAGTTTTATGTTATGGCCAAGAATTTAGCTTTATTATAAAGATAAGGCTTTGGCTTTATGTTTGAAAACTGATTTTGGGCAGGTGTCAGCCACGGCAGGCTCGAATAAATTCCAGACTACCAAATTTCTATCACTTTTTGCAGCATTTGGGGCCGTATGTCAGTAATAACAAGGCGTCAATCGTGTCGGGCTTACCTGCTTAGAGAAGCGACTTCACATAACCCCACAAAAATATTTCAGCGGTGTTAAATCGCACGATCTTGGAGGCCACGCCACAGGCCCACGACGCGGGATAGTGCGCTTATAAAAGTTTCCTTCAATAAATTGATTGTTTCGTTGACTATATGGCATTTAGCGCCGTCTTGTAGGAAATCAAAGGTCGTCCACATCAACATCCTCCAATTCAAGCACAAAAAAGTCATTAATCATGGCTCCACATTATCATTAATCATGATTCCCTCTGCATAGAACACACCAAACAGTACAATACGACGATCATATTTATCATCTTGCGGCATTTCGAACTGAATATCCATTGCGATTATAAACATGTGGTGGTTGCAACCGAAATACCGCTGTTGCAACCGAATTATTGTAGTTCCAACCGATTTCCCACTAATTTTTTCTCTGTGAGTAGTGGAAAAATTTCAAAAATTTTTAATCCCTCAAGGGGAAACTTTTTCTGTTTCCCCAATTTGGTCCATTAGAGATTATTCTCTAAGCCATATAGTTAGTGAGTATAAGAATTGCGACGTGCTCACTGATTCGAGAGAGGTTCCCCGTACTTTTATAGCTTTTAACTACAAATACTACGTAAATATTGTTTACATTATTTAGAGTTTTTTCAGGGATCTTGTCTGATTGACGCAATGCCGCTTGTATTATTTTTGTGATATCATTTTTATTTTGCGTCACATCCACGAAAAACTGAAAATATTTAAAATCCTTTGCAGAACCTCCTCCCTAGCCTTCATTAGTATTGGGAGTCATCTTAGATTTAAGCATCTCAAAATTGTGGCTCTGCAATGCCTTATGCTTGGGCGTGAATCCTTCCATTTACAAATTGCTCCATTCGAGGGCATTCACAAGAATTGCAAACCGAAAATATTCATACACTCTCTAAGCTCCTTAGGGAGACAGAGGATACATACGCTTACATGAGTAACAAAATATAGGCTTATTAGACACTGGCCTTGCATATGTACTCGTATGTATAAGTGTCTTTACGTACACATACCTGGTAATTTGGGGCTTATTATGAAGCACAAACCACCGCCACTGCCACCTCCAACACAGTATAGAAATTTTGCAGTTGAATACAAAAGCAAACAAGGTACGAGTTCGGACAAAATCAGCAAAAGTACAATAATCACAAATAATAACATACGTAGCCACGAATACGTACAAGGACATACGAACTGTACCTACCTATGTATATGAACATATGGGCCATTGAGGGCTTTTATTGCAGTGGAAAAATTATCGGAAACTCTATTCTTTAAGAGGAGTTTCCAGACAGAATAATAAATAAACAAGCTGGTGTTAAAAAAATTATAACACTAGTATAAAATATTCGACCTGGCCACACTTAATGGTGTTTTACTTGTTAACTTAAAACTTTTACTTTTATTTAGCCTATGATTGATTGTTACCAACTATTGATCGTAATCAGCGTACGCTGGGCTATAGTTTCACATATCTCCCATAACCCTGCTCTAGACTTCGCATGCCCTAATGGCTCACACAGTAGCAAAAAGAAAATTTCTAAGAAAAACATTCGGGATGGTCTTTAATAGAGCAAATTCCACAAGGGTGGAGCATAATTGAGAACTGTTAAAATAACAAAATCTACAAGAAAGAACTAAGATCTTCACAGAGAACAATTTGGCAACATTATTAAGGTAGCATTGAAAACATATCAAAGACATCCAAATTGACAAAGTCCTCTTGACGACTTCAATATGCTTAGGGTACTTACGAGCCCTGATAGAGATTAGAGAATCGTTAGACCTCACACTTAACCAGTAATTCACAGGTAACTCGGCGGATATGAAATACACTGCTAAATTAGGTCTTGTCGAATGTTGCCTAGTCATCGGAACTGCAAACCAATCAAATCGGCCAGCCCAGTACATATCCCCAGCAGAGTTTCAAATTAGATTTAACATTCTGACCATCAAGCTCTACACGCAGAGAAAAAACATGGTTACTACATGGTCACGGCAATAATAACATGTTATCCGCAATAAAAGTATGTTCGTCGCAACCATAGCATTGTTAACTGAATTTAGTTTTGACAATAGTATAATTGCTGCAATATTAATATTGTTGAAATGTAACAATTGTATTATTGTCAAATTTAAAAATGAAAATATTGTTATAGCAACAATATAAACAATAATATGATTACGCCAATCATAATGTATGATTTCATTTAAATATGGTTTTAAGAACAAATGTTATTGGTACAGATCTAATGATATGATAGTGTTTAACTGAAATATTTTTAATAAAAACGCTTACGTTTATTTAAACTTATTTTTTCTACTGTGAAATAAATCACTCCTATTATTTTTAATTTAATTTTTATTTTTGAATAATTTTCACAATTCAAATCTTTTGTCACAATTCAAATCTACAACTTAAACAAATTCTAATAAATTATATTGGGGATCATAGTATAATTGTGTGTGACCATACTAAGGTTGTAGGGATCATAACATGGTTGCGTGTGAATCATACTATGGTTGTGAGGATCATACTATGGTTGTATGTGAAACATACTATTTTTGTTAGGATCATACTATGGTTGTGGAGATCATAGTATGGTTGAGTGTGAATCATAGTATGGTTGTGGGGATCATAGTATGGTTATGTGTGAATAATACTATTGTTGTGGGGATCATAGTATGGTTGCATTTAAATCATACTATTGTTGTGAAGATCATAATATTGTTGTATCACAACCATATACACAACAATAGTATTATCCTCTTCGAATATTGTCACCACAGCCACACTTTTTTTCTGCGTGTATGCTGCTTTAAGCCTTTCATCTTTCCTCTTTAAGATTCAAGAAAACGGCACTCCATTTAAGTAAGTAAATCTTACCAAAGAAAAAATACATACTCGTTGCCTTTTTACTCGTAGAGGGGGTGCTGCATGAACGTTCTGCCGCGATCGCAAAAGCGTCATCATCGATACTCGATGTACTTACTTAGTAGGGACATAAATACTGTTACAACATTGAACACACCCATTTCAATAGTAGAACGGGACATACCCCGATAATGTCATATGGGTTTTGAAAGCTAACCTAAATAGCGTTAGTAGTAACGGGTTAATAGTAGTAACGGGTTTTTGAATTTGTTTCAACTTTCATCATAGAGTGGTCAGATAATGAGAACCGTATCTCTGTAAGAGCGCTTTTCAAGTGTGAAATAAAAAAGCGATATTTTCAAAACGCTCCGGCCACTAGGGATTAGCCGCATGTTCGTCTACCGATGAATAAAAGTGTTTAAGGAGACTGGAGATGTAAAAGACTTCCACCGCCCACGCTTTGTTTGAACACCGCATGTCATCAAAGCCGTTAAATCAAGAATTCACAGAAATCCGCTCCAAAAACAGAAAATCATGGCCCGTGAGATGAATATCACGCAAAAGTCCATGAGTCTAATCATTAAAAAAGACTTGGGACTTGGGGCTTTCAAACGACGTACCGGACATTTATTGACTGCAGCTTTAAAAAAAATGTAGGATTGAAAAATGCAAACGTCTTTGAAAAATTTTTTACCATTCAGGAAAACTTCAACAAGCAAAATGATAGAGTGTATGCGCGGTCATCTAAGGTAGCATCTGAACTGATCCCAAGGGTGGAAATGGGTCATCACCCAGCTTCAGTCATGGTTCGGTGGGGTGTCTCTTACGATGGGGTCATTGACCTGCATTTTTTGCGAACAAGGAGTAAAAACATTGGCCAAAGAAACCGTTTTGGAAGCTGTTGTTAAGCCTCTTAACAATTCCCTGTTCCAAAAACAGCCATGGACTTTCGAGCAGGATTCTGCGCCGTCCCATAAGCTAAAACGTCCCAGGCCTGGCTTCGAAATTAGTTGCCAGCGTTCATTTCCTCTGAAGAATGACCCTCAGGCAGTCGAGATTTGAACCCATTGGATTATAAATTGTGGACGGTTTTAGAGGACAAGGTTTGTCACAAAATATACCCCAACATTGGATCTCTTAAGACTGCTTTGGTTCGAGCTGTGGCCAATTTTCCAATGGACGAGGGTCGTGCAGCTATTGAAAATTGGCCAGTGCGACTTAAGGTGTGTGTAAAGGCAAAAAGCGAACAATTCGAATAAGTAGATTCTTTTTGGATACAAGATACATCAATAAATATATTAAAAAATAGTTGGTCCAAAAACATTCAGTACTTTTTTTACAGCATAAAACGTTTGTAACAGTATTTATGTCCCTACTAAGTATATCCATAGACTCATCGACCTGTTAAGTGTGTTACTTACGAGTATGCAAAGACGAATAACATCCACTTAATCATACAAACCTCATAATAAGAGTGTACCGAAAAACCTCCCAAACCACGGAAACTGCAGACACCCCTAATTGTAACTTAAAGATTTTTCAACACCTTTTTGAACAACTTTTACAACTTTTAGTAAATATGAGAATTTTTTCATAGCCTCATCATAATGAAAATATTTTCAATAAACGGGAAACATCTTTTTTTGTAAGTATTTTCGAAAATATTTTCAATAAACAACGAAAGAATAATTTTGTTAAAATGTGAAATTTTTTATCACAGGATTAGTAACTAATTTTTTGTTTGAATATGTAATGTTTTTAATTGAACCGATTTTATTTGGAAACTGATGGCCGTTATGTGATTGCAAATTCCTAGGCGCAAATACATTTCTAGAATAAAAAACCATTTTATTTTTATATCCACAGTAGGAGTACGTTCTATGGCTAGGACCACATAGACGTTGCTCCGATTTTTCATTTAACTCCCTGAACGGTGCCATTATGGTTGATTTTTTTCTGAAACTAGCTTATTCGAGACTGCTTCCTCCAGCTTGCTATGTTGAAATTGATTTTATCTTCCGCACCCGCGGAAGATAAATATTTATACTTATAAATATACATATGTGACAGCGCATTGAGAAAGGGACCTAAGGGTAAAAAAATCAATTTTCATTTTTTTTCTTTTTTTGATGTGGACAATCTGAACATCGAATGAGGCCGATCCCGTGCCCCAAAAGTGTTCTCTCCCAGAGATATGCGCGTTTTATGAAAGTGAAGTCGACGATTCTATGCGCAAATAGAAAGGGACCTATACTTTAAAATGGCTCTCCTAAACAAAACATTTCATCAACTTTTCACTTTTTTTTTGAGTGGACAACATCTGAGCATCGAATGAGACCGATCCCATGCCCCAAAAGTGTTCCCTCCCAGAGATATGCGCGTTTTATAAAAGTGAAGTCGACGATTCTAAGCGCAAATAGAAAGGGACCTTATCTTTAAAATGGCTCTCCTGAACAAAACTGGTTTTTATCCTTAGGTCCCTTTCTATTTTGCGCGTCACATATGCTAATTATTATGTTTTTAAATGCACCGTTTAGCTACAAACACTCGCCAGTTCATGACAGACCATGCCTACTTTAAGCTTTTCCTATTTTATTTAAATATTTTTAAAAATTACTGGCTTCGGAGTCATGTTAAACATGTTGTGTGTCAAGATTTAGAGGCACATTTCATTTGCTGTTTTCAATTGTCCGCAGTAGTTTTGAGTGAAAGATCATTTTGAGCAAATCCTACTAAAAATTGTAAAATTTTGAAAATCCAGAATATTTTTTTGTATAGCATTAAATTATGATTATTTAGAAAATATATATACACGCAGAGAAAAAACATGGTTACTACATGGTCACGGCAATAATAATATGTTCTCCGCAATAAAAGTATGTTCGTCGCAACCATAGCATTGTTAACTGAATTTAGTTTTGAAAATAGTATAATTGCTGCAATATTAATATTGTTGAAATGTAACAATAGTATTATTGCCAAATTTAAAAATGAAAGTATGGTTATAAAAACAATATAAATATTGTTGGTGCGACAAAAGTATTGTTTCATGGGTTTTATGTTAACAATAACATGATTACGGCAATCATGCTGTATGATTGTAATTTTTCTTCATTTAAATATGCTTTTAAGAACAAATGTTATTGGTACGGATTTAATGCAATAATAGTACTTTAAAATTAAAATTTTAAAGTACTATTATTGCTGCTTTGGCTTTGTTTAACTGAAATATTTTAAATAAAAACGCTTACTTTAATTTAAACTTATTTTTTCTACTGTGAAATAAATCACTCCTATTATTTTGAATTTAATGTATTTTTTAATAATTTTCATAATTCAAATCTATTGTCGACAACTTAAACAAATTCTAATAAATTATATTGGGTATCAAAGTGCAATTGTGTGTGATCATACTATGGTTGTAGGGATCATAACATGGTTGCGTGTGCATCATATTATGGTTGTGAGGATCATACTATGGTCGTATGTGAAACATACTATGGTTGTGAGGATCATACTATGGTTGTAAAGATCATAGTATGGTTGAGTGTGAATCATACTATTGTTGTGGGAATTATAGTATGGTTATGTGTGAATCATATTATTATTGTGAGTATCATAATATTGTTGTACCACAACCATATACCCAACAATAGTATTATCCTCTTCGAATATTGTCACCACAACCATACTTTTTTTCTGCGTGTAGTACTGGGATAAAAACGCCAAAATGTTCAATGTGCTTGTAATCAATTAGATCGAACCGATGCCCCAGCTTGATATCAGCAGCACCGTATGACGAATTAAAATACCTACAGCTACAGATTTCTATATTGCTTTGATACTTCTGACCAACAGACAAATAGTTCCGTTTTTCTTTGATTATGAGCTTGATCTGTGCAAAATAGATGGCTCTGGTTATTGGACAGTCTGGAATAAACACGGCAATGGTCCACAAAATTGCATGAAGCGAGAAAAAACAATGAAAGAACTACAAATGACATATTTGCGTAAAAGAGAAAGTTCAGTTTCAAACAAACTTGCCTTTATAATTCAGTGCCTTCACTATGACGTTTTATGAATCCACAAATTCACGCAGTGACAGCAATTTCAATCATGAGGCGATACAGCATACGATTGCTTGGGACCTGCAAAGCGGTCCGAGTACAGCTACACGCAGAACAAAAATATGGTTGTGGTGACAATACTCGAAGAGGATTATACTATTGTTAGGTATATGGTTGAGGCACAACAATTTTATGATCCTCACAACAAAAGTATGATTCATACACAACTATACTATGATCCCCACAACCATATTATGAGTCACCCTTAGCCATACCATGGCCCCCAAAATTATTTTTTAGGATTGGGTAATGTTGTTATTCAACATAAGAGTTCATAGCCAGATTTAAGACATTGTTTCTATTAAACATTTTAATAAAAAAACAAAAAAATATTTAGTCGAAAGACTTTAAGTTACAAGCAGTGGTGACTGCAGGGGGTGAATGCTTCTTTACCATCCGTAGACTTCAAGTGATGAGTGTACTTAAACCATGATCAATGGCTATATACTTGCAGGAAGATTAAAAATAAATGAGAGCCAGTCGGCAGTAGAGTATTCCACCGAACAAAGTAAAGTTTTTTTTTATAAAGGACAACAACCATAGACTGTATCGTGTTTGTATATGTTTTTTTTGGTATACCAAAAAACACACTTATACATATATGCATAGTCTTCAAAACCTGTTATGATTTGTTCATAGTCTCAACCATACGGTATGATTGCCGTAATCATATTATTTTTAACGTAAATCTTTAACAACAATATTTTTGTTGCACCAACAATATTTACTTAGTAGGAACAAAAATACTGTTACACACGTTTTATGCTGTAAAATAAAAAGTACTGAATGTTTTTGGACTAAATTTTTTTTAATATATTTATTGATGTATATTATATCCAAAAAGAATTTACTAATTCGAAATGTCCGCTTTTTTCCTTTACACACGCCTTAAGTCGCACTGGCCAATCGTCAATAGCTGCACTAACCTCGTCCATTGGAAAATTGGCCACAGCTCGAGCCAAAGCAATCTTAAGAGATCCAATGTTGGGGTATATTTTGTGACAAACCTGTCCTCTAAAACCGTCCACTATTTGTAATCCAATGGGGTCAAATCTGGACTGCCTGATGACCATTCTTCAGAGAAAAAGAACTCTGGCAAATTGTTTCGAAGCCAGGCCTTGGACGTTTTAGCCTTATGGGCCGGCGCAGAATCCTGCTGGAAAATCCATGGCTGGTTTTGGAACAGGGAATTGGTAAGAGGCTTTACAACAGCTTGTCCTCTTAAACCGTCCGCATTTTGTAATCCAATGGGCTCAACTTTGGACTGCCTGAGGGCCATTCTTCAGAGGAAATGAACGCTGGAAAATTGTTTCGAAGCCAGGACTGGGACGTTTTAGCATTATGGGCCGGCGCAGAATCTTGCTGGAAAGTCCATGGCTGGGTTTGGAACAGGGAATTATTAAGACGCTTCACAACAGCTTCCAAAACGGTTTCTTGGTAAACTTTGGCCGATGTTTTGACTCCTTGTACGCAGAAATGCAGGTCAGTGACCCCATCGTAAGAGACACCCCACCAAACCATGACTGAAGCTGGGTGATGACCCTGTTCCACCCTTGGGATCAGTTCAGATGCTTCCTTAGACGACCGCGCATACACTCTATCATTTTGCTTGTTAGATTTTTCCTGACCGGTAAAAATTTTTTCATCGGTGAACAAAATTTTTCTGTGCAAGTTATCAGCGTGCTTCACCAAAAGACGTTTGCGTTTTTTAATCCTATTTTTGTTAAAGCTGCAGTCAATAAATGTATTGTACGTCGTTTGAAAGCCCCAAATCCCAAATCTTTTTTAATGATTCGACTCTTGGACTTTTGCGTGATATTCATCTCACGGGCCATGATTTTCTGTTTTCGGAGCGGATTTCTGTGAATTCTTGATTTAACGGATTTGATGACATGCGGTGTTCGCACAGAGCGTGGGCGGCCCGACCGGTGGCGGTCTTTTACATCTCTAGTCTCCTCAAACAGTTTTATGCATCGGTAGACGAACATGCGGCTAATCCCTAGTGGCCGGAACGTTTTGAAGATATCGTTTTTTTTCATTTCACATTTAAAAAGCGCCATTACAGCGATACGGTTTTCAGTATCTGACCACTCCATGTTGAAAGTTGAAACAATATTAAAATCCCGTTACAGAATAACGCTATTGAGGTTAGCTTTCAAAACCCATATGACATTAACGGGGTATGTTCAGTTTTACTATTGAAATGGGTTTGTTCAATGTTGTAACAGTATTTATGTCCCTTCTAAGTATATGTTTATAAGTTTGCAATAATACTACTCGTATTGTTTCATTTCAACAATATTACGAGGGCGACCGCAAAAGTAACTGACCTAACATAAAAAGAACCGTTTTTTTAGAATTATTATTATTTATTGTTCAACATAATCTCCTTCCAACTCAATACACTTCATCAAACGCTTTTTAAGTTTTTTAATTCCATCCGAAAAATAAGATTTATCAAGACCTTCAAAATATGCCTCAGTTTCAGCAATAACCTCGCTATTGGACGAAAATGTTTTGCCACCGAGAAATTTTTTCAAATTTGGAAACAAGAAATAATCAGAAGGAGCTAAATCTGGACTATATGGTGTATGCGGAGCAATTTCAAATTGTAATTCGGCCAGTTTTTGTTGAGTTAAAAATGCAGTGTGTGAAGGAGCATTATCTTGATGAAAAGGAACTTTTTTTTCTAAATGCGGTCGTTTTATCTTGATTTCTTCACTCAACCGATCCAATAATGCACAATAATATTCACCATTTATAGTTTTTCCTTTCTCAAGATAATCAATAAATATTATACCCCTTGCATCCCAAAATACTGTGGCCATTACTTTTCCTGCAGACTTAACAGTTTTCGCCTTCTTGGGACCACTTTTACCAGCTTTTATCCATTGTTTTGACTGTTCTTTGCATTCTGGGATGTAGTGATGGATCCAAGTTTCATCAACAGTTAGAAATCGGCGCAAGAACTCTATTGGATTACGCTGATAAATCGCTAAAAGCTCCTCGGAATTGGTCCAACGGACGATTTTTTGGGGCAAAGTCAACTAAAGCGGCACCCAACTTGCGGATAGCTTTTTCATGTGGAGTTCATCATGTAAAATACTCCAAACTTGTTTTTCGTGTATTTTAACAATATCAGCAAGTTCTCTGAGCTTTATTCGTCTATGTTTAGTCACTTCATTAAATATTTTTCTAATGTTTTCAATAGTAGTAGCAGTTTTCGGTCTTCCAGAGCGTTGTTCATCTTCCGTTCTTGAACGATCCATTTTAAATTGTTGAACCCAGGATTTGACGGTGGAGTATGATGGTGCATTATCACCATGAACAGAATCCAATTCATCTTCGATTAATTGTGGCGTATAACCTTTCATATAAAAGTGTTTAATTACGGCACGAAACTCTTTATTTTCCATTTTCAAAAATTATAAAACTTGTTTACTTCAATCACCTGTAACAAAGAAAATAATCATTAAATATTTCGGAAATTTTTGGCAGATGGCTTATAAAAGATTGCTTAAAAAAAAAGAAAAAGTTGCTAGTAAAACAGAAAATGTGCCAGGCCAGTTAGTTTTGCGGTCGCCCTCTTAGTATTGACGCAATCATACTGTTGTCAAAATAAAATTGAGAAAACAATAATATGGTTGCGACGAACATGCTTTCATTGTTGAGAACATATTGTTGCCGTGACCATATAGTTAGTAACCATATCTTTTCTCTGCGTGTAGTACTTTATAAGATCTTCGATGTATTTTTTCAAATCAGAATGATAAGTTAAGCATATCTTTTATCCTGTAATGAAGGGTTTACAAAAGTATGACCTACTTATACATAATAATGTTAAGCTCGTTTCTATTCTTTTGTCTCTGGCTTTAACATATTAAACAAAGATTGACGGCTATCGAGACCTCTTGCATCTACATTTTAATAGAAGAAAAGTTTTGTTACAACATGCAAAGTGACATTTATTCTCTTGGCGGCACACTGCTTTGATCGTCAGTCCGTGACGACCATCATCAGAAAGCTTAGCAGCAATTATTGAAAGGAAAAACCAACTCATTAAGACCAGGTTCTCACAAAACGTATGAGAACTGATGGTCTTACTGTTGTACGAGGGCGGTTCGGAAAGTTCTTAGCCTATTAATGAAAGAGAATAGTTAGTTTTTCAAAAATATTTTTATTTTTCAATATAGTCTCCTGAAACTTCAATACATTTAGTCCAACGCTTATCTAGCAATTATATCCCTTGATTAAAATAGTTTTCCTCAAGGTCTTCAAAATAGTGGTTTACAACTGTAATTGCATCTTCATTTGAGGTAAAACTGGCAAGCGCAAGGATTTTTTTTAGATTTGGGAACAGGTAAAAGTCACTGGGAGCTAAATCAGGAGAAGAAGGTGGGTTAAAACACATTGTTAAAACACTCTTGTGCGTTGTCTTGATGAAAAATTATTTTTTTGTGTTGTAAGCCAGGACGTTTTTCTCGAATTTGTACATTTAATTGATCTAAAAGGTTGCAATAGTACTCTGAATTTATTGTTTTACCCTTTTGCAGATAGTCAATCAATAAAATACCTTTGAAGTCCCAAAAACCCGTTGCCATAACCTTACCAGCCGATTGAATTGTTTTTGCCTTCTTTGGAGCACTTCCTCCAGCTTCAGTTCATTGTTTGGATTGTTCTTTTGTCTCTGGAGTATAGTGGTGGATCCATGTCCCACCAGCAGTTATGAAACGACGCTTAAAATCCATTTTATTTCGCTGAAAACGATCCAAACAAGCTTGAGAAATGTTCATTCTTGTGCGTTTTTGGTCGACTGTTAACAAGTGCGGCACCCATCTTGCAGAAAGCTTTTTCATCTGTAGTTCTTCATGCAAAATTAAATGGACTTGATCATTTGAGATGCCCATGATATTAGCTATTTCACGCACTTTTATTCGTCGGTCATTTAATACCATATCATGCACTTTGGCTACAATTTCTGTTGTTGTTGCTGTTTTTGGACGTCCACTACGTGGTTCATCTTCAATGCTTGTACGGCCACGTTTAAATTCAGCAAACCAATTTGTTACTGTTGCATATGAAGGAGCACTTTCACCAAACACATTCGCCATATCATTATGAATTTCATGTCCCGATAAACCTTTTCTATGTAAATATTTAATGACACCACGAATTTCTAATTTTCCATTGTAAAAAAATCGCGGATGCGTCTTTTGTGAACACCTGTTTCTATATGAAGGAGTTGCCAGATCGAAACAAAATTGAACATGTGTTCATAGCAGAGATGAAAGTTTCCAAAACACTTAACTTTTTTCTGTTTATACCGCGCTTTTTGTGCAAGGGCTAAAAAGCCCTCGTATATCTCACTTTTCAAGTTTTCTTCAAACAATTGCCCACGAATGTACAATTCACCTTTACCACCTCAACAGGGACTTCACATCCGGAGAAATCGTTGTCATGGAATGAATTCGCAATAAAAACAGTATGCAGCCACGAGAATCAATGTCACTTTGCCACTTTGTAAAAAACTTGTCTTCTATTAAAATGTAGATGCAAGAGGTCTCAAGAGCTGGTCAATCCTGTTTAATATGTAGTGACATTCAGCAGAAAGCTGCAGGTTATACTGAGAAATTTTCGACTTTAATGCCCCATACATCTGTAGACCATCTCATTTACTCAGACATATGCTATGTCTACATATATATAAGTAAATACAACGAAGAGTACACACGTGCATATAGCACGAGTAAATACATCTGTGGACAACATATAGACATACATACATACCCTTTTCCAATCAATAGATGGATGATTACTGCCATCTCGGTCGATGGCTTGACATGGCATTTGAGCCATTTCGCCTAATTTTTGTATGTAAATTGCTTTTGGTGTTATTGTGAATATTGGCGGTCGCAAAACAATTACATTAATGACAGGAGATGGTCCATCCGTGCCTAGATCATTGTACGGCGTACACGTATAACTGCCCGCATGTGATTCATCCACTTTGGAAAAGAACAAACTGCCATTCATTTTATAGAATACTCCCTGAAAGCAAACAAGAACAACAACATTAACGGACAACAACAAACAACATCATGCCATCCATTGCACAATCATCAACGTCAGCTCCACGTCCTGCCGTCCTGCTCCACGTCATGGCAATAAAAAAAAAAGGTTTATCCTTCTCTCCACCACAAAGGAGTCATAATTGTACAACATGGACGCATTGGGCTTTAGGTACGCATGTACGAACGAGTACGTAGATATGGCAAAATATATGTTTGTGTGGCTTACAGGTACATTATATGAATCGAAAAGTAGACCATCTTTTTCCCATCTAAGATTTTTCAGCGGTGGATTAGCGCGAAAATGACAATCAAGCACGGCCGGCTGACCGTACGGCAAATAAACCTCGGGTGGTGCATAAATCACTTTGGCCTTATCTGCAAAAATACAAATACACAGAACAACGCATATGAGAACGCATCAACGTCAACATCATCGTACGTCTAGGCATAATTATACAGATATGGATTTCCCACCAAATTTGGCATATTCGGTGGTATTTTAGATTCGGCCCTATATGAATATGAACATGTTATTGCTGCAAAAAAATGGTAAATCAAAATCTTTCGCAAAACCTGTAGTATAAGTTTTAATGAATATGGAGAAGGTACACACAGATAAGGGATTCATTAACACAACCGAATAAAGTTTCGGTCAGTACAATCGATATGTGTTTTGTGTACTTCAATTTTTAGAGCATGTAACGTTAATTAAAAACGGTGGTCCAACTTAAACGCACGATATTAATTGTTAATAATTTAATAAGCTTTGGCATCACTTTATTAAGTGAAATTTTATTGAAAGATAGTAAAAAAAAACTAAAGTAGGCCGATGCCCAGAGTTTAACATAAATGTCATATTTAAATTTGTGAGAAAAGTTTATTGTTTTTGGTAAAATTGGTGGAACATTTATGTAGGAGCTATATCTTAATCTGAACCGATATTCTTTAATTTAAATACCTCCGTTCTTGGTCCAAAAAACTTACTTCTGTCAAATTTAATGAAAAACGGACAACAACTGCAACCTGTAGATTGATTAAAATCATTAGATGGGCGGACGGACGGACATATATTATTAAACTACTTCTGCAGGTGATTATGCATCGACCGGTTTACTTAAAGGTGGGCTTAGCTTACATATATCTGGCAGGTACAAATATTTGCCATGACTCTTACCTCTAATACGCTGTTCTACAGAGTAGTGCACGGTATAAAAACTTTTTAGTAAAACTAATGAAAAACATACAATGGTTTGAGAAAATTCCTAAAATTGCAGAATGCTGGTTCTCATCTAACTTTTGGAATGCAATACAGTATGAAGCTAAGTTAAATCAAGTAAAAAAGTTAAAGTCCGGCGTCACCGACTTAAAGATACCCCAAACCACCCAACCTCTCAGTGGATAAGCGCATCTGTCTGGAGCTTGGGCAAGGTCAGGCTGGTAGGTCTAATTATTTGTCGCTAATAACATACCGTGAAAAATTTAAGCGTGATCGGGCATAATATGTGTATTCTAGAGCTGCTGGTAGGACCTATGCGTGCGGTCTATAAGAAAACATGGACCGATATGGTCCAATATGACAATGCATGAGTGTTGGTTGGTCCGTAACTCTTTATACGAAGTTTGTAATATGAGGTTTCTACAACTCCAGATTCTCAAATCGGAAAGACCTGTTTATAAGGCCAAAATGAAATAATGCAGTTATGTAAATCAAATTCTTAAGTCCCCAACATCCTTTTGAGGAACAGGGTAGTTGAGTTTAGGCCGAGTTACTTATTGCTCGCTTATAACGTACAGTTCAAAACACTGGCCAGATCGGGTATAATTTGAGGCTTCTAGCAGTGCAAGACCTCAAATCGCGAGGAGCCTTTGTGTGGGAGCTATTCGAAGACATGGTCCGATGAAGTCCAATTTCACTAGTGATATGTGTTGATTTGTGATGACACTTTAGCGAAATTTGGTCTGAATGGCATTAGAGCTGTAGGTTCTGAGATCGTAAAAAATAGAATCTGCACCTATATGGTCCATATTCACCACAGTTAATCACTGGTCACTCCTTACATACTAACGTTTTAGTTTTTGGCTTCTAAAGCTGCAGAGCCTCAAACATTTGGAGCTTTACAAATATTGGACCGATTTGGTCAAAATTCGTAAAGGATGGATATTGGTCGCTTGTAATGCTCTGCACGAAGTTTGGCGAAAACAGATATAATATGTCAGGAAAAACCTTTATTCCATATGAAAATATAGATCGATGTGGACCAATTTCAATAGTGGTTGTCCTTGGCCAAAACCAAGTTTTATCCAAATCGGTTAATTACTTTGACATGAACTTTAATTACAACGAGAGATGGGCAGACACTGGTCGATGGAGTTTGATTGTGATTCTGATCGGTTTACCTTACGTAGGGTCTGGCACCATTTCTTAAAGGTGTTGCAAACATCAGAACTTTGTAAAATTATACTGTATCGTATAAATTCCTTCATAAAACGGCTAATGCAATTTATAGAGAAGTTTTTACATCGATTTCAGATTAATCTCTTACTTTAAAAGTCGGCCGCATTGACGAGGGGAAAACTTGCCGATGTTCCTACCCTGAGTTGGATGTTCTTACCTATAGTTCAATGTGGATTATTTTGTATGACAGTTATTCACATAACTAAAAATCGGATATACGAGTACTGATGGACAACCTAGAGTTAACCGAACTACAACCATGCGATTATGCAAACGATTCTTTTCTCTGTGTGTAGGTAACCCGACTTTGATACTAAAGACCTCTATCCGTAATGGAGGGACATAAACTTCGACCCGGCCAAATTAGTTAGATCTGAATTTCTGCACTGACCGATTCGATACATTATTTAAACTGATTATTTTTGCCAACCGAATTTTTGTATTTTCGAGGACTCTAAGCATTCTATTAGCACAGACTGAATTGTATCAGTCGATTTTCGACTAATCGATTAGTTAGGGTATAAAAAAGTCATAGTCGGTAAGTCGACTTTTGCTTTTTAAAAAGTATAAAAGTCGACTTTTTCGACTTTTATTTTAACTTCAAATATTTGTAATTGTCATCGAATAAATGTGTATTGCTTAAATTTATTATGCCGAGGTTAAAAACGTATGCCTTCAAAACTGTATAAGATTCGTCCAGAGCAATTAATCAAGTCGGTAGGTATGCAAACCCTGAAATTATATTCAGCAGTATAAAAAGTTTATTTTTTAGACGAACTGATAAACACTGAAATTACATAGTTACATCAACACTAATGTTGATGTAACTATGACACTAATGTTGAGATTGTGGGTTCCAAGCTCAACGAAGAGGATAACAAATTGGGGTTCCTTGACATGACTGTAAGCACTAGGCGCGAAAGAGGTCATAATGATGGGAATTGTGTTCCAATACAATTGAATCACTATCTGAAGGCACCGCCTGTTTGTCATTAATACAAATTAATCCAATACTTGTATGGAGAACAATGGAAAGCGAGTACCCATTTATTTTTTGCAAAAATAGCTAAAAAAATTCTCAATCGTTGGCGCTTTTGTCTCACATAAGAGATTATTTTCGCATGCAGTTCTTATTTATCCAAAAAATTTATAAATGATTTTCTTTTTGAAATCAATAGATGCGGGCATGTGGTTTCATGTATATTAATTGGCTGCTTTAAGAAATCATGTTTGCTTTGATTTTTAAAAATTGAATACAACTAATGTAAAAACTATTTCAAGTTCCTGATGTTTATTAGTTCATAATCAGCCTTACTTTCTTAAATACAAGTTTTTTATTTCAAAATATGGCATTTTCATTTCCCTAAAGAAAAAAAGTCGACCTTAAACTATTTTTTTTACTGAAAAGTCCAAAAGTCTACTTTTAGTCTTAAGCATATAACACTAGCACAGACTTTCTTTGATTAGCCTTTTCATTCTATAGTACAATACGTAAGTAAGAATGGAATTATGATACGCAAAAGAACTATTCGTTTTTTTGATATAGAAAAAATATTATTTGTTGATATTACCAATAATTATTGTTAAATAAACTATAAGTTATTTAACAATAACCGAACAACTGCAATGTCAGTAATCTGAACCATAACACTATCATATCAATCATCATTGAATCAAATTTCCATTATTTGGTGATTGTAACAGAATGTCTTCTTGTCTTGCTGAAATTTTGTAGTTCGGACCAATTTGTATCCGAACTTTTTCTGTGTGCGGTCAATACATTCGACCAATAGTAAATGTGGACAAACAGGACATATGTCGGCTTACGTAAAGATATTGAAGCACTATGAGTCTGAAGGTGGATGTATGTTTAAGGTATAGCTTAGATTGGCCCCGCTGGTTTCAAAAACGGATCTTAAAAGATTTGCTTAGTATCAATTTAAGCAAATCTCACTATGAGGCTAAATATTTATGATTAAGATTCGACTTAGGTTTGAGCTCACATATACTACACGCAGAGAAAAGATATGGTTACTGTATGGTCACGGCAACAATGGTTTGTTTTCTGCAATACAAGTATGGTCGTCGCAGTCATAGTATTGTTTTTTGAGTTTCATTTTGACAATAATAAAATTGCGGCAATATTAATATTGTTGAAATGTAACAACAGTATTGTCACCCAATTTAATGAATGAAATGAAAATATGGTTGGAGCAACAATATAAATATGGTTGGTGAGACAAAAGTATTGTTTGTTTTGGTGTAATGTTAACAATAATATGATTGCGGCAATCATACCGGCAAAATCGTATTTTTTTTTTAATCTGACAATGTTATTTTTACGAATCTTACGCAATAAAAGTGATATTTATATATAATTAAATTTGTTGAAAACAAACTTCTTTGGATTAGTATAATTGAAATAGTTTTAACATATGATTTTTTTCTTCTGGTAAATAAATCACTCCTTTTATTAAGAGTTAAATATATTTTTACATAATTTACTTAATACAAATCTCATAATATGATTGTGAGGATCATACTATGGTTGTATGTTAATCATACTTTGTTAATGAGGATCATAATATGGTTGCTGGGATCATAGAATGGTTGAGTGTGAATAATAATATGGTTGTGGGGATCATAGTATGGTTGTGTGCGAATATTTCTATTTGTGAGGACCATAATGTAGTTGTGGGCATCATAGTATGGTTGTGAGTGAACCATACTATTTTGTGATGATCATAATATTGTTGTGCCACAACCATATAACGAACAATAGTATGATGCTCTTTAAATATTGTTACCCCAACCATACCATACTTTTTTCTTCGTGTAGGGGCTTAATCGTCGCCCTTATGCACAGTATAAGCAATACATTGTAAATATGAGCATATGTGACATCGCATAGAAAAAGGGACCTCAGGGTAAAAAAATCAATGAGCATCGAATGAGACCGATCCCATGCTCCAAAAGTATTCCCTCCCAGAGATATGCGCGTTTTATGAAAGTGATGGTACACCAAAGATACACGTATTTAAATCTTTAAAATGGCTCTCCTGAACAAAACTGGTTTTTACCCTTATTTGCGCGTCACATATGTGAACTGAATTTAATGCAAAAGAAAATTAGTTTTGAAGATTCTTCTGCAATTAATAATTATATACTAAAATTTATTAAGATTCGGTTTGACCAAACTTAACGCCGTTTCTACTTTTTATGCGCTTTTAATGTTTAAAAAACTCAACACATTTTCTACGCAAATTTTACAATAATACTTCAATTTCATTCTATTCATTTGTGCCAAATGTTACGGCCGAATCCTTTAAAATCTCTAACCACATTTCACATATGTCGTGTACCGTGAAAACTTACACTGAATGTTAAGAAACGCCTTGGCCGTTTGTATTTCCTCCTCGTTGCTGCGCACGGAACATTCATATTCGCCGTAATCACTCATCATTGTCGGATCAATGCTCAGGCTGCCCTGCGGACTGAGGCGCGAGCGGCGCATTAGGTCGGGTATCTCCTGCAGCAGGACACCATCTTTGTACCACGATGTCTCCGATGTGTTGGGGTATTTCATGACGCAATGAAAGAACGCCGTCTGTCCTTCCATAATTGTTTGATTCACTGGGGGTATTTTTATTAGAGAACCACCTGGATTTTCAATCAACCCAAAGCCGCCACCCATCAGGCGCCATTGTATGGAAGAGGACAAAACAAAGTTCATTAGTTCACTTATTCGACTGGTGGACACATCCACACACACACAAGTGCACACGCAGGGTAATGTGGCATGTATTGATTGTTGTTTATGAATGTCGTATGTGTGAATAGCTCAGTGTGCCGAGTGTGTGTGTGCGTGTGAGGATGTATGTATGTGTGTGTACATGGAGCCTTCTTACCTTGCACAGTTAGGTGATACCAGGTACCATTGTTGCGTATACTCGGTGTACGATTGGGAAAAACAATTTGGCAGTGATACCAGCCCTGATCCGACTCACGTATGGCCGTTAGATTTGCACTGGCTTTGCCGTACTCCTCATTGTTGGTGATGATGTGTAAGCGTCCATTGTAGAGCTCATTTGCTGATGTTTCACCTTCGTACCACGTAAAGATGCGTTTATCCTGAAAGAACGTCAGAAAAAAAGTAGCAGAATCGTAAATACCACTAATAAGCGTATGTTTCTTTAATGCAAATGCTGATGGTCGGTAAAATGATTCAAATAGAGGAAAATATGAAAGGACTAATGGAAGGACGATGACTTTTGGAAGGGCTTAACATCAAATAAATTAAAATGACGTTGGTGAAGACTGAAAAAAATCGGCGCTGTTTGATATGTACCAGGTAGTCGCACTGATTTTGTAAAAATATCAGAGTTTCTTATGAATTTTTTTAAAATGAAGAGTTATGATCTCTTTTGAATAATAAAAGCGATCTGTTTATTACGTTGGTAGCAACAATGGACAACTTTGAAAAACTAAAAAAATCATTTAAATGCAAATTTCGGGCGCAGCTGACTAAATTATACCCTACACATCTTAATGTTGAGAAAAAGCAACTGCAAATAGGTTTTTGGCCCACGCTGGACGGGCTCTAGATTTACCCAGGTTTTAAACTAACGTCATATTTAAATTTGTTAATTTTTGTAAGGCTAAATAGATTAAACGAATATATAAAAAATCTTTATACATTGAACAGGGATTAACCGGCTCAAGACCTCTTGCTTCTGTATTTAAATAGAAGACAAGTTTTTAACAAAATAGCAAAGTGACATTGATTTTCGTGCACACTGCTTTTATCATGATTTCGGGTCCTTGCTGCAATTGTTGAAAGTAAAACCGAACTCTATAAGGCCAGGCTCTCCCCAAACGAATGAGAACCTTACTTTTCAAGTTTTCTTCACTTTGCCATTTTGTTAAAAACTTGTCTTCTTTTTATATATAGAAGCAAGGGGTCTTGAGCCGGTTAATCCCTGTTCAATGTGTAAAAGCAACAGACCGAAATAAAACAAGCTAAACAAAAAGCTATATCTTAATCTGAACCGTTTTTCTCCAATTTCCACAGCGTTCGTCCTCGCCATTTTGTTAAAAACTTGTCTTCTATTTAAATATAGAAGCAAGGGGTCTTGAGCCGGTTAATCCCTGTTCAATGTGTAAAAGCAACTGACCGAAATAAAACAAGCTTAACAAAAAGCTATATCTTAATCTGAACCGTTTTTCTCCAATTTCCACAGCGTTCGTCCTCGCGGCAAGGAACATACCAGTGCACAATTTTATCAAGATTGGATATTACTAAACCGATTTTTCTCAATTTTAATAGGGCCCTTTGTTGGTCTAAATATAACGTGTGCCTTATCGTATGTTTGGGATCTAACGCGTGATCTATTTCGAGGTTCCCTACTTTTTTAAAGAAAAAAACACAGAAAATTCAAATTGAATGGGAAATGTTAATTATCATTTGAAAAAACATTCTTTGGCATTTATATTTTGAAGATTATGTCTATCAAATGTTGGACGAGACTACTTCTCAGATGGTTCATCCGTTGAGTTCAATTTTCGATGACTCGTTCGAGCATTTCGACTGGTAACTGGCGAATGACACGCGTGATGTTTTGCTTCAAGGCCTGAATCGAAGCGGGTTTGTCCGCATAGACTTTACATATCCCTACAGGAAAAAGTCTAACGGTGTTTTATCACACGGTCTTGGTGGCCTATCGACCGGCCCAAAACATGAAATTATCTGCTCACCGAAGTGTTCTCTCAATAAATCCATCAATTGATGCGATTTGTGGGAGTGGCGCCGTCATGTTGAATCCAAATGTCGCCGAGATCACGAGCTTCAATTTTAGGCATCAAATTGTCGGTTATCATGGAAGGATAACGGTCGCCATTGACGTTTTCGTTTTCACCGGCATCATTTTTTAAGAAATATCGACCGATGATTCCACCGGCACACAAACTACACCACACCGTTGTTTTTTCTGGATGAAGTGGCAGCTCCTGAACCTCTTCTGGTTGCTATTCGTCCCAAATGAGGCAATTTTGCCTTGTCCTTCCAAATTACCAATAAAGATTCCACACTTGATTTGCATTTTTATATTTTTTTTGTTCTGAAAAATACCTCTAAATGGATCAACCTACACTTTATAGAGTCTCCGATCAATATTTCGTGGTGTAGCAAACGGAATGACACTTCGTTGAAGGGTAATTAAAAAAATGGAGAAAAAAGATATCTGTATATCTATGACGACATATATCTGTTCCCCAACAATCTGTAAACTTGGCACATGTTTTGATTCCTGAGGTTGCTACCCTTCATTAAAGTCGATACCACACCCACAATGGGACTCAGTCCCACCATTCATGTTGATTTTCGTTCCCTGCATGGTTCTGAACGGGAGGACATTTTTCTTTTTCTAACTAACTTTAAATACCCTTTAATAATGTGCCATACAAAGAGCTTAACGTAGAATATCTATATTTACCTTGGCTCCAAGAAATTTTATAACGAAACCTTAGATAAGATATGCTGAAGCTATTTGCATAAATGAAATCCCACACCACAGTGCACGGTAATAACGCAACTGGCTCACAGGAAAGTGCATCTTAGCGAATTGATAAAATTATTTATGAGGAATCCACGAAATAAAACGTAAGGGTTGCCTTAAATGTCTGCAAGCCCCCGCAGTCCGGGGTAAGTGTCAGTAAACATTCATCCGCATCGTTTATAACAAACGATTTATGTGTGTTTATGTCTCAACGGTATCATGCACTTCTCACATATTTCCCAAAAATGTTCACCACACTCATAAAATGCCACCATATGCCATGTGACACGTACATACAGTGAAAATGGCTACCTTGCCACCCATCAGCGTTACCATCAGCCCCATCGTCGTCATCAACGTCACATGTTCTCTAGGTGGCACCAATAAAAAACACATTTATCAACATAATAAAACAAATTACACGAGCATAACTTGATTTATCCGGTAATTTCTTTCTGACGCTCTCTCTCTCTCTCTCTCTCTCTCTCTCTCTCTCTATCTTTCTCGTTGGCCCATTCTAGGCAAACAAGTGACATTTTGCAGTCTAGGTGCACAATTTGCTTCTGTGAATAAAGAATGTCCAACTGTTTGTTTTGTTTTGCACTTTTTGCAAAAATTATCATATAATTTTATTTGTTTTTAGTTTTATTCTGCTTTCAGTATAGAATAGCCACTGCAAACGTCATAGTTGTTGCAAAGCCACAAAAAAAAACAAAATAGTATCCCATAGATACTCGTACTTGTCAGATGGCAGTAGGTAATCATAGAATACTTGTAGTTCTATCTGTGCTCTCACATAATTTTTGTTTTTAAAGATATGACCGTGAATTTGTTATTTAAAAAAAAAACATTATACGCCCATGCTTCTCGCATTGAGATAGTTTACAGATCATGTATGAGCATAAACATGTCATCTTTTTTTTTTTAATTAGATTGTACTTTTTTGTGGTGGGGGGTTACTTTTGATATGTAATATTTTTTAAGAGTGTTTTAAATAAAAGGTTTTCATAGCCAAAAAAAAATTGAAATATGTTTTATGAGATGGGATCATACATGAAGGAATGATTAATTGGAGAAATGCGGTTAAAAGCCAGGATTTGAGTACCTTTGAACACTTATAAGCCTGTAACTTAGTTAATTATTCGCAGATTTTCTGGTTCTTGTTTAAAAAACAGAGACTTGAACCTTTCGAATGCAATATACAGGGTGGGCAAAATGTTACCATGGGGTTTATAAATTTAGATTATATTAAATTATATATAACACTTGGAGAATAAATAATGAAGAGATTCACAAATGAACAAAGAACCAGAATAATATAATTTATATTAAATTAAATCAGCGTTCAATTATTTTAACGCAAAGAGCATATCGTCGACATTTCAAAGTCAGAATTTCGCCCTCTGAAGAAATGATTCGTTGCTTAGTTGATCGTCATTACCAACATGGCACCGTCAGAGATTTGCCTCGAAACGGTAGACCACGTTTAATTCGCACTGCGGAAAATATTGAACGATTACAGCAAAGTGTTAACGAAACATCAGAAACATCTGCCAGAAGGCGTTCTGCTCAGCTAGGAATGTCTCGTACGTCACTACGGGGCATTTTAAAAAAGATTTACAGTTATACTCATATAAGGTGCAATTAGTGCAAGAACTTAAACGCGCAGATCATCGGCAAGGTCTTTATTTTGCAGTTAAATTTCAACAGCTGGCCAGAACTGAAATCAACTCCAGCAATTTGGAAATTATTTGGCCAGCGCGATCGCCAAATTTGTCAGCACCCGACTATTTTCTGCGTGGTTATTAGCAGAAAATCCGTCAACGCAAGGCCAACATGGTTGCAGAAATTCGAACGCTACAGCCACAAATTTTGAAAGATGTTATGGAAAATGCTCTTAAACGAGCCCATCATTGCGAAGCTGAAAACGGGGTTCATTTAAGTGACATTATTTTTCATACTGAAGTTGTGATATATGCAATTCTTGCCAAAAATTATTTTGCAACCTGACACGATAGTGCTCTTTATTGACGGTAACATGACGATTGTTTTCATCGATAAAAAATACTGCCTAATCACACCTCCGACATGAAATGCCATTTTATCTCTTGAAGCTCATGTGGGTTTGTTGCTGTCCAATTACGCATTTTTTTTGATTATGGACAAAACCACTGAGCCAGAAATGAGCTTCATTTGAAGAAATAGGCGACTGCAATAACTTACTACCGACACACAGGCGGACATGGCTAGATAATCTTAGAATTTAGTGACGATTCAGAATATATATAATTTATGGGGTCTTCGACCATTATTTCGAATAAACCCTCTATCCAATGCTGGAGGGTAAAATAATTTATTATAAGTTGGACTAGCTAATGAAAATTAAAGCCTTAGCCGCCCCTTAATACACAAACTACACTATCCGAGCCGAGCTTTATACTCACACATCTTTATCCCTAATACTTGAAGTCCGTTTTTTATAACATTTTTATTTCATCTCTGTGTGCGCATAAGAAGAAAATGGATGCTACGCCTCATTCTAGCAACTTTCACACAATCGGCCTTTTACGAGATTTCAAAAATCGGTACTTTACACGCAATGGATAGGGGAACAATGGAAAATATAAAATCCATGTATGGGTCATGGTATATGTTAGTCGGATTAACAGATTGAAACTTCGATATTTTTCGCTTCATTTGTTCTTCTTGTTGTTGTTGTAACAACAATATATTTATTTTGAAGTCTTGTTCGTCTATGGGGGATCTGCTACGATATCCAGATGGAGGAAACTCGCCATTTGAACTGGATGCGTCCACAGAGACCTGGGGGTCAGCTGAGTGGGCTTGGCCGGACAATTAAAGAGGTGCAGCACATATAGTGCCTGATGACAGGCAGGACATATGTCCGGAACGTTAGCACCAATTCGTGCCCAGTAAGTATTGAGGCGGCTGCACCATCTAGATCTCAGCTGCGTCAGAACTCAGCTGCGCCTGCCAAGGTAGTACCTTCTCCTCAGATGAAATCTCTGGGGGATGCTCCACTAGCGCTACATTCACACGGTAGCTGGATACTGCTGCTGCGACTTCATCGGCGTGAATGTTTTTCAGGCCTGCCTGATAGTTTCGATGTTCTAAAGGTTCTCTCTCATACCGCTGGGCCTATCTCTTTAGATCGTGAAGATCGTACCTGATCTGCCTGGGCGGAGGCATCCTGTCCAAGAGACGGTGGTTAGGATGACTGCTGCGAAAACACCTTAGCAGGTATTGCATAGACAGCAGGAAATTGTGTCTGCGCACGGTAAGGACCTTTGTCTTCTCATGCAGATGGTCCTCAGAAGACATTAGAAGACACCCTCTTGATGTTCTGAGGGCGGCATTCTGGCAAGTCTGAATTTTCTTCCACTGCGTTGTACTCACGTTCGCCGACCATACAGGTGCTGCGTGGTTTGCTACAGACCGACCTATCGCTTTGTAAGAGGTCAACAAGGTTTCTTTGTCGACTCCCCACTTACTGCCGGCAAGTGACTTGAGGACCTTGTTCCTACTTTTTAGTTTATCGCAGATAGCTGTAGCATGTGCTGAGGATCGAGAAAGGCTGTCCAATGTGACCCCAAGGATTTTGGGGTAGTTGGTAATCGGGATGTTGACGTCATCGACATTCACATTGAGTGACAACCGCACCTCTGCGGTCCATGCAGTAAACAGTGTGGCTGATGATTTGGAGGCGGATATTTTCATATTACTTGCATTGAAAAAGCGTGCTAAGTCAGTGAGGTAAGAGTTTATTTTTATTTATTTATTTATTTTCTCGAACTCCTTGTTTAACTCTACCCTTTTTTGTTCGCTTCATTTGTTATACCTTTCACCGAAGAATGGATGGTATACTAAATTTCACATTTCGTTTGAACCACCACGAACGTTCGGAGACCCCATAGAGTATATATTTTATTGATCGTCATAAAATTTAAAGACAATCTATTCAAATGCAGATATTATCGGATATCGCAAAAAACGGCCATGTCTATCCGTGTATCTGTTGAAAGCAATATAGTGGTCAAATGAATTAATCTTGGATTCTGATATTTTCTTGATGATGGCTTATCGTGAAAAGCTGTTTGGGATTGTCAATAGGTGAAATCGGGCTAGCAGGGAGAAAGTTTCGTCTTAAGGGACTAAAGGTACACTTTTAGTATTTGCTTAACAAATTATAATTTTTTGTGGTGCTACCGTTGTTTAGATGTGTGCTGTTAGTTGGGACGCA
The DNA here is from genome assembly GCA_963513945.1 of Hydrotaea diabolus. Classification (NCBI taxonomy): domain Eukaryota; kingdom Metazoa; phylum Arthropoda; class Insecta; order Diptera; family Muscidae; genus Hydrotaea; species Hydrotaea diabolus. The sequence goes on from OY740717.1 coordinate 128,500,063, forward strand.
CTAAATACCTCAAAAAGGGCATGGTTGCTGAACTTTTTGGCTCATGTGACTCAAAAAGGTATGCAAATTTTATCACAAAAATGTGTTCTGCAAACCATAATGGTTTTTTTGAATTCTTCTAACTAAAAAAATTGGGATTTGGCCACAAAATTTAAAACCTATAGTGCACTGGTGTACATTAGAAAAATAGCGTACACCTCTCTATGATTTAAATAAACCTCCCTGTTTGATTCTTAATCAAATCTTTATAAAGGAGCAGTCTAATGTGCTTACGTGCTTACTTGTAACACGTGTTCACTTGTAACACCTTGTGTTCGCTTCGAATGCGTAAGAATTTTTTTACTGGGCAGTTGTAACGCCTACTTAAAACATCAGCGGGACGTGAGTTTTCTTGCTCTGTCGATATTTTTTTAACAAAGGTTTTCTTTTTGCCAATATTGAAAAGCTCTTCTCTTTCTATCACCCTTTCTGTTACCAATCTTTTCATCGCTAACACATGCCATTACATAGATAGGGTGTGCTTTGAATGTTATAAAATGTTAAAATGAAAACCAAAACTCGACCTTTATTGTCTGCCCTTTTGTTTGTAAACATTGACTAGCCTTAATAATAATTCATCAGTTTGTGATGTTGATAAACTAACCAATACCCGTAATTCCACAATTTCATAATTCCTGTTGCAGTTTTGAAATATTTGAGAATCCTATACTTTTTGCGAAATTGCTTAATTATTGAATTTCCTCTGTTTTTATACTGACTTCTCAGCAACGATGATCTTAAAATTGAATGAAAATCGAATTACTGAAAACCTCGATTTATGTATGTTGGTTTAAAATATTTATTGTTTCCAGCAATTCATAGTTGACGATCAAAAATAAACGTTTTCCGATTGTTTGGCGCAATATAATTACGCAATGACTGTATCACAAAATGGTACAATGTTTATTATGGCTACATTTTCCTATAAAATTTATTCAAATGCAAAGCTTCCTGTACTTACAGATATTATCGGATATCGCATAAACGGATCGTTCTGAGCCCAAGTGGACAGAGCGACAATGTGGACCGCACCTAATGTACCAAGCCACAGTTCGGTGGTGCCTGCATATAACATGACGTCGGCCACAAAGGCCCAAATTCAAAGTGTGGTCACCAGTTGGTGCTAAACTAATTATACCAACAACAACAACCAAGTTTCCCTAGCGACAACACGCAAATGTTCATTAGCACCGATTTAGATTTAAAATAAACAACAACAAAAATAAAGGTTTTAAGCCCTTTTCTGTTGACGTGCTGTGATAGTTGTTGTTACTGTTGATTACTGATATGGTCGAATAAATTTTCGCATTCAATGGATTTTCCATGTACTTGCTGGAATGGACAAAACAAATCATTTGTCCAAAAATGTATTTATTCATTAGGTACTCGTATGTTTGTGTGAGTGCAAGTGAGTGTGGGTGTGTACCGTGTACATATGTTTGGATGTGTGCAGCGAGGTAAGAACCTCATTTATTTACACTAAAAATACCGCTGCCAATGACACTGAAATATTCTCGCATTGTGGAGACATCATCGTCGTCATCATCATCATCCACATTTCCATACATCATTGCAATCTTCATTATCGTTGTCAGCGTCATTATCAACAGCGGCATGGTTACTGTGGCCAGTTGTCCAATTGCCCAAACTGTCTACCAGTTGGAAAAACAATTCTAGCCTCTCCGCCGCCCCAATATGCATACTCGTACACCTACACGATACTATTCCCTTCTCAGGCCGGTGGAGAGTGTGCTGCTCGTGCATCTGTGTGTGCTAAGGTTGCACCGCATGATTTCATTTAGTCGGTAGTCGATCGGTCCGTCGGTCGAGCAGTTTAAAACTATCCACAGTTTAAAAGATTTGATGATGTCGTTGCCATCGCTGTTGTAGCAAGTAAATAAACTATAGAAAATTTAATATTTTATCTCGACAGCAATCTAAACTGAATGTCAAACATAGCAGGTGGCTGAGAATGTGTACTCTAAGATTTATTTAAGACACATGTAGCAACGGATACAAGTACGTATAGATTTTCCTTTGCGTAGACTCTATGTCCCTGCCGGGTAATTTGTCAGGCTTTTTCCAAAGAGGGGCCTCAAAGTGGTGTCACCTCAAGACTTAACACATAATTCGCTCAATATTTCATTGAGGAACAACCAGGGAACTTCTCTTGAGTCAGTAAGCTATACACGTTCTAATTGATCAGGACTTACGACTGCTTAATGGAAACCCGACCTGTAAACGCACTAATTTTGCTGAAAGAAACGATCGTGCTAATGAAAAAATTTATTAGGATAGGTTTCAACACAGATCAGCCTTATATTTTATTTGGTTTCTCTGTCTATACACACAGAAGACAGATTGGTTGACACAACCGAATTGTTAGTGTTTGCAGGTACATGCGCACAATCCCTACAACTGAATATTTTATGTTTATTTTGTTCCAAGAAAAATTTTGTTTATGTCCTTGCCATCCCCTTCTTATACCAATATCCCTATTTACTGTCAATGACACAATGTAACTTAAACTGCAAGACTCGTTCATTTAACATTTTAAAGCGAAAATCCAATTGTTTTGCTTAAATGTTTTTTTGTAATTCACATTTTATTTATTTGTTGAATCTTTCAGGGAATTAAAATAACAACAAGTATTCAAATCTTAAACCTAGTTTATTCTAAAAGTTGTTGCCAGTGTAAACAATGCTGCTAGATTTGCACTTGTAATTCAAAAAGACAGTATTCGAATTGGTGTCATAAGAGTATTTACATTAAGTGCATAAAAATTGAAAAATTGTATTTAAATTATAAATATTACACTCGTAGTTGGCGGCGATTGTCCTCAAGTTTCTATATCAGGCCAAGGTGTTTTTTTTAATTATTAATTAGACCTCCGGCGAGTGCGTTTGGATGAGAACTTCATTTATTAACGTGACTTCGGGAATTATCTCTGATTTCTTCTGTGACGGGTTTTACGAGTATATTTAGATCCTTGTGGATATTCGCATTCCTGGATATTCGCATTCCTGGATATTCGCATTCCGATGGTCAAATTTTCGATGACGCTGAGGCCTAATTGAGATTCTATGCCGTTAATGTGCCGAATTATCTCATCCTTCTGCTGTTGAATCGTTGTTGGCTTATCGACGTACACCTTTTCTTTCAAATAACCCCAAAGAAAGAAGTCCAATTCACATGATCTTGGCGGCCAATTAGCATCGCCACAATGTGAGATAACACGGTCATTGAATTTATCGCGCAAGAGAGCCATTGTTTCCTTAGCTGTGTGGCACATGGCACCGTTCTGTTGAAACCACATATCATGCTAATCCATATCTCACGATAGCGAACACCATTCACAGTAACTGCCTGACAGGCCTCATTTTGGAAAAAATACGGCCCGATGATACCGCCAGTCTATAAACCGCACTAAACAATCACTCTTTGTGGGTGCATTGTTTTGTCGACAATCACTCTTGGATATTCGTTCGCCCAAATGCGGCAATTCTGCTAATTGACGAATCCACTGAAGTGAAAATGTGCCTCATCACTGAAGATGATTCTCTTCGAAAATTGAACATCCACATCATAATAAGCCTGAATAATTTTAACGCGTTGCTCGATTGTGTATCTTTCCATGATTGGTCGTGTATCCTTCCAATTGAGTTAGTTAAAATTAAACCACACTTTTTAATAGAACTTTATATTTTAATTGTAGAGTTGACCTAGGACGCATTAGCATTGTAGCTGGATCGATTTCAGCTTTATTTGAGATACCTTCATATTTATTAATACTCGTATGTTTTGGCTAGCCGACGATCCAAGTGTACTTATATTTGTAGATACCTTACGTTATCTCTTTGGGGCAACATAGAATTGAATATTTTTATAGGAGGACAGGATTCCTTTCTGGGGGTGAACGTGAGGTGATTGGACTTACTATCCTTTACTACTGTTCTCCATTTTTGCCAGCAGTAAATCTTTTGGTATTGGAAATTGTACTTTACCTTTTGATTTTACTTTGAACGATCGATTTGATAAGTAGCTCGCGAACAGTTTATGCGTATTGTCTTGTGACAATCTACATATTTTGAACAAAAAAAACTTTTCTCAAATATTTTTAAAAGAATTGATAACAAGCTTATCGGTCGATACGCATTGAATTGATTTGCGCCTTTGCCAGTCTTCGGAATCATAACTATTACAGATTGCTTGCATGATTAAAGGGAAATAGCCGAGTCGTCAATGGTGAGTTTTCATTTGTTTTGACTTGAAAAGGTTTGCGGAACTATGGTGAATGTATTTTAAAATGTGTCACAATTTAAAAATCGTGGCAATAAGTTGATGTGGCAACTATCACAGTATCGAAAGCAATCTACTGTGTCACCAGAATAGATTTGGACTAACTTATTAAAAACAGTAAACTAGATTTTGTTTAGTGCGGCATTTAAGATTCTAATTTTAAAGAAGCATACTCCTATAATCTGGAAATTACTTTTTTTTTAAATTCATATTTTAAACGGGGAACTTCTCATAAAGATGTTTTTACATGGCTTAAGGATAAATCTCTTCCCCGTAAAGTCACTGGCATTTACACGGCGGCGCATACCCTACATTATGTACTACAAGTATTAAAGCTAGATAAAAGAAGTGAAAGTCATCGTTGGTTTCGAAATATATTCTATTTTGTTTTTGCATTTAATTACCCTTTATTTTTTAATAAAAACCTCTTCGTTCCGCCGCTGACCTTAAATAAATTTATTAAGCAAACCCGCACATACTAAGGTACGAGTATGTACGTATACGAGTATTTGTGTAAAGGTACAAAACAGCTCGATTTGAAAATCCACAGAGATTTCATTATACTTCTTAAATCTGAAATGAGAATCTCACAGAGAGCATTTATGAGATGCATAAATTCATAAATTCTGCGTAATAGACGTTACAAACACACACACACATAATTGTATGTGTGTGTCTGTGTATGGATGTGTGCAGGCTCTTTCGTATGTATGTGTATATGTCTATGACAACACATAATTTTGAAAATTTATATTAAACTGTTGCCGCCATTTCTACTAAATATGATGTTCCATATCCCAAAAACTTTTAAATTACATTTAGCTGTGTGTGTGTGTGTGCACGTTGACATTATACTCACACATACATACATTTGTTTGAATGCAAATTTGTGTTTAAATGTGTGTATCTTTTGCATGCTCATCTATTGTATTTCAGCCTCTAAATATCCGGCTCTCTTAAAGATTTACTGCATTGGCTTGTAGCCCAGCAATAAGTATGAGAGAATATTTGGAAACATTCTGCTAATTGAACAAGGATGACTTTCCTTAATCGCATATACCTCCAATACCTGGAGAAGATGAAATTTACACTACCGTAGACATCACGGATTATTATTTACTTATTTATTGCACAATAGCTAGGGGAAGCCCGTTGCTGAAAAATGTTAGATGTTTGTACCCGAATTTGATCCGAAGTTTTAATTTTAGGATAGTCGCACACTCTATTCGTCACACCACATAATTGGATCCCTAGCCACGCCCCTTCTGGATCCTTCCACAGAAATTACTCTTGTTCAGTGCAGAATAGAACCGACACAACGTCCCCTAGTAATATATTAATAGCGGCTTTGTACTTTCATATCATGAAAGGGGTTGACACATCCTAGTCTGGTACTTCCCATGCCAATGCACCATTTCGCCCACTTTTTTATTTTTGAATAAATACGCTACGATCTAACCCAAAATCAAGACGTCGGAACAGAATTATGAGCTTAAGCGGTGACGAATAATTGGGTTTCTACACACTTCCGTTCTAGTATAAATGGCACTGTTTACGTCTAGATTAGGACCCACATAACTTATCACCCAGTGCTTAAACTGTGAACTACATTATAATTTTTTAACGGCTTTATACTCGTGTACGAAATAGTGGATGGCACGACCCATTTAAGTATATCCAGTACCAAATGCACAATTTCGTCCACCTATGGAATACGCATAATAATAAATGTGGTTTTCAAGAAGAAATAAAAATGCATATAATTAAAGTTATAGCAAAATGGCGTTTTTGGTCGACTGTTAACAAGTGCGGCACCCATCTTGCAGAAAGCTTTTGCATCTGTAGTTCTTCATGCAAAATTAAATGGACTCGATCATTTGAGATGCCCATGATATTAGCTATTTCACTTACATTTATTCGTCGATCATTTAATACCATATCATGCACTTTGGCTACAATTTCTGTTGTTGTTGCTGTTTTTGAACATCCACTACGTGGTTCATCTTCAATGCTTGTACGACCACGTTTAAATTCAGCAACCCAATTTTTTACTGTTGCATATGAAGGAGCACTTTCACCTAACACATTCACCATATCATTATGAATTTCTTGTCCCGATAAACCTTTTTTATGTAAATATTTAATGACACCACGCATTTATAATTTTTCCATTGTAAAAAAATCGCGGATGCGTCTTTTGTGAACACCTGTTACTATATGAAGGAGTTGCCAGATCGAAACAATTTAACATGTGTTCATAGCAGAGATGGAAGTTTCCAAAACACTTTACTTTTTTCTGTTTATACCGCGCTTTTTGTGCTAGGCTAAGAAGTTTCCGAATCGCCCTCGTATTATACAAATAAGAGTTTTCCATTATGTTTCGAATAATATTTCAGCTAAATGGACGCCGCGGCTGGCTCAAATAAATTCCTGCCGAGAAGCCCAATTTTCGACCACTTTTTGCAGAATTTAGGGCCGTATGTCAGCAATAACTTGCCGAATATTCTCTTCTAAGGCGTCAATCGCGTAGGGCTAATCTGCGTAGCCATGCAACTTCACATAACTCCACAAAAAATAGTCCAGAGATGTTAAAGCTCACGATCTTGCGAGTTAATGTGCTCGACAAAAGTTTCCTTCAATAAACTGATTGTTTCGTCTGTTGTTAGCATTTAGCGCCATCTTGTTTGAACTTTAGGTTGTCCACATCAACATCCACCAATTCAGGCACGAAAAAAGTCATTAATCGTGGCTCCCCATTGACTGAAACATTCCCCATTGACTGAAACATTATGATCGGTTTAATTTTTGAAGAAATATGAACCAATGATACTCTCTGCCTATAGAGCACATCAAACAGTGACTTTTTGAGGATGTAACGGCGTCTCAACAATGGCTTGTGGAATTTCGTTACTCCAAATGCGGCAATTTTAGTGCTTAACGAACCCATTTAACCAAAAGAGAGCTTCATCGCTAAAAAAAATTTTATTGTAAAAATCAGGATCAGCGGCCATCTCGTTTTTGGTCCATTCACCACAATTAGCAAACGTTGTTCCAGAGTAAGTCTATTTATATGAAATGGCAAACCTAACTGCGCATATCAAGTGACAGTTGTCCGAAAAAAGTTTGGCCTGATTGAAAACCACACGTCCAAAAATAACACTCTTTACTATTCATACGATTATGCTGAAAATTAATAATTAGAACATCGAACATTACTTCAAGGGTTGCTATTTATATATTTCTGACATTTGCATTGGAAAGTTGGACATTTTTTTCCATAAAAGTACTCAGAACGTTTTGAGGTACAACCATCATTTGTGTTGTTTCAGTGACTTGAAAAAATCAATCGTGAACATTTTCGTGCGATCATTTTTCACAACTTTCGACGTAGATTATCACGACAAGAGTGCATCGACGAATTTAAATCTTTGTATAGCGATAAAGCGCCTTCCTAAAGCACTGAGAAAAACTGGTTTAATGAATTCAATCGTGGCCGACGCTCGCTCAAAGACGAAGGTCGTCCAAAAACGGCCGTTGTGTCAGAGAACATTGATGCCGTGCTTGAACTGATAATGAAAGGCATCTTTGGGCATTTCTTCCACCAGCATATATTCGATATTGCTTGAACAAATGGCCGTAAAAAAGGTTTGTTCTCGTTGGATCCTGCACAATTTGACAATCGCGCAAAAAAAGGCTCGTGTCGATTAGTGCCAAGAAATTTAGAAAAAATACGATCGCGGTGCTTCAAAAGACGTTTATAATATCGTCACAGGTGACGAATCATGGATCTATGCGTATGAGCCCAAAAAAAACAGCAATCGACCGTGTGGGTCTTCGAAGATAAGCCAAATCCAACGAAAGTTGTTCGTGGAAGAAACACTTCGAAGCAAACAGTCGTCTGTTTCTTCGGCAAAACTAGTCATGTGTCGACTGTTCCGCTTGAGCAATGTAGAACGGTCAATTCTGAGTGGTACACCACAATTTGTTTGCCTCAAGTCTTTGGAGAAATTCGAAAAACGAACAAGAGAAGAGAAATCATTGTGCACCATGAGAATGCGAGCTCTCACACACCGGCTCAAGCCAGCGCCTTTTTGACCGGCCAAAACGTCGAATTGATGGGTCACCCGCCGTACAGACCTGACATGGCACCCAATGACTTCTTTTTATTTCCGCACATAAAGAAAAAAATGGGTGGTAAACTATGTTCGTCGCCAGAAGATGCTGTTGATGCGTTCAAAAACCATGTTTTGGAGGTGTCTCAATCGGAGTGGAAAAAGTGCTTCGACAATTGGTTTGAGCGCATGCAAAATTGTATAAATTGTGCTGGAGAATACTTTGAAAAACAATAAAACCATTTTTGATAATAAATATTCGCATTTTTTTATTAGGCCAGAAATATTTATATCAGCCCATAATAGCTGACGAATGTACATAAAAAAGATGCCACACCCCATTCGACGCTTTACGAAATTTCGATGAAATTGGGGCTCTTCAATCACGAAACGAAGGAGAATTTAAATTGAGTGAGGGTATATGTCAATCGGATCAAGCGACTGAAGCTTTTTGAGTTATTTTTAGAAGTGGTAGGCATATTTGCTTAACCCTCCCCGTTAATAAACCTGGTCATAGAACCCTGGAACCTTATTGGCCCAAAAACAGTCATACTAATGATCGGGGGCATAAAGGTACCGAGAAATGGTGAAATCTTCTTGCAAATTAAAATACTTGTATGTGCCCATAATTCAGATTTGTACCAATATGGGACTCAGACCATATAGGTATTAAAAAGCAAGAAAAATGTTAAGTTTTGCAAAAATTTGATGCCTTGACCCATAGGGCGAGATCGCTAGTGCGTTTGAAAATATATTTTCTTCTAACATGCGTGCGTTTGAAAATATATTTTCTTCTAACATGGACATGTATTGACTCAGAAACAGAACTTGGATTTTTCTGACGAAGGTGGCCGCATGTCCCGGCCCAAAAATCCGCCCCAGTCTTAGGGTACTTATGGGCATCCAGAAACAGTAAAATATTTTACAAATCCCAAACCATCATTTAATATTTGTGGCAATTTGGACCTCGGATCGGCCCTTATGGTTCTAAAAATCAACTTCCTTGAACTATGGACATATTGGTATTGAGAAGCATGGATCTAAAGTCCCGAGGGTGCCGAAAAATAAGTCTTTTTGAACATGGGCATATGGGCACTAAGGAACAGTTGAATATTCTCAATCATAGGAATACATTTTTCAACGATTCGGATTAATTGGAGACCTTGACCTAAGGGCGTGCTCTACGGGCTTAAAACCCGTCTCCTAATGTTTGGGGACATATGGGTCAAGTTGGTACTCGGAACTGCCATTACAGGCCCTATCGTTAAACTATGGACATATGAGTATTAAAAAATTATAAAACTTCATCATGAATTCGAAAATATTTCTAAGATTTGACTACATTTGAGGTCTTGACCCATACGTCATAGGTCTAAGATTCTTCAAAATCGGTGCATATTTCTTTAAAAATGAGGCCGGGGAAAACGTAACCGTCAATGGCGGCCGTTATCGTGCCATGATAATCGACTATTTGATGCCTGAAATTGAAGCTCGTGATCTGGGCAACATTTGATTTCAACATGACGGCGCCACTTCCCACACATCGCATCAATCAATGGATTTATTGAGAGAACACTTCGGTGAGCAGATAATTTTACGTTTTGGGCCGTTCGATTGGCCACCAAGATCGTGTGATATCACACCGTTAGACTTTTTCCTGTGGGAAATTGTAAAGTTTAAAGTTTATACAGACAAACCCGCTTCGATTCAGGCCATAGAGCAAAACATCACGCGTGTCATTCGCCAGTTACCAGTCGAAATGCTCGAACGAGTCATCGAAAATTGTACTCAACGGATGGACCATCTGAGACGTAGCCGCGGCCAACATTTGATACACATAATTTTCAAAAAATAATACGAGTACAACGCAATCCTTGTTGAAGAGTACTTAGTAAGGACATAAATACTGTTACACGCGTTTTAAGCTGTTAATAAAAAGTACTGAATGTTTTTGGACCAAATATGTTTTAATATATTTATTGATATATATTGTATCCAAAAAAATCTACTTATTCGAAATGTCCGCCTTTTGCCTTTACACACGCCTTAAGTCGCACTGGCCAATAGCTGCACGAACCTCGTCCATTGGAAAATTTGCCAAAGCTCGAACCAAATCAGTCTTAAGAGATCCAATGTTGGGGTATCTTTTGTGACAAACCTTGTCCTCTAAAGCCGTCCACAATTTGTAATCCCATTGGTTCAAATCTGGACTGCCTGAGGGTCATTCTTCAGAGGAAATGAACGCTGGCAAATTGTTTCGAAGCCAGGCCCGGGACGTTTTAGCCTTATGGGCCGGCGCAGAATCCTGCTGGAAAGTCCATGGCTGGTTTTGGAACAAGGAATTGTTAAGAGGCTTCACAACAGCTTCCAAAACGGTTTCATGGTAAACTTTGGCTGCTGTTTTGAATCCTTGTTAGCAGAAATGCAGGTCAGTGACGCCATCGTAAGAGACACCCCACCAACCCATGACTGAAGCTGGGTGATGACCCTTTTCCACCCTTGGGATTACTTCAGATGCTTCCATGGATGACCGCGCACACACTCTATCATTTTGCTTGTTAAATTTTTCCTGAACGGTATAAATTTTTTCATCGGTACACAAAATTTTTCAGTGCAAGTTATCAGCGTGCTTCACCAAAAGAAGTTTGCTTTTTTTACTCTTATTTTTTTAAAGCTGCAGTCAATAAATGTCCGGTACGTCGTTTGAAAGCTCCAAGTCCCAAGTGTTTTTTAATGATTCGACTCATGGACTTTTGCGAGATATTCATATCATGGGCCATGAGTTTCTGTTTTCGGAGCGGATTTCTGTGAATTCTTGATTTAACGGCTTTGATGACATGCGATGCTCGAACAAAGCAAGGGCGGCCCGACCGGTGGCGGTCTTTTACATCTCCAGTCTGCTCAAACAGTTTTATGCATCGATAGACGAACATGCGGCTAATTCCTAGTGGCCGGAGCGTCTTGAAATTTCGCTTTTTTCATTTCACACTTGAAAAGCGCTACTACAGCGATACTGTTCTCATTATCTGATCACTCCATGATGAAAGTTGAAACAATTTTAAAATCCCGTTACAGACTAACGCTATTGAGGTTAGCTTTCAAAACCCATATGACATTAACGGGGTATGTGCAGCTCTACTATTGCAATGGATGCGTTCAATGTTGTAATAGTATTTATGCCCCTACTAATTACACAGTACAACAGCCAATCTGGGGGGTGAGAAATTTCAAGTCAGGGTGATGGTACTAGGTCAGTATATTAAAACCCTCAAAGGGTTTTGCGTTCGTATGTGCCAGTTTTTTTTATGACCTTTTACATTTTTTCCTTAGCTTGATGTTTTTTCGCTTAGTTGAAAAATGTTGGCAAAAACGTAGTTTGACATAACTCGAGAACGACTAGTTCGATTTTGGTGAAATAAATTGAGAAAAATTAATAATTACATTTTCTTTAATCCATTAATATACTGTTTATCTACCAAATCAACATTTTTGCAATTAGAAATAAATTTATGAAGAAAATTTTACCAAAAAAAAAACGTATAAATCCCAATCGGAAAAACGTGTAGAGTCTTATAACTTTCACGTAAAGTATAACCTATAAACAAAATGCGACATAGATCATAGAAATCGATTAACGCGTTCTGCTTTTATTTACAATTAAGTAACTTCACTGCATCTGGTAACTTCACTTAATTGTAAATAAAAGCAGAACGCGTTAATCGATTTCTATGATCTATATCGCATTTTGTTTATAGGTTATGTGACTTTACGTGAAATTTATAAGACTCTACACGTTTTTCCGTTTGGGATTTATATGTTTTAAAAAAAAAATTTTTTTTTGGCAAAATTTTCTTCATAAATTTATTTCTAATTGCAAAAATGTTGATTTGGTAGAGAAAAAGTATATTAATGGATTAAAGAAAATATTATTATTAATTTTTCTCAATTTATTTCAGCAAAATCGAACTAGTCGTTCTCGAGTTATGTCAAACTACGTTTTTGCCAACATTTTACAACTAAGCGAAAAAACATCAAGATAAGGAAACAAGTAAGTAAGTGCTATAGTCGGGCGTGGCCGACTCTATGATACCCGCACCACTATAAATGTGATTAAGTCTCCTGTTAATCGAAAGCACTCGTCGCTATTTCTATCTGTATCTATCACGCAAGCACTAAGCCTTTATACCCCATACCACTATGTGGTGAGGGTATAACAATTAAAGTTGGTCCATATTTTCATACCTTGTTTTCGGACCCTGTGCCCTCCCACGGACGAGATAAATCATTTGGCTTGACATATTTAAAGTCCTGAGGCAATTCCCTGTCATTTGAGGGGTCACACTAAAATCCGGGTAAACCGAAACTTTTGGACCCTCCTAATGGACCCTGGGGCACAAACAGGTCGAATTTTTTTCTGTATTTAAAATTGTAAGATAATTTCCTTTCATATAAGGGGTCACACTTATATTTAAAATCATGGGTCCATTTTTGGGTTCTGAAGGCCCCGTAGGTCCGAGAGGCGGGTCCAACTATTTTTTTTACATTTTGTGGTCAGTTCTACATCGAATGGCATATTTTTTTAATTTGTTGAAAAATACACGCGACATCAACTGGATTTGGACCAAATCCGGGAGTTCCTTTGTATGGGGGGTCTATCAGAAAGTGCTCCGATTTGGACCAAATTAAATAGCGTCCGTCCGTGTCCCAATATATTACCACATGCCAAGTTTCATCAAGATCGGTGCATAAATGCGACCTGTACTTTGATTACAAGAATAGATGGACATCTTTACATCCAGCCAGCCAGCCGGCCAGCCAGCCGCCCAGCCAGCCAGACAGACATGGCTAGATCGACTCAAAATGTAATTCTGAGCAACTTTCTCTCTGGTCCCGGTATTCTAACTCGATTCCTTCGATGTGTTACAAACGCAAGCACTAAGCCATTATACCCCATACCACTATGTGGTGCGGGTATAAAAATGTAAAAGGTCATAAAAAAAAACTGGCACATACGAACGCAAAACCCTTTGAGGGTTTTAATATACTGACCTAGTACCACCACCCTGACTTGGAAATTCTCACCCCCCAGACAATAACCCCAAAAATGTTCCACAGTGTTATAAGAGCTTTGGCGGGGCCACGTGTTTCTTACTTAAAATGTTCTTTGCAAAATTCGAGTATAATTTAATTAATTTGTGGCCGATGTAGCTACAGTTGTTGAAATCGAAAACGGTCTTTGTATTACAGCAAAACATGGTTCATATAGGTCCAATTTTTGGTCCCAAATAAAGTAAAAAGTTTTATACGTAACAACCATAGTTAGAAGGAGATGGCTGATTTGAAGCAGATAGCGAACCTAAATTATGAAGGTATATTAACCAATAAGTCTGTCTATCTCCTTTTGCTTTAGGCCTATAAACGACCGCACTTATACGAGTATGTGTGGACTAATTGAAGTATTTCAAAAATTTAAGTAAATTAAATATTTCACTGGGTTGCTTCACTTTTGTCATCCATACAAATTCCAACCGAGTTTAAGTACAATTTTTGGTTGCCATTTTGTCTGAAATTTGATTTATTATTTGTTTGGCAGATTTTTCGGTTTCTGTTGCCATAGCTGTGTGTGTGTCCATGCCATTTCCCATTTCATTGTTCGAGCGTCTTGCTTGGTTTGTGGACTCGTTCATCCATGCATTCATGGATGGATGTGTCTGTGAACACAGACCGAGAATAGGGCGGTTGGGCTAGTGGTGGAGGTGGTTTTGGTGGAGGTCTTCAGTCTCCGGTCTATGGTTTAGATTTTGCATATGTCATTGTTGTTATTGTTGCTATTTTAATTGTAATTTTGATCTTATTAGTAAATTATGATTGTTTACAATTTGTGCATATATGTACATATGTATGTATATACATTATGTATATTTGCCACTACACACATGTGTGCGCATGTAGCTGTAATTACATCTGTGTACATAAATGTAGGGTCAAGTGCATAAATACTCGTACAATTATCAAGTTATGTTCGTATGTAGAAATGTTTGGATGTCTAAGTGCGCATAATTAAAAAACTTTTTTTTCTGAATTTCAACGAATTTTGAAAAGAATCGTAAAACTTTGGCATACTCTGGTACTGTTTGTACAAACTGTAATGAATTCGAGTAAACATTGTGTATGTTCGAAATTGATTTACTTCCGGCAATGTTTGCTGAATAATTCGTTGGAAGCAACGTGCCCCTGTATCGGGAAATTACTATTTATAAAATGACACTCAGACAGTCCGATCCAGCCCACGCATTTGGATTTTGGTGGAGTGGATTGAGTCATAGCGCACAGTACATGATTTTGAAAATGTTTTACAAATACATGGCAACTAAGAAACGGAAACTATGTTAAATTCGAACACTTCGCATTGTGTATACATTGTCTACCAAGGACAGATTGAGATACCACACACGTAGTGTCATCATAATACGGGGTTTTTCATTAAGGACATACAAATTGTATAAGTATACTTAGTAGGGACATAAATACTGTTACAACATTGAACACACCCATTTCAATAGTAGAACTGAACATATCCCATTAATGTCATACGAGGATTTTAAAATTGTTTCAACTTTCATCATGGAGTGGTCAGATAATGAGAACCGTATCGCTGTAATAGCGCTTTTCAAGTGTGAAATGAAAAAAGCAGTATTTTCAAAATGCTCCGGCCACTAGGTATTAGCCGCATGTTCGTCTACTGATGCATAAAAGTGTTTGAGGGCACTGGAGATGTAAAAGACCGCCACCGGTCGGGCCGCCCACGCTCTGTTCGAACACCGCATGTCATCAAAGCCGTTTAATCAAGAATTCACAGAAATCCGCTCCGAAAACAGAAATTCATGGCCTTTAAGATGAATATCATGCAAAAGTCCTTGAGTCGAATCATTAAAAAAGATTTGGGACTTGGGGCTTTCAAACGATGTACCGGACATTTATTGACTGCAGCTTTAAAAAAAAAAGGATTGAAAAATGCAAACGTCTTTTGGTGAAGCACGCTGATAAGTTGCACAGGAAAATTTTGTTCACCGATGAAAAAATTGTTACCGTTCAGGAAAAATTTAACAAGCAGAATGATAGAGAGTATGCGCGGTCATCTAAGGAAGCATCTGAACTGATCGCAAGGGTGGAAAAGGGTCATCACCCAGCTTCAGTCATGGTTTGGTGGGGTGCCTCTTACGATGGGTTCACTGACCTGCTTTTCTGCGAACAAGAAGTCAAAACATCGGCCAAAGTTTACCAAGAAACCGTTTTGTAAGCTGTTGTGAAGCCTCTTAACAGTTCCCTGTTCCAAAACCAGCCATGGACTTTCCAGCATGATTTTAGCGCCCATAAGGCTAAAACGTCCCAGGCCTGGCTTCGAAACAATTTGCCAGCGTTCATTTCCTCTGAAGAATGGCCCTCAGCCAGTTCAGATTTGAACCCAGTGGATTACAAATTGTGAACGGTTTTAGAGGACAAGGTTTGTCACAAAATATACCCCAACATTGGATCTCTTAAGACTGCTTTGGTTCGAGCTGTGGCCGATTTTCCAATGGACGAGATTCGTGCAGCTATTGACGATTGGCCAGTGCAACTTAAAGCGTGTGTAAAGGCATTACGAATAAGTAGATTCTTTTTGGATACAATATACATCAATAAATATTTTAAAAAATATTTTGTCCAAAAACATTTAGTACTTTTATTTTTACAGCAGAAAACGTGTGTAACAGTATTTATGTCCCTACTATGTAGTCATATTTTGATAGAATCTGGGGTCTAAAAATGGCTTAAAATATACACGGACATATGGCTTTAAAATAACTTAAAAAAATTGCTCCAGAACCCAAAAATAATATTATTTTTGCAGTTTGGCGAACCCTATGTCCAAAAAACAGACCTATTTTAACATGGGCATATAAAAAAAGCTATAAAAATCCCAAATTTAAATATGACCTAATTTTTAGAATCTGGTTAAATTCGATTTTCTACACACCCAGAAGTAGAGTGTGTAATATAATCGGACACCTCCGACATTAGCTTGTAACCCAGTTTATTTTTAAATAATAACCAAACCTCTGTTTGTAGCAATGGATTTTATAAGCAATATTGCAAATTATTTTCCATTCAAGACAAAAACCGGAACACCGGTTAAGACCAGGGTTTCCTTAAAAAAAACAACATTTATTTAAAACGCGGTTTTGAAAAAAACCCGTAAAGCCGATTCTCCGGTTTTTTGGACACTATTTCTAACACTGGCATAAGGCCTTATTTATTGTAGCGACGATTTAAATGACAAAAAATGCATATTTAAATTCAAATTATGACCTCAGTATAGCTTCAATGTGTCGTTTTAAAAGAATCTAAAAAATAGTGTATATAATAAACGTGTTAAAAGCTAATGTGTGTTACTATATAATATAAGTACTTTGCACTATAGAATGTGCAAAAACGTCAACTAAAGTCAACTTATTAGGTATATTTATCCTTATTTTAAAATAAGGTCATAACTGTATTAAAAAGAAAATTTCATTGTCTTTAAGTACGCATAAGTCCACGTTTGAATGGGCCATATTCTTATCTCTTGGGACCAGCCCATTGGGATCTGTCACTCCAAATTTAGGCAATTTACCAGTATAGTGTTATTTTCATAAGTTGTACGTCCTTTAAAAAATACTCTACCATATATCATCCAAATTAGAATTAATATGCTAGTTCAAGAGCGGTGGTGTTTAAAATCGGGCAGGAGCCCTGTACTGGGGCTATATCCTAACGTAAAAAGATATAACCAATTGTTTTCTGAGCTGGTAACTCATTGATTGCCTTGACAAATTTCACACACTATGGGCTTAAATTGCCATTCTACTCGTTTTTTAAGAACATTACAATAGGCTTATTCATTTATGGCTTCCGGTTGAAACCTATTACCTACTCCCAGATATATTTCTTAGTCGATGCGAGCTTTTCGAAACCCAATATATATCCGATTAGTTTGCAGTAGTAGTAGTTGAATGAATCATCATCACGTTTTGTCAGCGATGGTCAAATTCTACCCAAACGTAAACATTTTCATGTGAATTTATTTCACACCACACTCGATTTATCGCGTTCTATGTAAGTGTGTGCGTGAGTATGTCGACAGCAGCAGCTACAACAACAAACTTAATTAATGTCAGTCGATTTTTAAATAAAATTGCATTATTCGCGCAATAAAATAAACAGTTGTCAGCCAAAATGCCATTCGATTCGATTGAACTCGGCTGTAATTGATTTCGACAACAATAGCAACACCAACAACGCCACACACGCAAAAAAGTGAATAAATTACAATAGCAAAAACAAAACGCACACACGCACATTCAGGCCGTAGCACACACGAACGCAAACACAGACACACACTTGCCGACAAATACTAATACACTGGAGTGCACAGCTAATAGACGACTACCCTGCAGACAATTAGACGTTTTATGGAGGATTAATCCACGAGGAAAAGAATCCGAGATTCTTCCTGGCGATCAATGGCGTCAACACTGCTTGGGAAGAAGAATCTACGAAGCGTTTGAGATTCGTCCCGCACTTGGTGTCAACATTGCTTGGGAAGAAGAGTTCGCGATGCATTCGCGGTTCGTCCCGGACGAACATTATATCGCGATCGCGTGGGCTGAATAATTTGCGATGAATTGGCGTTTCATACAGGACGAATCCTAATCGATTATGATATAGGGTGGTCGATTTACAATTTAAAATTTGAATCGGATGTAAGAATGGTTGAATTTTGTCATTTAATAATGAAACATCATCCGATGCAGGAGATAAGGAATTTGACCAAAAAATCATGTTTTCAGGTGAAGCTCATTTTCATCTCAGTAGCTATGTCAACAAGCCGACTTGCCGCATATGGGGTTCAGGGAACCCACTCGTGACAATTAAGAAGCTAATGCATCCACTACGTGTCACTGTTTTGTGTGGATTTTGAGCTGGCGGCATCATTGGGCATTTTTTCTTCGAAAATGAGTAAGAAGTCGCCGTTACTTTCAACAGAGAGCGTTATGCTCAACGAATTTCCAAAAATTCAAGAGAATGACATGGACGATATTTGGTTTCAAGAAGACAGGGCCACATGTCATACAGCCAACCCAACCAACGTTTTTTTGCATAGTTTTTCAAAGTCGAATAATCTGCCAAAATTGTGATGTCAATTGGCCGGCTCGGAACTGTAATTTGAGCCCTTGGGTTTATTTTCTGTGGGGAACCATTAAGGAAAAATGTTACGCAAAGCTTCCAGAGACAATTTATGCGTTGAAACGTGAAATCGAAGTTCCCATTGAAGAGATTCGACCCGAACAATCGAAAATGTTCTGAATATTTGCGTTGATCGAATGAGGTACTGTCGAGCCAGTTGTGGTAGTCATTTGAATGATATTGTGTTCCATTATTAAATGGCCCACTTTGTACATAAAATTGAGTTTATATTTATCTAGTTGTTGTTTATGGAAGACAAAACTACTACACCGAACTTCTTGAAATGTTCACCGAATATCGGTGTATCACTTGTGGCTAAAATATGCTACTTCGAATTTAGATATTTCAAGTGGGCGGCGTCACGCCCACTCACCTAGAAATATTTAGTTATGATAAGTGGGCGGTGTCACGCCCACAGACCTAGAAATAATTAATTATCATAACTCAAGAAATATAAGAGCTACGAACATAAGTTTCAGTTTAAGTTGTTGGTATGTAACCAAAAATGTCCTATATCAAAGTTGGCTATGTCACATCCTTTTCATAAAAGCGCTGCAGCGCCTATAATAATAGACTGATCGTCTAGAAGTTTTAACAATATGCTACTGTGGACCAGGAGAATGTCAAATGCTATAAATGGATACGATGTTAAAAGGGACGTGGCACCGTAAGCTCATACCACCATAAGCTCATAACTATAAGATGCCACGCCTCATTTTTAAAGCCCTGTAACGCCAATAATGTTAAATCAATCGTCTGTAAGTATGCTACAGTGTGCTAACGTGGACCAGGAGATCATCACATGTTGTAAACATATACTTATACGATTTTAAAAGAAGGCGTGACACCGCCCCCTTTTCCATAAACTTAGCACATCCAAAGCCAGAATAATATAATTTTATTATTTAAATCAGCGATGAATTATTTGAACGCAAACGCATGAATGATGAAGACTATTTTCATTTGAATGGCTTTGTTAATAAGCAGAACTGTGGGTTCTGCGGTTCTGAAAACCCAAGAGCCGTGCTTCAACGCCAATTGCACCCCACTAGGTGTACAGTATGGTGTGGGATCACATCTGCAAATATTATTGGGCCTTACTTGTTTAAGAATGAAGATGGAAGTGCTGTTACCGCAAATGGAGAGCGGTATCGGTTTATAATAGAAAATTGTTTACGTCCTGCTCTTGAAACCAGACCTGAGATGTTGTTTCAGCAGGACAGAGCCACTGTCCATTGTTGCAGAAATTTGACCGCAACAGCCACAAAATTTGAAAGATGTTATGGAAAATGCTCTAAAACGAGCCCATTACAGCAAAGCTTAAAACGGGGGTCAATTAAGTGACATTATTTTTCATACTTAGTGAAAATAAAATTACATTTTGTATATTAGATAATCTGAAAAAAAATAATAAACAAAAAAGTAGACAATTCCGTGCCCCTCTTTTTAAGCGCTTTAATAACCAAATAGCAGATTGTTCCAAATGTACACATAAAATCATTCAAGCTACAATAATAACTTTGAACTACAAAGGAACTGAAACTTAAAATTAAAACAAAATAGCTCAAATTGAAAAATATATATACAAAATATATATGTTTAGCTCGTTTGTTTTATTTCGGTCTGTTGCTTTTACACATTGAACAGGGATTAAACCGGCTCAAGACCTCTTGCTTCTGTATTTAAATAGAAGACAAGTTTTTAACAAAATGGCAAAGTGACATTGATTTTCGTGGCTGCACACTACTTTTATCATGATTTCGGGTCCGTGACAACCCTCTTCAGAAAGCCTTGCTGCAATTGTTGAAAGAGCTGGCAAGAGTGAGTTGTATTTTCGTGGGCAATTGTGTGAAGAAAACTTGAAAAGTAAGGTTTACAACAGTAGTTCTCATTCGTTTGTGGAGCGCCTGGCCTAATAGAGTTCGGTTTTACTTTCAACAATTGCAGCAAGGCTTTCTGAAAATTATTAATTCATTCTTAACTCTTCATCCTATATTTTTACATTTTTTTTTGCTTGGCATACAAAATTTGCAAATGTTCTTAAAACATAACCGCCACGTTCAACATTCAAAACTAAAATAATGTGCTCAACAAACTTTCTTTTAAAACTTTTTCCTTACAGATAGTTTCACACAAATTGCGACTGGGTCGCTTCAGCGATGTCTACGCGATTCTCATGTGGCAATCTCTGATTCCAAAGCATCGCTTTGGCAGTGCGATTCATCGTAAAATTAACCCCAGAAAGAATAGCTAAAGCATTGCGTCAATGAATTATGATTATGTTGGCTTAGCAGTTCTGAGGCTCGCCAACCCATTGCCTTTTTTAAGGTTTAGCAAGCCATCCCCTTAAGTTCGGCAATACGATTCGCCGAATATTCGCGCGGACGATCTATCTTCCAACAATCGTCAAATTGTTTGCAGGGAGTGCTACAATGTTTTACTGTAGTAGTGCGGGTAACTCAATCCCATATACACGCCCCCGTAATTGTCAAATGTATTTTTGTTAACTGAAAATCATAGTTTGTTTCTGTATAGGTAAGTTTATATATCGTCGGTTGACAAGAAAAACTCACTAAGTACACATTTTAACTAAAATGACTTTTTAATGCTAAGTACTATAATTTTCAATTATGTATCACAGGAAAAACTCAGTAAGTCCCTAAGTGCTTCCAAAATACCAGTTTCAAATTTTCAAATTTCATTAACTGCGGTCTTTCAGATTTTTACGGCAGGAAAAAATCATGAAATTGACAAAAAAAGTTCTAACAAGACGCAGAACAAATCACCCAGAAACCTGGAAAGTCAATTTAGTGAAATCTCGTCGAGAAAAATGTATGCCTTATACTACTAAAAACAAAACCCATCCTGCAAAAGCTCCAAAACTTGCTGATTGTTCCAAATGTAAGTTTAAGTGTACAAGCAATATTACAGAAGAGGACAGAAATTTGTAAATTGTATTGGGGATTTTGTGACTTTGATAGAAAAAAAGATTTTATATTAAAATTTGTCCAAGCAGAGCCACCGAAACGAAGAAAAGTAGATCCCAGCAGTGATAAAGCACGCCATGTTTCTAAAAAATATTTCTTAGAAAATAGCTCTATAACACGTCATAGAGTATGTTCAAATTTTTTTGAAAAGACGTTGTGTATTTCGAATGGGCCTATTAATACAGCCATCAGCGGTTCCCATTTTGGATCATTTACTGATAGCGATAAAAGAGGCCGAAAGGCGCCTGGTAACAAAACTAGCGAATTAGTGGTCGCTTTAGTAAAAACACATATAGAAAGCTTCCCAGTTATGGAATCCCACTATGTTCGAAAGTCCTCAAAGAAACTGTACCTAAATAGTGATCTGTCTATTTGGAAGATGTATAATCTTTACCGTAATGATTTCTGCAAAGAACGCAATATTACTGAAATTGTCAGCGAAAAAACTTATAGAAGGATATTCTGCGATAATTATAACTATTCGTTTTTTAAACCAAAAAAAGACCTCTGTGCAAGGTGCGCTAAATATGATCAAGCCATAAATAAAAACGAGCTGGAAGCAGAGCATTCAATGCATTTAATGAGAAAAACCCAGTGTAATGAAGCCAAGGAAAATGATAAACTGAGATGCAAAAATGATCCTGCGTTCATTACTTGTACTTTCGATTTGCAAAGTGTCCTCCAGTTGCCGTATTCGAGTGTCTCATTGTTTTATTATTCCAGAAAGATATGCGTATATAATTTGACTATCTACGTAGGAAGCGGAGAAAATGCTCATTGTTACACTTGGAATGAATTGAATGGTAAGCGATGGAGCAATGAGATAGGCTCAATTTTGTTTCGTTTCCTAAAAACATTGCCCTTGACAGTGACAGATGTTTCACTCTTCTGTGACACTTGTGGTGGTCAGAACAGAAACCAGCAAGTAGCAGCCGTGTTAATGTATGCTGTAAAACATTTAAGCCATCTCAACAGATTGGAGCTAAAATTTTTAGAGTCAGGTCATTCGCACATGGAATGTGACTCCATGCATTCCGCAATAGAGTCGGCAAAAAAAAAATAAAATCGCTTACACAATGTCTGACTGGATACGGATTTTTCAATCTGCTAGATCTTTCAAAAAACATAAAAAGAAGGGTGAATATCAAATTTTTCAATCTGCTAGATCTTTCAAAAAACATAAAAAGAAGGGTGAATATCAAGTTCATCTCTTAAAGTTCGCGGATTTCTATAACCTACAGGAACTAGCAGCTACCACTATCAAAAACCGGAACAAAGACGAGTGTGGTGAAAAAGTGTCATGGCTTAAAATAAAGTGTTTAAAATTCGAAAAAGAATTCCCAGGAATTTTATATTATAGATACGATCATACATCTGACTACAAAAAAATAAATGTATCCGGAAGAGGTCGCCGAAGGACAATAGTTGAACTAAAATCAGCATACTGTAATATTTTACCTATTTCACAAGCAAAAAAAACTGACCTTGTAAAACTTTGCGATGCTGGTGTAGTTCCAGAAGAAGTTATCCCGTGGTTTAAAAGTTTGCCCACTATTAATTTTGTACATCCGGAACGCTTACCAGAGCCATCTAATGATGAAAGCGATATACAGGACGACTAAAGTGTTTTTTTTTCTTTAAATAAATAAATGATTAATCTTACTAAAAGTAGAATTTGTTTTTCATTATGTGCCTCTATGTTTGTGATCCCGGCAGGTAAAATTCATTAAGTCCTTCATTTCGCACTTTTACGAAGATTTGCATATTTAACACGAAGATACAAGCTCAACTATAAAAAAGAAATATAGTTTTATTATAATCTACGATTTTAAGTCGATAACTACTAAAATAGAATATTGGTACAAAATAATTGCTTAAAACCCCATTATCTCCATTGTGCTGTAGGCGCACTTAGTGAGTTTTTCCTGTCAACCGACGATATATTAGTAACAGTGTGTGTGTCTACAGAATTCTCTATGGTACTCTCGCATGCCTGTGTGTATATGTATCTATATCCGGCTGACTGTAAAGAAAGAATTTAATAAGCATTGCCGTTGGTATTAATTTAATTAAAAGATTCGTCATTGCTTCAACCAAAAACAAAACAAAAAATTACAGTAAAAGAGAACCTCGTTGACACTTCGTTGCAATTGCTACGACTCAGAAATTGTATCTTATCGAGGGAAACAGCAGCATGTTTTCATAGGCTGCTTTCATTCGGCTTTTCTTCACAGTCATTATGCACTGTAGGTGGGGGCATGATGGGTGGTTTCATTGTCATTCGTTATTAATAAATGTGGGAAAATGAGTTTTTTTTGTATAAACCTGGGTTTCCAATCTATAGCTGAAAATAATTTAAAGTATGAAGGCTGTATATTATACAGGGGGGGGGGGGTAAATAAAGGTATAATATTAAAATATAAGTACACCATTCAATTAAATAAGCAAAATTTCTATACAGTATGACCTCGTAAATCCACAATTTGGATTATCGAAAAAACTCACAGAATGCACGCAGAGGTGTATTGTGCTTATATATTATAATCAAAAATGTTCTATATATATATAAAATCTATATGTGACAGCGCATGGAGAAATGGACCTAAGGGTTAAAAATATCAATTTTCACTTTTTTTGATGTGGACATCGAATGAGACCGATCCCATGCGCCAAAAGTGTTCCCTCCCAGAGATATGCGCGTTTTATGAAAGGGGCGGTACACCAAAGATACATGTATTTAAATCTTTAAAATAGCTCTGTTGAACAAAACTGGTTTTTAGGTCCCTTTCTATTTTGCGCGTCACATATACTTATATACATTAAAAAGATTAATTTATGTTCTTTAAATTAATTTCGTAAAGATGGAAGTTATATACGATAAACGTATTTAAAAACAAAACATTTATCTTTGCAAAGAAGAGCAGTATTTGCGACAGACTTTGAAATTATTACGTTTTAGGGTAGGGAGAATTACCGCCGACAATTTTTAAAATGGACCACAAGAAGGAGATTTAAAAAAAAGTAACATAGTTTTTGTGAAAAGTGGATTATTCTTTCAAGTTTTTATATCAGAAAACTTAATTACCAAGGAAAGGTATAATTTTTTGCACAAGTTTATTGATTTGCATTTTATTATTTCTTTGAGTATTAAGTCAGTGCACACAGAGAACAGATTTGTTGCCACTTTTTGCCAACCGAAAGTTGGTGGTTTCACGTACTATCCACGTCTTCCATCGTTACAACCGAATGTTCATTGCAAAGACAGCAAGTTTCAGTAGAGAGAACTGACACTTTCGTTTGAAGAAAACAATTATCGGTAATTCTACCAAACTAAGAGGATTATTGGAACTGAATTTGTACATGTATGGGTTATTTTAATAGATTATGGTTATAAGTACTTAGTAGGGACATTACACACGTTTTATGCTGTAAAATAAAAAGTACTGAAGGTTTTTGGACCAAATATTTTTTAATATATTTATTAATGTATATTGTATCCAAAATGAATCGACTTATTGGAAATGTACGCCTTTTGCCTTTACACACGCCTTAAGTCGCACTGGCCAATCGTCAATAGCAGCACGAACCTCGCCCATTGGAAAATCGGACACAACTCGAACCAAAGCAGTCTTAAGAGATCCAATGTTGGGGTATCTTATGTGATAAACCTTGTCCTCTAAAACCGTCCACAATTTGTAATCCAATGGGTTCAAATCTGGACTACCGGAGGGCCATTCTTCAGTGGAAATGAACGCTGCCAAATAGTTTCGAAGCCGGGCCTGGGACGTTTTAGCCTTATGGGCCGGCTCAGAATCCTGCTGGAAAGTCCATGGCTGTTTTTGGAACAGGCTTCACAACAGGCTTCACAACAGCTTCCAAAACGGTTTCTTGATAAACTTTGGCCAATGTTTTGACTCCTTGTTCTTAGAAATGCAGGTCAGTGACCCCATCGTAAGAGACACTCCACCAAACCATGACTGAAGCTGGGTGATGACCCTTCCCCACCCTTGGGATCAGTTCAGATGCTTCCTTAGATGACCGCGCATACACCCTATCATTTTGCTTGTTACATTTTTCCTGAACGTTAAAAATTTTTTCATCGGTGAACAAAATTTTTCTGTGCAAGTTATCAAGGTGTTTCACCAAAAGACGTTTGCATTTTTCAATCCTATTTTTGTAAAGCTGCAGTCAATAAATATCCGGTACTTCGTTTGAAAGCCCTAAGTCCCAAGTCTTTTTTAATGATTCGACTCATGGACTTTTGCGTGATATTCATCTCACGGGCCATGATTTTCTGTTTTCGGAGCGGATTTTTGTGAATTTTTGATGTAACGGCTTTGATGACATGCGGTGTTCGAACAGAGCGTGGGCGGCCCGACCGGTGGCGGTCTTTTACATCTCCAGTATCCACAAAAAGTTTCGGTAGACGAACATGCGGCTAATCCCTACTGGCCGGAGCGTTTTGAAAATATCTTTTTTTTTTCATTTCACACTTGAAAAGCGCTATAACAGCGATGCGGTTCTCATTATCTGACCACTCCATGATGAAAGTTGAAACAATTTTAAAATCCCGTTACAGACTTACGCTATTGAGGTTAGCTTTCAAAACCCATATGACATTAAGTTGACATTCAGTTTTACTATTAAAATGGGTATGTTCAATGTTGTAACAGTATTTATGTCCCTACTAAGTACTTTTTGAAAAAATGTAATATTTTACCGGATTATAATTCAAAACAACAAGCATTTTTTTTTTTGTGGTGAGCCATATTTCTCGAGCTAGCTTGACAATAAATATTGTTGTATACCTTAAATAATTCTTTTCAGATTGGGGCATCACTGCAATGCTTACAAAAATATGTACTCGTATCCAAAAACGTATTTATTTTACTGATCAGTTGATCCATTGCAAGCCGATAAAATATTACATTTTTTCAAAACGTTCTTATAACCAACAATCTATAACAACAATCATTACATGCTCCAATTCAGATCCAATAATCATCTAAGTCTGTTAGGATTACCGATATTTGTTTTCTTTAACTGAAAGTGTCAGTTGCCTTTACTGAAAATTGCTGACAACCCAATCAACATTCGGTTGTAACGATGGAATACATGAATAGTACAACCATTAACATTCGGTTGGCAAAAAGTTCGGTTGTTGCAACAAATCTGTTCTCTGTGTGTATGACAGTATCGTTTGGAAGCATTAACCGTCTAACACAAGAAATTTAAACTGTCTAACAATTTTGGTTTTGTTTTTATACATTTTTTGGGGATTACGAAATATGTTTTCGTCGTAAACAAAGTTTATGTTGTGACAAAAACCGATAAAATATTGTAGGATTTATATGTTGATATTGGAATAACTAATAGTATGTTTTCGCAACCAGTAGATAAACTGAATTCGGTTTGTATACCTGTGTTATTGGCTGTAAATATCGTTATATGGCTGTGGCAACCACAATATTATATCCCGAATCATGATACTATCAATACTATAGAATGTTTGTTATTGCAACAGAAATTCGGTTTACTCAAGCTGTAGTTCGGACCGATTTCCAACTGATTTTTTCTCTGTGTGTAAAAATAAACAAATGGGGGCAAAAAAATAATATAAATTTCTTACAAAATCAAATATGGCATTAGTTTATAAAATCTGGGTAAATTTGGAGCCCGACCAAGTGATCCAAAAACCAAAGCTATTTTCAATTGTCTTCTCAGCACGTCTAGAACTGCATGGCCTTGATCGACTTTAGATTTTTACAAGCTTTTTTAATATTCCTTTTAAGAGTTAGAGGAAATTCAATATACATCATCGCTTTTAATCTAGTACATTTTTCATTCAAATTCGGGTTAGAACATTTACAATTTTCGCGTCTTAGCCTTCTAGTCTTTTACATCAACACCACTCTGCTTTTAAGAGAACTTAGCGCCCCGAGCTTGAGCAAGGTCGGAATCAATGTGTTTCTTCGTAAGCGGACCGTATTTCGTAACTCTATATGAAACTTAGACTGGCCCAATTTACATACTTAAGTACCACAACATCCCATTAAGAAACTTGGGCAGACTTCTCTTAAATCGGTGAGATGTGCACGATTTAATTCTTTTACTCATTGACTGGGCTAATATATTTTATAAAGAAGTTTTTACGTGGCTTTGGATAAAGCTCATCTCGTTTAATCGCCGGCATTTACGAGTTGGAAAACCCGACACTAAAAAATTGTTAGAAATTCTAAGCCGGGGATGAATCGGGTTTTACTGGCGTAATAGTCGGGCTTACTTCAATTACATCACGGGGGCACGGATCAATTTAACCAATATATATAATTTAAGGGCGTTCATAACGCACAATGTGAGCTAGTTTGGTTTTACAATGTGACTTTTAGAACATCAATACCTTAAATCGGGAGAAACTTTAGTAGTCCGACATGCTCCAATTTGACCAGACATGTGTAATGGTCGCATGTAATATGTGTCTTCCTAACTGCAGTTTTTAAAGTCGAAGGACGTTTGTGTGGGGCAGCTAAAAAAAAGTAGACCTATATAGCGCAGTCTTACGGGAGTTCATTTTTGGTCGCTTATAACGTACCATGCTGAATTTAAGCATAATCGGGTGTAGGTTATGGCTTGTAGAGCTGCAGATTTGTAGGAACCTCTGAATGAGGACTATTTGAAAACATGAACTGTAAACTAGAGTACACATGGCTATTGGGTGGTCGTAGCTTTGCATGCGAAGTTTGGTCGCAATCGGATGTAATCTGCGGCTTTAAAAGCTGTAGGTTCTGAATTCGGGAAAGGCCTTAAATGGCGGCTATACAAAAATATGAACCTATGTAGATCTGGTATAATTAAAATTATTGATTGATCGCACATAACGTACCAGGCAAAATTTGAGCATGGTCGGCCTGCCACACATCTCAAAATGTAAAACAACCATATCTTTCAGACTGTGAAAGGATATGATGCAATAGATACTAAAATGTCAATTTCGTCTTAAATACAGGTATGCGCCTAATTATCGGCGGTGTTTGTAAAAAAAACACGTGCATGTGACATAATTAAAATATTCCCAGTGGTGACCGATTTTTATGGTTTTCTTTTGTTATATCGTTAATACACATTATTATTTAGGTAGTCATCGCTATCGAATATCTACAGTATTTTGTCAAACACGTGCACATCACACAGTAATGAGTAAACAGGTAATGCAACTTGGGATTTCCTTTAATATATTTAAATTATGAAATGTAAGTTCCAGGTAAAAATGTTTTCTATGATTTTCCCAGTCGACAAATATTAGGTACCTGATCATTTATCACATACCACATACTTTAAAAATTTTGGTCTTTTTTACATTCAAACTGAATGTACTGTAAAAGTTTTACCTGCTGAGTACCCATTTCCTATTATTTAAAAATATAAATAAACGAGTCCTTAAAAAATTCATTCATTTGCTTCCTTCGTTTCGACAGAAGATAACGCAAAAACTAAAGTGCTGTTAAAAAGTGGTTTATTTTATAAAGTGAAAAAGATAATAAAAATGCCTCCAAAGAAATCTAATATTTCAAAATGTGCCTCAAAAACGTTGAAAGTGCAGTCCCGAAGGGCGAACAAATCTTTATAACAACGTTTATCACGACTCAGAAGAGATCAATTAAGGGCATCAGCTTCGAGGGCCAGAGAGACACAGGAGGAACATGCAGAACGTCTCGAAACGCAACACACACGAACATTAGCCTCCTTCTACACTGAAACTTAGGATAGGGGGTCTAAGGTACCTCCTAAAGATGTGCGTTGTACAATCGTCACGTACTGTGAAGTTTGGTAAGAATCGGAAGTGATGACGGGTGATCGAGTTAGAGGTATTTTTTAAATAGGGAATTTTTTCAAAGATTATGCGTCATTTCTGTTAAACATTTTTGTTTCTTTTCAGTGTTGTTTTTCATTTTAAAATGGAAAGACTTACACCGCGAAAACCACGGTTTGGTGAGCTTTATGGACTAGTGGCAACATCGGTCCATATATTTTCAAAAATGATGATGGCCGGAACGTAACAGTGTATGGTGCTCGCTTTCGCGCCATGATATCCTACTTTTTGCTATCTGGAAATGAAGCCCGTAATCTTGACGATATTTGGTTTCAAATGGACGCTGCCATTTTTAATACAGCTGCTCAAACAATGAATCTATTGAGAGGTAATTTCAAGGGCAGCTAATTTCTCGTTTTAGACCGGTGAGCTGGCCGCCTAGATCGTGTGATATTACACCTTTAGACTTTTTTCTTTGGAATTACGTATAGTGTAAAGTCTATGCTGACAAACCAGCTACGATTCAGGTTTTGGAAGCCAACATAACTCGTGTCATTAACACCATACCGGTCGAAATGCTCCAACGAGTCATCCTAAATTTGACCCTCAGAATGAACACCCTGAGGTTTAGATGCGCCCAGCATTTGAAGGAAATTATATTCAAAAAATTAATGGCATACAATAACCTTTCCAATGAATAAAAAAGATTTCACACTTGATTTAATTTTTGTTTTTTTTTATTTAAACAAAAATCCCTTTAGATTGATAAGCCCCTTAAGTGGCTGTTAGAGCTGTGGGCTCTGCAGTCGGAAAAAATCTATGTATGGGTCGATTTTGACCAATTTCGGTAGGCATCGTCCTTGACACAAACTTGTACAATATATCAAGTTTCCTTGAAATCATTTCATAAGCAAACTGTAGTACTGTGATTACAACGATAGATGGATACACGGATGAACGAACGGACGGACAGTTCGCAATGGTGATTCCGAATCGATCGGTATTTTAACATTGTCTATTTCTATTTGTTTGGGGTGCTACATATGTCAGCAATAATTCATAATGCCCTGAACCACAGTGTGGTGTCGGGAAGACAATTTTGAACAAGGACACATTTCCTAAAAAGAACGGCAGAGACCTATCTGTCCTCGCTCTGCTTTGTCTATCTGAACGTCCACTTTACAAGTCTTTTTTACGAACAAGAAGTAGTACATATGATTTGCAGTGCGAGGTTTACATGGGCTTTCAAAGAATTCTCTAGCTTTATTGCATAAAATCCCACCGGCTTCAAACACGAAAGTGTTTGTTTTCTTCTTCTTCTTAAATATTTTGAAGATCCTTCAAGGAAAACGTCGTTGGAAAAGGCCGGTGAAATTTAAAAGTCTAGCATATTCATAAAACAGTATACTCCTCGCCTTTATAGCTTTCGTCGCCGTTTCCAATAGAGAAAGAAAAAACTGAATAGGCACTTGTCGGAACATCCCTTTATACGATTATCTAAAATATTTGAAATATGCACTCTGAAATCCATACGACATTGCACGTTTCTGCTTCGGAATTACGATGGGTATGTTTGCATGTTGGAACGCTCCGTAAGAGAACATGCATAAGCATACCCACAAGTTTAATTGTCGATTGTGAATTTTAGTTCAGTTTGCTGTAATTCAGTCGGTGCATTTGCCTCTATCTTCATGCAGTCTTGTTGCTATTTTAGATTTTCATTTCTGTTTTGCCATTTTTTGTCAGACAATTGTCAAACCGCAGCGATATTAGCTTGCATTACTTGTGTTTCCATACAAATAAAGTGATATTTTAAAAATGTTAACCACAGCGGTGTGTACGAGTAGTACCAAGTTTAGTATCGGGTTATAATCCGCCGAATATCGCTATTACGATTGATTATGAATGTCATACTCAATAGAGTCTCAAGGCCAAACAGGGTCAATGTAGACATTTTTGGGAAGGTTATTAACACATCATCGTAAGAAAATGAAAGCCTTAAGTGCGACTTTTATGATCGAAACAAAAAAAAATAGAAGTCATGCCAGAGGAGTTGCTTTCGAGGTATTGCTAACGGAGTGACAAATTTCTTATATGTGACGCGCAAAATAGAAAAGGACCTAAGGTTAAACACCAGTTTTGTTCAGGAGAGCCATTTTAAAGATTAGGTCCCTTTCTTTTTACGCTAAGAATCGTCGACTTCACTTTCATAAAACGCGCATATCTCTGGGAGGGAACACTTTTGGGGCATAGGATCGGTCTAATTCGATGCTCAGATGTTGTCCACGTCAAAAAATAGTGAAAAGTTGATGAAAAAGTTTTGTTCAGGAGAGCTATTTTAAAGATTAGGTCCCTTTCTATTTGCGCTTA
The DNA here is from genome assembly GCA_963513945.1 of Hydrotaea diabolus. Lineage (NCBI taxonomy): Eukaryota > Metazoa > Arthropoda > Insecta > Diptera > Muscidae > Hydrotaea > Hydrotaea diabolus. Next base: position 128,531,946 of record OY740717.1, read on the forward strand.
GAATCGTCGACTTCACTTTCATAAAACGCGCATATCTCTGGGAGGGGCATGGGATCGGTCTCATTCGATGCTCAGATGTTGTCCACATCAAAACAAAAAAAGTAAAAAGTTGATGAAAAGTTTTGTTCAGGAGAGTCATTTTAAAGATTAGGTCCTTTCTATTTGCGCTTAGAATCGTCGACTTCACTTTCATAAAACGCGCATATCTCTGGGAGGGAACAATTTAGGGCATGGGATCGGTCTCATTCGATGCTCAGATGCTGTCCACATCAAAACAAAAAAAGTGAAAAGTTGATGAAAAAGTTTTGTTCAGGAGAGCCATTTTAAAGATTAGGTCCCTTTCTATTTGCGCTTAGAATCGTCGACTTCACTTTCATAAAACGCGCATATCTCTGGTAGGGGGGCATGGGATCGGTCTCATTCGATGCTCAGATGTTGTCCACATCAAAACAAAAAAAGTGAAAAGTTGATGAAAAAGTTTTGTTCCGGAGAGCCATTTTAAAGAGTAGGTCCCTTTCTATTTGCGCTTAGAATCGTCAACTTCACTTTCATAAAACGCGCATATCTCTGGGAGGGAACTCATTTGATGCTCAGATGTTGTCCACATCAAAAAAAAAAAAATGGAAATTGATTTTTTTACCCTTAGGTCCATTTCTCTATGCGCTGTCACATATACTTTAGGCTACGATGGAGCTTATACTGGATGGACTTATACTAAAGGGTTAAACATATTCATAACATTTTTGGTTTTTTTCTCTTTTGCAGTTTATATTAAGGATTGTCCAACCATAATGCATGATATAATTTATGAGTCACACCTTAACGTCAAGTTTTTTGCCCAACTTGATATAACATTTCTTTGTCTCAGTGTCTCAGTGATAAATTTAAACATAGAGAGATAGACAATTGAGCAGCGCTTTGAAATTGTTGAAGCCTTTTACGAAAATTGGCGGTCAAATCAAAATATATTTTGTGCACTTCGTGTTTCGTGACTAGGCAAACTTTCACCTCAGTGGATTCGTTAAAAAGCAGAATTGCCGCATTTGGCCAAATGAAAATCCACGAATGATTTTGGAAAAACCGATTCACCCACGAGTGACTGACTGTTTGGTGCGTTTTATAGGCTGGCATCGTCATCGGGCCGTACTTCGTTGAAAGTGAGGTCGGCCAAGCAGTTACCGTGAATGGTGCTCGCTTTAGCCAGATGATAGCGGAATTGTTGTGGATAGAAATTGAAAAAATTGACCTGGACGATATGTGGTTCCAACAGGATGGGGTCACATGCCACACAGCCAACAAAACAATGGTTATTTTGCACGAAAAATTCAACGGCCGTGCTATCTCATGTCGTAGTGATTTTAATTGGCCGCCACGATCATGTGATTTGACACCGTTGGACTTCTTTCTTTGGGGATATTTAAGAGAAAAAGTGTCAATAATCCGAGAACAATTCAATTCGAAGGCATATCAATAATGAAATATGAAATGCAACACTGCTTCCATCAAATACCATCTGTAAATACTTATAGTCTACTGCCAAATTTTGAGAGAGTTCCATCATTTAGTTTGTGTTTAATAGCTGTTCCAAACATACAACCTCGTGGATTTTGATAAAAAATGGAAAAAAGTGAACTTCGAGTGTTCATTAAACAATATTTTTTACGGAAAAGAACCGTCAATTAAACCAATAAAAAGCTTGATAAATATTGTAGGGCCTCTGTATCATCGAATTCAATGGTAAAAAAATGGTTCACTGACTTTCGTTGTAGTCGCACAAGTTCAATTGACGCTTAACGTTTTGGACGGCCAATTTTGGTTAATACAACCGAAAAAAATCTACGATATGGTGTTGGCCGATCGAAGAGTAAAAGTGCGTGAGATCGTTGATGCCATACGCATTTCATATGGCAGTGTGGTTTTGATTTTACTTGATCACTTGGGTATAAGAAGGCTGTCTACCAGATGGGTGCCGCGTTTGCTCTCAATTGACTCTAAACGTTATCGTATGACAACTTCAAAGGATTCTTTGGAGTTGATCATGGGCCCAAGATCGATCCTGATTTTTACAATAACATTTTGTTCAGCGATGAAGCTCACTTTTGGTAAAATGGGTATGTTAATAGCCAATTGTCTCATTTGGAGTAATGAAAATCCACAAGCCATTGTTGAGACGCCGTCACATCCATAAAAAGTCACTGTTTGGTATGCTCTATGGGCGAGGGAATCATTGGTCCATATTTTTACAATACGGCCATACCGTTGCAGTCAATGGAGAATGATTAGAGCCATGATTAAAGATTTTTGGTGCCTGAACTAAAAGATGTTGATGTGGACGACCTTTGGTCCCAACAAGACGGCGCTACATGCCATACAGCCAACGAAACAATCAATTTATTTGACGAAACTTTTGGCGAGCGCATTATCTCGCCTGTGGCATGGCATCCAAAATTGTGTGATTTAACACCACTGGACTATTTTTTGTGTGAATTTTATGTGAATTTGTTTGTCTACGCAGATAAGTCCGACACGATTAACGCCTTGGAAGAGAATATTCGGCGCATTTTTGCTAACATACGGCCCCAAATGCTGCAAAAAGTGGTCGAAATTTGGGCCAGCCGCGGCGGCTACATGCCCGAAATCTTTTTTTAAACATAATATCAATCAAACCCTTATCATTATAATAAAGCTAGATTCTTGGTCATATCATTAAGTTATTTGCGTTATGCGTCTTCTTGAAAACTACACGTCTAAAAAACACCCTTTATTATGCTTAGATATGCTGTGAGCACATGATCGCAATTTTGAAAGAGAGCTTTAGAGTCCCAACGGAAGGGATATGAGGACAGAAGCCAGAACAAATGAGTTCGATAGAAAAACATCATTAGATTCTGCCATAGAGGCTGGTCTCCTTGGCATTCCAATAATTGTTGAAATGTGTGATGGACAGATGTATACGATTTTGTAACGCCGGCACTTGGATAAAATGATTATCTATTTGATGGCGTTGCTGTCTTTTGTTCGCTTTTGTTTGGTTCCACATGATTTACGTTTCAACGACGTTCGGCTTGCATTGGGTCATGATGTCACTTGTCATTTGTTTATTTGCAGTCGTTGAAATCGGACTGAATATAAAGTGACATATCAATTGAACCAAACGCTTTGGCACAATTAGTCCGGCGTACTTTCATTCATCAACTGCGAACGAAAAACACTACACTTCAAAGATCATAATTAAATGGAAAATCAATTGTGCAGCCTGTACTCGTACTCACAACGGGATAAGTGCGGATCTATGAATGTCGGTAGATAATACTTACACATATACGAACAACAAACAATAGCAACAACAATTGCCATCGTCATCGTTCGCATACTAACAGATAATTATTTTGTTGTTGTATATTTTTATTTATTTTTTGCTTTTTTTTCTCGTTTGTTTGCAAATAATTGTACGTAACAGGAATAAGAGTGAGTAAAAAACTGCAATAATTTTCAATTTAATTATCATCGAATTAATACTTAACATTAATTAATTAAGTAGCATCATATTGAAATGCGCACTCATACATTAACATATGTGTGTAAATGTATGCACTCGTACGCACACATTCACACACAAATTGGAAGTAAAATCATTTGTAAAATTACTCGTATTCAGTCATTTTTAATCGCCAACAGTTTAAAATGTTTTCTTTATCTGTGCAGAATTAAAATGGAATGGAATGCAATGTTCGGCGTACGAGCGCCTAATACTTGAGAACTTTCTTGACCTAATTGGACAATATGTTAGCTTTGTCCTTCAGAAGGTTTCTTTCTCTTTAGTTTGGTTCTAAAAGCTGACTCTGCCTTCTATATATTAAAATTATTTTTATTTATTGTTCGATTTACTGAAGTTAAAATTGTTTATGGCATTCAAACCCGCACAATGGCAGCGGACTATAGTAATTTACAACACAAAATTTTTGTGATTTTGAGGTAGAGTAGATAAATTTGTTTTTGGGTAAGTTTGTTTTGCACTTGTCCTTTCATTTAATAGATAAAACTTTGCTTAAGACTTTAAAGCAATATTTAGCTTGGTTTACCGAGATATAGCCATATGAAAGTGTTGACAAAAGTCCTAAATATCCACTTTCAACCAAAAAAATTTGCGAAAATTCAAAACCTTGAGCCAAATTAGCAAAACGAAGAAAAAGTGTGTCGGACTATATTGAAAAAAAGTCTATTGAAAAATACCTTTTGATTGACCACCCGATAGTTGTTGGTGGTGGATACATTTATGGGGACCTATGAACCGTTGTTCTGTGTAGATTCCTTAATTTCCTTCTTTTCGAGTACCCATATGTCCTTGGTAGAGCACATTGAGATATGTAACGAAATTCTACTATTTCTAAGTAATCATACGATGTTCGAAGGGACATATTTTTCGGCATTCTTGGGACTATTCATAGGCCAATGGTCAAGACCTCAAATATGGTCAAATCGAGGAATTTAGATTATTTTCTGATTTGTAAAAAATAAAGTTCTTGTTTTTTACTACCCATATCCCCATAGTTCAAAAATGCCGATTTTAAGTCCGAGTTCAAAATTGGACCAAATCGCCAATCTATTTAAATAAAGGGAATTGTGAAAAAATTGTACTAATTCTGGGTACCCATATATCTCCGAACATAAGAAACTAGTTTTGGGCTACTCGGCCCATAGAGCACGCTTACTCGACAAGGCCTACAATTCATATTTAGATTACGTCATTTTCAGATTCGGTAGAAAATTCCACTGTTTCTGAGTATCTATATGTCTTTATTTGAAAGAAACAATTTTTCGTTACCCTACGGACCTCAGACCGTTGGGCCAAAAAATTTAAATTTGTCGAATCTTAAAATTACTAGGACCCATATGGGCATGTCCGAGTTCCAAATGCAGAAGTTTTGTAGAAATTTTAAAAAACCGAAGTTATTTGGAGTTCTTAGAAAATTTAACTGTTTTTGGGTACCCATATGTTTCCGAAAATAAGGGTACGGATTTTGGGCTCCAGAGCCCATAGACCTAGCCCACTCGTGAAGCCCACTCCAATTCAGCCGAATGGTAAATTTTATGTCATATTTGGATTCGTCAGAAAATTCCACTTTTACTGAGTAGCCATATATCCATGATTGAGGGGACATACTTTTACCTCCCTAGGGACCTTAGTCCCGTGGCTCAGGGCTGTCAATTTTTTCGAATCGTAAAATTAATGTGACATTCTGTATCACGAAGAAAGGTTATTTAATATACATATGTCCAAAGGGCCGCTTGGGCCACGTATTTGGATTTGTGAGAAGATTTCACCGTTTCGGGATACCCTTATATCCCCGAACAAGGAGGTGTGTTTTTTGAACATCTTGGGCCCCAGGTTCTAAAGACCACACCCATTGATGGGAAGGCTAATGAAAATGTATGAAAATCCAAAAAAAAAACAGTTTTAACAGTTAATTATTCAAATGTTGGCAAAAATGTCCTGGTTTAAAAATTTAATCCGGATTTTTTTAGTCCCTATAATTTTAACTCTTTCCAATTTTGCCCGATTCGGTTGATTTTCCAGTACCAACCCATCGCGACTATACTTATAAAATATATATCTGGTAAGTTTGACTGAATCGTGCTTTCAACAGGCGGACTGACGGCCATGGATCTTCTTTGAATAATATGACGAGCATATGGTCATTGATGCAAACATATGCGAATCAGGAGGCAGTGCGAGAACTTGTATAATGTTTGCTTTGTTCATTGGAATACTTTACTGCTGGCAGTTTCTCATTGAATGGAAGCCGGTTGCATTTCAGTGTTAGTATTGCTTGGGGTCGAAAAATGGTGAAGTAGCTTTCACCGAAACTGTAGTCACCCCTGTTTGCAACAAAAACTATTTTTTACCTTTTAGTTTATTTTTGAAAACTATCAATAATATCTTTCGTTATATGGTCGCAGATACAAATTTGTATGTGTTACAAACGGAATGACAAAATTATACATACTTCCGACGTTAGAGAGTATAAAAAGCACAAGTAACCCACATTCAAATTAGTATAAGACTAAACTTTAGTTGTCTTGCTGTGGAATTTTAAGCACAACATAGTGCAAAGCTTACAGATTTGAGGTTAATTCCCCTTCTTACGTAGAGGATTGTTATATATATTTCTGGCCTAGGCAACACTAAGTGCTGCCTGGCGCCACCTGTCATTTCCATTGGAAAGTTTGACATTTTTTAGCATAAACGTACTCAGAACCTTTTGACGTAGGACCATCATTGTGTTACAGTGACTTGAAAAAATCAATTTGGCAAAAAAATGGAATTAACTCGTGAACATTTTCGTGCGATCATTTTTCACAACTTTCGATGTGGATTATCTCGACAAGAGTGCATCGATGAACTTAAATCTTTATATGGCGATGAAGCACCATCCTATAGCACTGTGAAAACGGGTTTTATGAATTCAATCGTAGCCGACGCTCGCTCAAAGGTCGTGAAGGTCGTCTAAAAACGGCCGTTGTGCCAGAGAACATTGATGCCGTGCGTGACCTGATAATGTAAGATTGTCATGTGGCATACCGTGAGATAGAGGCATCCTTGGGCATTTCTTCCACCAGCATAATTCGATATTGCGTAAACACCTGGTCGTAAAAAAGGTTTGTTCTCGTTGGATCCCACACAACTTGACAATCGCTCAAAAAAGGCTCGTGTCGATTAGTGCAAAGAAATTTTGAAAAAATACGATCGCGGTGCTCCAAAAGACTTTTGTAAGATCGTCATAGGTGACGAATCATGGATCTATGCGTATGAGCCCGAAACTAAACATCAAGCGACCGTGTGGGTCTTCGAAGACGAGCGAAATCCAACGAAATTTGTTCGTGGAATAAGCACTTCGAAGCTAATGGTCGCCTGTTTCTTCGGAAAAGCTGGTCATGTGGCGACTGTTCCGCTTGAGCAACGTAGGAGGTCAATTCTGATTGGTACACCATAATTTGTTTGCCTGAAGGCTTCGAAGAATTTCGAGAAACGAAGAAGAAAATACTAATCACTGTGCACCATGACAATGCGAGCTCTCACACATTGGCGCAAACCAGCGCCTTTTTGACAGGCAAAAATGTCGAATTGATGGGCCAACCGCCATACAGCCCTGACTTGGCACTCAATGACTTCTTCTTATTTCCGCACATCAAGAAAAAAATACGTGGCCAATGATTTTCGTCGCCAAAAGATGCTGTTGAAGCGTTCAAAAATCATGCTTTGGAGGTGTCTCAAGCGGAGTGGAAAAAGTGTTTTGACAATTGGTTTGAGCGCATGCGATAGAGTATAAATCGTGCTGGAGAATAATTTGAAAAACAATAAAACCATTGTTGATGATAAATATTCGCATTTTTATTATTAGGCCAGAAATATATATGGCAGCCCTCGTATCTGTGACATGTTTTTTGGTTTGAGCATCTTTAAATTTATACCACTGTGCGTCGTTTTCTTAAAAACTTCTTAAAAAATGAAACGTTGAACATTTTCGAGTTAATACCCTTTTGTTAAAACAAGTCGAATGTATTGCCTCAATAAAATCAGATTCTTGCCACTTGGACTTAATATGCCAACTTCGCCAAGCTGCTGATGTGTAGAGCATGAGAAAATGTACTTTGGCCCAATGTGCGGATACATGCAAAGTAGAGTAAAGTATGGCATCGCATTTAAATAGTTATTTATGCCTGGCTGTTTCATGCGCATACGCTAACTTATATTCGTGGTCATTTTATTTGTTTCACGTTATTTTTTATATTGTTTTATTTAATGCACTTTCATTTAAATATAATTTTTTGTATATTGTTTTTATTCAAATGTATACAAGAAATTTAATACATTTATTCGAACATGTGTCAAATGTATGTCAAAATGAGCTGACAACGAACGCGCTCGCATAGTTGCACTCGAAATTTCAATGACTATTGGCGATGACAGTCATCATGGTGACGAATGACACAATGTTGTGCTGTGGCGTATTGTGCCAACAATTATTTGCTGCTACTGCTGCTGCTGCTCCTGATGTTGCCGTTGCTGCCATTAATTATCTAGAAAATTTCGATAAAGGGATTAATTACCGTCTTTTTTTTGTTCGGCCACATATACGTAAAAATGTATCTACATATAAACGGATATATATCATAGTAAGTAGCACATTGCACAGTCTTCTCTCTGTACCATATGTCACATTGTACTTTTATATGTACGAGTATGTATGTTTGTTCTGCGCGATTATGTGTCAACACTTCATTGGAGGCATCCACTTATCATTTGCAGCAAAAATCATTATGACGCATGTGGTCACAAACTGCTTCTGGCCTTTTGTTTGCGAGCTATTAGCAATTATCTTTAAAGTTCTCCTACATTTCGTTGGAGAAGATGGATTGTTTCTTGGAGTCACTAACTACCCAGCCGCCAAGACATCAGTTCGTACTTGAATCCCAGCCATACATGTGCCAGCCGAGCTGCTCGTTAAGGTTAATATTTCAGTTTTATTCAAAAGTGATTATCTAAAATTATGCTCCAACTATTCACTTTGACGTATGCGTATGTGGTTATGGCGGCATATTATTCTAATTATGCGGAACTGTAATTAAATTTGCATCAATCTAAAGTCGATGCGATCAATTACAGAAAAACAACTTACGAAGTTACCGCATTATGCGTGAGGAACAACTACTCCTCGTATGGAAAACAGAAACAGATGGGAATAGTATAGTTTTATTTTTTTAACAGAGGTAGCTACAGATTCGACCTATTTAATATTGGCGAAGCTTTAACAACAGATCCAATGTCGTTCTATGTGCACAATCAAATTTGAAACGTGTTTCAAGACCATAAAGAAACTTGGAACTATTGGAAAACATCTATCGTTATGGACCAATTTCCATAGTATTCGTTCTTGGCCCCAGACTGAATAATATGCAATATTTTACATCGATTTCGGTTTACTTTAAGGTCGTGTCGCTCTAGAAGCTACAGCATAAATTCGGTCGTGTTTTATTAACATGTTTCGTTTTAAGCGACTGCTTGTTTAGCTTTATAAGGCTAGACCATATCGGCCCACATTTCAGAATAGCCTGCTCTTAAATGTTCCTGTCCATCGAGATCCTGTTGCTCTAAAAATAGTTCGTCCGCAAACATATGATTTAATTACCTCTGTCATTTCGCCCCCTTGAATTTTCGGGCATGGTCGTAGATGGACATTTTTTCATGAAATAAGCCATGGAATACGCTGGTGAAATTTTTCCAGTCGTGAATGAATCACCCTGTATAAAAAAGCCTATATGAATCAAATCGGTCCAAAATGAGTTGTTTGTCAATCGAATATATCATTGCAAATTTGATTACAATCGGAATTAGAATGGATGTTCTAAAGCGGTTTTATGTTATATCGGAAGAGATTCTTGCACTGGGGCTATATCAAAACGTGGATCGGTATGACCCATTATTATTTATTTAAGTTCGATTATTTAAGATCGATCTTAATGAACTGTACCCAATTTCATCAATATTGCATGCACTATGTAACTTCAAGAGTTCAATGCATAAAATCGGTAGAAGATATGTGTGGGAGCTATATCTAAATTTTTAACGATTTTCATAAAAGTCAACTCTTTAGCCAAAAAACTTACTTTTGCAAATTTCATGAACAACAATTGTAGTTTACAAAACAAGCTTTTGAAAGACAGCAGACGTACAGAAAGATATCGTAAAATCGAATCAACTGGTAGTTCTGAGTTGAACGGCACACTTAAAGGTGGGTCTAGCGTAAATATTTTGCTAGACCCACGTACGATTTTCGTACTTAAATATTATGAATTTTCTTTACTTTTACATACAACAACCAAAAACGCAACCGGAAACTCCGACAGCAAAAACCAGGACAAACCGACATGTCCGGTTTAGCTATTTTTTAAAAAATCAACTGCGGGTTTAGACATAAAAACTGGAATGTTGGTTTTTGGTTTCGTTTTTAATAACTCTATTTTGGTAATAAAACAAAAATGAATTCATTGCCAATATTAATTTCTTTACAACTTGATTATTTATTTTGGTTATTTGTCTAGGGTGATCCATCTAGAGGTATTTTTTTAGAATAAAAAAAATGTTTTGCTCGTTTGTTTTATTTCGGTCTGTTGCTTTTACGCATTGAACAGGGATTATACCGGCTCAAGACCTCTTTCTTCTATATTTAAAAAGAATACAAGTTTTTAACAAAATGGCAAAGTGACATTGATTTTCGTGGCTGCACACTACTTTTATCATGATTTCGGGTCCGTGGCAACCCTCTTCAGAAAGCCTTGCTGCAATAGAGTGCTTATAGAGTTCGGTTTTACTTTCAACAATTGCAGCAAGGCTTTCTGAAGAGGGTTGTCACGGACCCGAAATCATGATAAAAGCAGTGTGCAGCCACGAAAATCTATGTCACTTTGCCATTTTGTTAAAAACTTGTATTCTATTTAAATATAGAAGCAAGAGGTCTTGAGCCGGTATAATCCCCGTTCAATAAAAAAAAATATAAAAGTTCAAATCAAGTGTGGAATCTTGATTGGTAAATTGAAAGGACATTTTACGGCATTTATTTTTTGAATATAGTTTCCTTCAAATGTTGGCCTCAGGGTTTCCATTCTGTGGGTCCAATTTTGGATGAGAAAGAAAAATGTTTAAAGGTGTGATATCAGTCGATCTAGGCGGCCAACTCACCTGTCCAAAACGTGAAATTAGCTACTGTTCGAATTGACCTCACAATAGATCCATTGTTTGAGCAGCTGTATGACAAGTGGAACCGTTCTGTTGAAACCAAGTGTCATCAATATTAAGGGCTTCAATTTCAGGTAGCAAAACGTCAGATATCATGGCGTAATAGCGAGCACCATTCACGGTTACGTTCCGGCCGTCACCATTTTTGAAAACATATGCACCGAAAATTCCACCAGCTTATAAACCGCACCAAACTGTGGTTTTCTCTGGGTATAATGACACTCTTGACCGTTTCTTGTTGCTCTTCAGTCCAAATGCGGCAATTTTGTTTATTGACTTTGCCGTTGAGCCAAAAATAGGCCTCACCACTGAACAAAATTTTGGTCGAAAACAGCGGATCTTCCCGTTTCTCACCGAACGCTCATTTCCAAAATACAGTTGCCAACATTTGAAGGTCATTATTTTCAAAAAATAAATGTCATAAAATGTCCCTTCAAATAACCAATAAAGATTCCACACTTAATTTGAATTTTTATATTTTTTTTTGTTCTGAAAAAATATCTCTAGATGGATCACCCTATACTTTGAATACACCTGACCAAATAATTGAAACTCCTACTGCTGATTAAGACAATGACAATTACGATATAAATTCTTATGAAATTTTCTCTGATATGGGCTGAAATCAACTATAGCATTTTATGGATCCGAAATCTCGATTAACCCATTGACCAGCTACGATAACTTTGGCTTTTTTGGCATTCTGTAAAAAACTTTTCTTTTATTAAAATGAAGGTACATTAGGTCTCGAGCCTTATAACCGATTTGAGACCTCTTGCATCTGTCCAGTTTCATAAAAATCGTAAGCTTAATGTTATATATGAAATTTCTCTTGGAAACCGTGTACTAGCTTAATTGAACTTATGAAAAATGTAAACAAATTGCTTTATATTCAAATCTCTATGCATAAGTAATGCCATTTCAGCGGGTACTTACATCTTTACTCCAGTGCACCACATACGGTATGGGCAGATCGTAGGGAAAGTCAATATAACAATTGAAGACAACATATGAGCCGACCTTGGCCTCCAAATGCGTTGTTTTCTGGCGATCATGACGTACACCTGACACAGCGACACAGGATAAGCTCATTACAATTAAGAGCAACGCTGATAATAAAGCTAAAAATCCAAAAGCACTTGGGCATAATATCGGTTTACGTTGTGCCATGATGAGGCCAGGAAAAATGTGGCTTAAGTTGAGGTTGGCCCGGAGCCGAGGCTTGGGTTGTGTCTGGGGCTGTGGCCGCTTCAAAGATTTACTACTTCAAAAGCTTGCACTGTGGCGTATGATAATGATGGTGATGATTTTAATGTTTTCCTGCTTTTGTTTTATAGTCGCTAGTATTTTCTTTTACTCTTTGTATTCTTTCGTTTTTTTTGTGGAAATTTTATATCTGGCAAAAGCCACGAAACTGTGTTCTTTGCTGGAATTTCAATTAAATTATATGCAAAGCACTACAAGTGAAGAAGCTTTAAAACAAACATAACATTTTCTTTGCGTTTTTTCTGCTGTCTATTTCTATTTCCGTTTTTCTTTTTCTTTTGCTTTTTTTGGGTGGAAATTCCTTTTTAGAGCAGGCGTTTATGTGTTGATATTATGGGTGTACGTTTGTGTGTGTGTATGTTTGTATGTATTGTACATCTGATGATTGGGTATGTTTTTTCTCTTTTTTCGAATTAATTTAATTTAATAACGTTTAAATTAATAATGTGGTTAAAAGCTGTTTTGTGTAATTATGATAAAGAACTTTTGATTAATTAAAGAAATTCTTTTCGTTCATTAAACCAAAGTGATGGCTTGCGGAGCAAAGCATTAACGCAACACTAAGTGTGGCGCTATCAAATGGTTTGGATTTAATTGGATTGAATTTATTTTCACAATTTTTTTGTTCTTCGTTGTATTTGAAACAATTTTCACTTTACAAAACTGTGCTTTTATGTTGTCGTAAAGAATTTGTCGTTTTTCACATTTAAAATAAAAAACGACCAAAATTTAGGTCAAATTTTCGTGTTGTTTTTTCAAATCTTGAATGGACAGAGAAAATGATTCAATCTCAAATCTAGTTGATTTGAATTGTACACTGTATCTTGCACTTGTATTTATTAAAAAGCTCTGTCAACTCTTCTTTCAGACAGAGAGACTTTTTTCTTTCACTAATTTTCCCCCTTTGGATATTTTAGTAGAAAACAGAACAAACAACGTACCGATCGCTACGATCACTAAACCGCAACTAAACTAAAATTTAACTCTAAACCATTGTCTGAAGCCGTCGCGTCGCCTGTGCTACTAATGATGTTTATGACTACGATGACTATGACTATGACTGCGACTACGATAATGATGTTGTGGATGCTAATGATCTTGATGAGTACGATGCTTTTGATGATGATGATGATGAATGCTGTCATCATCATCAAATACATTTTCGTTCTATTGTAGTGATATTCGAGAAAATTGAAAAAGCAAAAACAATCTGCATGATAATGATGTTTTTGTATTTACTCTCAGCGTGTATCGTAATAATTTTGGGTTTGCAAAAAATACGTGATCATTTGCCTCAGCGATAGTTTTTGTACCTAGTTCAATTCAAAGAACTTAAAGATATATCAAAATATGAATGAATGAGTTGATAAATTTTAAATGCAATAGTCATACAAATTTGTGGCCAAGTATGTAATACATTTTTAGTAGAGCGTATCAGAAGAGGGGACAACGCATATCACAGGGGAGTGTCAATTGCCCTGTAAGTGCAAGCAAAATTAATATTTTGAAAATATTAAAATTACTATACAAGTGCAGCTAAAAAAACATATAAATGTGGTCAAAATTTAAAGTTTTTATTTTAATTAAAAAATAACAGCCTTAGCCACGATGTCAAGCAAAAGTCTATGCGAACGAACATATAATAATGGTAGTCATTATCTTTTGACTTATCTCACAGCCTTAAGTGTTGCGAGTAAATGAAATTGTTACGGAAATAAAATTTTTTAACAAATTTCAAATTTTCCTCGAAGTGCGCTATACATTTTCTCAGCTTACAGCAAAAAGTTTTAATTAAGCAAGACGTTTAACTATTCTTTTATTTGGGTTCATATGGGATAAATAAATACATAAAATGATAGTTGAAAGACTTTTTAACCTAAATGAAATTGTTACGGAAATAAAATTTTTTAACAAATTTCAAATTTTCCTCGAAGTGCGCTATACATTTTCTCAGCTTACAGCAAAAAGTTTTAATTAAGCAAGACGTTTAACTATTCTTTTATTTGGGTTCATATGGGATAAATAAATACATAAAATGATAGTTGAAAGACTTTTTAACCTAAATGAAATTGTTACGGAAATAAAATTTTTTAACAAATTTCAAATTTTCCTCGAAGTGCGCTATACATTTTCTCAGCTTACAGCAAAAAGTTTTAATTAAGCAAGACGTTTAACTATTCTTTTATTTGGGTTCATATGGGATAAATAAATACATAAAATGATAGTTGAAAGACTTTTTAACCTAATTGTTAATGCAAAAAATTTGCAAAACCTTTTATTGATTATTTTATTATAATTCTGGATGTTTTACAGAATTTTGAGGAAACCCTCATCATGTGTGTATAAAAACTCGAAACAAAAGATGCAATGAAATATCTTGCAACTGTAGCAACTAAAAATAGTAAATGTAAACAAACAGTATTTGGGGGATGATTTTTTTCAAAAGGAAAATAATAAATTAACAATGAAAAATGTGCAGAAACGGTATTCACAGAATTAAAAAAGTACATTTCTATTGCATTTCTTTCATTAAACTTTGCTTGCCACGGGTGATCCAAGTACTCGTACACGCAGTAAAAAAGTATGGTTAGGATAACAATATTCGAAGAGGATCATATTATTGTTTGTATATGGTTGAGGCACAACAATATTATGATCCTCACAACAATAGCATGATTCACGCTCAACCATACTATAATTTCCACAACCATACTATGATCATCACAACAATAGTATGATTCACACACAACCATACTATTATCTCCACAACCATATTATGATCCTCACAACCATAGTACGTTTCTCATACAACCATAATATGATCCTCACAACCATAGTATGATTCACACGCAACCATAGTATGATTCACACTCAACCATACTATGATCCCCAAAATTATTTATTAGGATTGGGTAATGTTGTTATTCAAAAATAGAGATTTTTATTAAGTAGGTTATTTTAAATTGCATTACTACTTATTAGTTAATAGCCTGATTTGAGGCCATGTTTTTATTCAACATTTCACTCAAGAAACAAAAATATATATTCCAACGGCAATCGAAAATACTTTTAGTTGCCAGTAGGGGTGAATGCTACTTCACTATCCGTAGACCCCAAGTAACGTATGTAATTAAACCACGATCAATGGCTACATACTTAAGAGCAGGTAGATTTTAAATAAAGTAGAGTATTTCACCGAACAAAGTAAACACAACAAAAATCCCTCGAACTACCTTTCGATTGTTGTTGTTTTTATAATGGACAACAACCATGCACTGTATCGTGTGTATGTGTTTTTTTTTTGGTAAATCAAAACAAAAAACCTACACACACATACATGTATGTACTATAAAACCTGTTTTGTTATGTTCATATTCGCAACCATACGGTATGATTGCCGTAATCATTTTATTGTTAACGTAAATTTAAAACAACAATACTTTTGTTGCACCAACCATGTTTATATGGTTGCTACAACCATATTTTCATTTCTAAATTTGGCAATAATACTATTGTATCGATTCAACAATATAAATATTGCCGCAATTATACTGTTGTCAAAATGAAATTCAAAAAACAATACTATGGTTGCGACGAACATGCTTTCATTGTAGAGAACATATTATTGTTGCGGTGACCATATAGTAACCATATCATTTCTCTGAGTGTAGAGATACTTTTATCAATAGCCTTTTTTGACAGATCACTTGTGAGTCGTGTCATGCTGTCCTGTTATTTTTGTTTAGAATTGTTTGGCATTTCATCATGGAAAGACTTACGCCAGAACAACGTCTACAAATCGGTCAACTTTATTACGAAAAATCACGTTCTGTGAGGAATGTGTTTCGTGGGTTTTTGAGCCAAGTTTTGTTCAGCTATGAGACCCATTTCGTATTCCCAATGGGTATGTAAACAAGCACAATTGCATCATTTGGGACGAAGAGCAACGAGAAGAGGTTCAAGAGCTGCCACTTCATCCAGAAAAAACAACAACAAGCTAAATTGCAGCATTTGGGACGAAGAGCAACCAGAAGAGGTTTAAGAGCTGCCACTTCACCCAGAAAAAACAACGGTTTGGTGTGGTTTGTGGGCCGGTAGAATCAACGGTCCATATTTCTTCAAAAATGATGCCGGTGAGAACGTAACCGTCAATAGCGAGCGTTACCCTGCCATGAAAACCGACTACTTGATGTCTGATATTGAAACTCGTGATCTCGGCGACATTTGGTTTCAACAAGACGGCGCCACTTTCCACACATCGCATCAATCAATGGATTTATTGAGAGAACATTGAGAGAACTCTACAACAAAAGGTGTGCCACAAGGCTCTGTCCTTTCTCCCTGACTATTTCTCATTTTCATTGATGATCTTTTGGGTCAGACCGTGAATCCAATCTACTCTTTCGAGGATGACAGCAACCTATGTCATTCATATTCATTCGACCGTAGGTCGAGTCTTCAAGATATTGAAGACAAAAGGCGAAAAATGGAAGAGACACTTGGCCGGGATTTACTGGCCATTTCCGACTGGGGTCGAGTGAATAGAGTAGATTTTAATGCGCGCAAGACACAGTGTTGCTTGTTGTCTCACAAGCGATTCACTGACTCAACAGTGTCGTCATTATCTATCGATGGTATGGATGTCGAACAATAAGATGCTCTTGATGTTCTGGGCATGAAAATACAATGTGACGCTCGTTGGGCGAGACATGTATTCGAAGTGTCGAAAGAAGCATTCCTAAAGCGGTGCAAGAAATATTTCACTCCTTCTGATCTTTTCGATATCTATACAACCTACATCAGGCCAAAGATGGAATACAACTCCCATGTATGGGCAGGTGCTAGAAAATCATCCTTGGAGCTTCTGAACCTTAATCAAAGGAGAACAATGGTGCTGATAGGTGACAGTAGGGTGTCCAACTCCATTGTTTCCCTGGAGCATCGTCGGAATGTGGGTTGTGTGTCGCTGTTCTATCGCTACTTCCATGGTGTGTGTTCTTCTGACATTCGTGGTCTTATTCCTGACGTGAGGATGTTCGGCAGGGATACACGACTTTCCAGAAATTCATACCCATTTGTTATCGATTGACCGGGTGTCCGGACTATACACTACAGATCGAATTCGTTTTTCGCCCGTACTGTCCGCCCGTTCGCCCGTACTGTCCGTACTCCCTCTTTCCTCAATTCTATCCCTTGCTTTCCAACGACCAACGCAATGCATTGCATGTATAGGGAAAAACCCCTGAGTGTTGGCTAATTAAAAAAAAAGACAAGCGACCAATAGTTAACGTGGGAACCTTAAATAAAAGCAAATTTGAGTACAAAAAATAAACTTTTTTTTAAGATGGAACAAAAATGGAACCTATGGAACTATGGAATAATCATTTAGATATTTGCTTAATTCGCAGAAGATTCCATTATGGAACAAACGTGGAAACTTCACTTGAAATCAGTGAACGCACGATTAAATTCTTTTATTCACTCACCAAAACCTACCGTTTTAAAACCAACTCCAAACGGCTAATGCGTTTTTAGAGAAGCTTTTACATGTCTTCGCGATCAATCTCTTAATCTGCAATTCTCACAAAGAGTGACTGTTTGGTGCTGTTTTTGTGCTGGCGGCGTCATCGGGCCGTATTTTTTTTTTTCTCCAAAATGAGGCCTGTCAGCCAGTTACTGTGAATGGTGTTCGCTATCGTGAGATGATAACGAAATTTGTATGGCCCGAATTGGAAGATATGGATGTGGACGACATATAATTTCAACAGGACGTTGTCACTTGTCACACAGCTAACGAAACAATGGCTCTTTGGCGCGACAAATTCAATGGCCGTGTTATCTCACGTCGTGGCGATGTTAATTGGCCGCCAAGATCATGTGATTTGACACCGTTGGACTTCTTTCTTTGGGGTTGGGGTCAACAATTCACGAGCTAAAGGATGAGATAATTCGGCACAATAATGGCATAGAACCTCAATTATGCCTCAGTGTCATCGAAAATTTGGTCCATCAGATGGAGGTGTGCCGCCGAGGTCGCGGCTGCCATTTGGCCGATATTTTGTTCCATAAAGTTGCACCATATTAATATTATCATAATAAAAAGAAATGACAATAATTTCGTTAATAATTTGTGTTTTATTCAAAATCAACATCGGCCCTTAAAATTTAACCACCCTTTACAACAAGGACTAGATGTGATAACACTATACAACATTATTTCAGACTTTCTGCGGGTGGTGCGTGATTTCTTTAAGAAATGGAATGTTTAGGTATGGATCGTTAATTCAAAAAATTACAGGATCCTTGTAGATCACAGTAATTTTTGTTATGGCCCGAAAAAGTATTCATTTTGCTGTGCAAACAATGCCTTATGAAACATTTTAAAAAATAATAAATAGTAAAAATTCTTTCTTTAAAGCGAATTTTCGTGATGTGATCTCTAAAGTGAAATCGAATGGAGATTATTTTCGTAGAACATTTTAACATCCTATCTCTAAGTTTGGCATGTCCTTTTCGTATTCTTTTCAAGGAAATTAAAAAAAGGTGTCTTTAGCGGAAGTTTTGAGTTTTTACTCATATATCGTATGTTCTACAAAAGTGTTCCCAATCTCTAAGTTTGGCATGTCCTTTTCATCCTCTTTTCAAGAAAATTAAAAAAGGTGTCTTCAACGGGAGTTTTGAGTTTTTACTCATATATGTTCTACAAAAGTGTTCCTAATTAATTTCAGTTTGGGTTATTGACTACAAAAAGTTTATATCTCCTATTATAGGGCGTCCTTTTTGTCCTTTTTTAAAGAAATTGTAT
Organism: Hydrotaea diabolus; assembly: GCA_963513945.1. NCBI lineage: Eukaryota > Metazoa > Arthropoda > Insecta > Diptera > Muscidae > Hydrotaea > Hydrotaea diabolus. The sequence goes on from OY740717.1 coordinate 128,550,815, forward strand.
AAATGTGGGTAAAATTAGAGAAGCGTTTACATGGCCTACAGATTAATTTCTCAATCTTCTAGTCGCCGGAATTTACGAGGTGGTCTAAACTGTCTGCAGATCTTATTAAAATGTTCTTATCCGGATTTGAACCTGGGCTTAGAAGTATGATAGCAGTGCACGTTGACAATCATTACCCATGACAAGTGCGCCTAAAATGGCACGTGCGATAGTGTGGATCCGCATGTTAGCACACACGTATTTTTGACCCTTAAACATTTCGTTTCAATTTTTAGCAAATGTGAAAAAAGCACCCCGAGCACTATCGCATTATGCATATGTGAACACATCCATACCAAAGTGTGTATGTATGTATTCATATATGTATGTTACTATTTGAAAGCGTGTGCGTCATTTGCTGTCAATTCTATTGTGGCTGCGGTGAGTGGGGTGTAGCATGTTGTTGTTGTTGCTTCTGTTTCATAATTTAATAATTTGTTTATGCACTTAAGTATTTAAATAAAATGAATTTAATTTGATTGTCTTGTAGTAGGAAATATGCAAAAATTGCTACAAATGACTGATTTAGATGTACGTAAAACTAATCCAACTAAAAAAGACCTCTAACAAAAACAACACACACCCCCACAGACAACACAACAAAAAGCTCAAGGGTGGCATTTAAAAACGGAATTTATAGCCTTTAATGAATGCACCCGATATCGAGCCAATGACGATCACCAGATCTTCAGCATCGGACTCAAACATAATTCAGTTGTCAATCGAAAACTGTCAACACAATGTTGGCGTTGACTTCATGAGCTGTCTTAAGACAGCAGTTGCTGCATCAATTAAAACACTTTGAAATGAGATCGCATCCCAACCCAGAGAGCTGGGCAGACATTAAATGATCAATGCGAAGAAGTGATAGACTTGCCATTTCAATCCAATTAATTTAATTTTCTCACTTACAGATAGGAAGTCTATAAAAAAAGAACACTTCTTCTAAAATTAGAAGTGGGAATGAAAAGAAAACTAAGCAGCAGCAAATTGAAGGCGTTAATCGACTGCGTCCGTACTGCGTTTGTAACGTGTATGAAGTTTATAGTGTTAAGTGCTTAATAAAATTGTGTCATATTTAACGCACTTAACGCAATAAACACAATTTTCTGCAGCAAAAACGAGAAGAAGCAAATAATACAAGTAAATATGTTATGGTGAAGTACTTAAAAGTATCACCGTGTTTGTGTCTGATTGCCTGTTACAACTGCGAGGGTTACTGCAAAAGTTACTACACATCTTATAAAGGGTGGTTAAATTTTAAGGGCCGATTTTGAATGTAAACCACACCTAAACGCAAAGTTTTTTTTCTGCGTTTCCTTCGATATTTCTCAATTTCAGACTAATTCAATTTGAGCTATTAAAAGATACACAAGCGTCACAAACGTCATCAATGGTCTGAATGGTGGCAAGAAATGGCAGCAGTGGATGATCAATTTTCGAAGAAAATCATCTTCAGTGATGAGGCACATTTTCACCTCAGTGGATTCGTCAATAAGCCAAATTGCCGCATTTGGGCCAATGATAATCCAAGAGTGATTGTTGAAAAAATCAATGCGCTCACAAGGAGTGACTGTTTGTTGCGGTTTATGAGCTGGCGGCATAATTGAATCGTATTTTTTTCCAAAATAAGGCCGGCCAGGCAATTACTGAGAATGGTGTTTGCTATCGTGAGATAATAACGAACTTTTTATGGCCCGAATTGGAAGATATGGACGTAGACCATATGTGGTTTCAACAGGACGGTGCCACTTGCCACACTGTTAACGAAACAATGGCTCTTTTGCGCGACAAATTCAATGGCCGTGTTATCTCACATCGTGGCGATGTTAATTGGCCGCCAAGATCATGTAATTTGACACCGTTGGACTTATTTCTTTAAGGGTTATTTGAAAGAAAAGATGTACGTCGAAAAGCCAGCAATAATACAAGAGCTAAAGGATGAGATAATTCGTCTCGCTAACGGCATAGAACTTTAATTGTGCCTCAGCGTCATCGAAAATTTGGACCATTGGATAGATGTGTGCCGCCGAGGTCGCGGCGGCCATTTGGCCGATATTATGTTCCATACATAATTTAACCGTGCCAATATTATCATAATAAAAAGAAATGACAATATTTTACTTAATAATTTGTGTTTTGCTCAAAATAAACCTCGGATATTTAAAATTTAACCACCCTTTATTTATAGGATGTAATTAAATTTTTTATTTATGTATTGGTTCTCTGACCAAAACCAATTTACAACTACATTTAGTTTTTAGTACGAGTAAAATTAATAAAGTGCTCCAGTAAAAGTTCCATAACTTTTGAACTCATGGCGAACTCTTTCTGAAATTTTCACACCTAATAAACACAATTACAACACAATTATTTCCTGAAAAATGTTTAAGAAAAAAATATATTTTTCGAAATATTTATGGATCAAGGATGTATCCTTGGTTTAGACTGTTATGCCCTACAAGGACATAATATTTGTTCACACTATTTTGAAGAGTACTCCAATGCCTTTCAGGCGACACCTCGGTTGTTAATTTCTGATCTCGTGTTCCCAATATATTTGACATCTAAAGCAGCTAACTTTTCCGATAAATTAACGTCTAGGCCCTACATGAGATGCCGTAAGATTTGTACCAAGTCAATTCTGAACACAAATAAGGTATCATGGGACAGGCAGCAACAAAAAGAATATATAAAGTATATGCCAAGTTTCATTAAAATCGGTAATGGTCAAATTCCAGACTGTGTCGAATATGTTTGAAATTACCCAGGTAGCTTAAGTCCTACCTTAAACCCTTCGGCATCCCCAAACGACCAAATAAAAAATCGACCAAACTTTCGGAATCTTTAACACGGTCCTTTAAGCAGAGTTGATTAATACGGGACAGGATATCAGTCAAGGAAAAACCCTGAATGACAGGGTAGATACGAAATCTTGACCAGTCAGTACATAGGTACATAGGGTTGCTATTAATATTTCGGGCCAGCAATAAAAACACAATAATTTATCATTGGAATCGGGTTTCAAAGTATTCACCATCATGATTTATACATCTTTGCAGGCACTCAAGCCAATTGTCGAAGCACTTTTTTTCACTCCGATTGAGACACCTCCAAAACATGGTTTTTGAACTCTTCAACTGCATCTTCTGGCGACGAAAATCGTTGACCACGCATTTTATAAATAAAGAATTTATTGGGTGCCAAGTAAGGGCTGTACGGCGGATGACCCATCAATTCGACGTGTTGGCCGGTCAAAAAGGCATTGGTTTGAGCCGATATGTGAGAGCTCCCATTGTTATGGTGCACAATGATTCGCCTTCTCTTTTTCGTTTTTCGAATTTCTCCAAAGACTTAAGACAAACAAATTGTGGTGTACGTACCACTGAGAATTGACCTCCTACGTTGCTCAAGCGGAGCAGTCAAAAAATTACCAGTTTTGCCGAAGAAACAGGCGACCATTTGCTTCGAAGTGCTTCTTCCACGTACAACTTTCGTTGGATTTGGCTCGACTTCGAAGACCCACACTGTCGATTGCTGTTTTGTTTGAGGCTTGTACTCATAGATCCATGATTCGTCACCTATGATCTTATAAACGTATTTTGAAGCACCGCGATTGTATTTTTTCAAAATTTCTTTGCACCAATCAACACGAGCCATTTTTTTTCGAGCGATTGTCAAATTGTGTGGGATACAACGAGAACAAACCTTTTTTACGGCCATCGAATGTATGCTGGTAGAAAAAAATTCCCAAGAAAGTCACCTGTGTCACCTATGACGATCTTATAAATGTCTTTCAAAGCACCGCGATCGTATTTTTTCAAAATTTCTTTACACCAATCGACACGAGCCTTTTTTGAGCGATTGTCAAATTGTGCGGGATGCAACAAGAACAAACCTTTTTTACGGCCATGTGTTCATGCAATTCGAATGTATGCTGGTGAAAGAAATGCCCAAGGATGCCTCCATCTCACGGTATGTCACATGACGATCTTGCATTATCAGTTCACGCACGGCATCGATGTTCTCTAGCACAACGGCCGTTTTTAACGACCTTCACGACCTTCGTTTTTTACAGTGCTTCGATGCACTCTTGTCGTGATAATCCACGTCGAAAGTTGTGAAAAATGATTGCACGAAAATGTTTATGAGATAATTCAATTTTTTAGCCAAATTGATTTTTCAAGTCACTGTAGACTACACAAATGATGGTCGTACGTCAAAACGTTCTGAGTACGTTTATGCTAAAAAATGTCAAACTTTTCAATGGAAATGTCAGATGGCGCCAGGAAGCACTTAGTGTTGCCTAGACCAGAAATATATATAGCAACCTACTTATGGAGTCAAAATTTTGTTTGTACCAAATGTACTTTTGTTATTGTTACTATTTTAAAAAAATTCGATTCTGGAAGTAAAAATGACTTTGAAACTGCATAACTTTTTTTCTTTAAAAGAATTTTAACAATTCAGAATCATTTTGGAAAGGCCAATTTAAATATTAATAGCTCAAATAATCCTTGACTTCTTGGCTACAATTGCCTTTTTTACAGAACTCAAAAATTTTACTAGATCAAAAGTTATTGAATTTTGACCAATGGAAATCGATCCTATCTATCAATTCGATACTTTTGTTGAACTTAAATTTCTTTTTCTACCGTTCTTTTCTAGCCACCCTTTAGCCCCAGATAACATTGAGCAACAGTGACTTAGTTATCCATTAGTTACCCTTGCCACAGATTTTTAAATGAAACACATTTAGGTTTTATTTTTTTTATAATTTTTATTTGTTTTTATTTTTTTATAATTTCTTTTTATATGTTTAAAAATTGTTCACTCAACTTAACCACATAAGAGTTTGTTTGTTTTTTTCTTTCTTTTCAGTTAATTTATTTTTATTATTTATTTAATAATTTTCATCATGTTTTTGATTTATATTTAAATTATATGTGTTTTGTTTTGTTAAAGAAAATTTACAATTTATGTTTTCGTTTTTAGATTTTTGTGTGTGTGTTTTTTTTTTTTAAATAAATGAGATAAATTAAAAAATTAATGATTTATGATACAGATAAAGAGATTAGTTTGTACTTAAATATTTTTTTGGTTTTTTTCGTATTTTTTTGTTGAAAATTTTAAATAAAAGTAAAAAACCATATATGTCTTTAGAGAAAAACATAATAAAAAAATGAATTGTACAAACAGAATGAAATGAAAGAAAAATGTGAGTTGTCGTCATTTTAGTCCTTTATATAAAATGTATTTAGTTTGTATCTTTTATTGGTATTTTTGTTTTTTTTTTGTATTTTAATAACTATTCAAATAGTTTTCTTTTTGGGTTTTTGTGGTTTCTTTTGCTAAATAGTTAATAGAAAAAAGAATTAACAAAAAAGATTTGAGTTTTGTTTCGTAATTTTTCGTTTATGGAAACTTTTAGAAAATACATTTGTGTGTTTAAATTTTTGTTTTAAATTTCTTTTTTTTATTTTCTTTTCTTAGTTTTTGGTTAACGAAAAACATAATTTGAAAATTGTTTTCTTTATTTTTTCTTAGTGTCTCAGTTTTGTTTTTCTTTTCATTTGTTTAATTCAATAAATATGTTAATAACAGTTAAAACCCTTTTTTGTTGATTCTTTTTTGTGTATTTTAGTATTCTCTTTTTTCTTCGAGTCTGTTTTTTTGGTTTGCTTCTTCGTCGGTCTCGGTGTTTCTGTGTGTATGTGTCGGTGTAGTTAATAAAAAGGGCTTCTAAAGCGTCAGAATTTTATTTTTGTGTGTTTTTTTAAATAATTTTATCTTATTTTCTTTTCCTTAAATAATATTAAATATTTCTCTTTGTTCAGTTTTAACTTTTTTAATTATGTGGTATTTTTTCTTTTAAGTTTTTTCTTTAGAGACATTTTACTTCTGTTTTAACTTATATTTATATATTTTTTATGATTTGTTAAGTCTGTTGTTTTTGAGTTTCTGTGTTTCTTGGTTGTTGTTTAATTAAAATTTTTTTCTTTTCATTTAATTTTTAACTCTTTTTCTGTTTTGTTTTTTATTATAATTTATTTATAATATTTAGTATTTGCTAATTGTTTTCCGTTTTATTAAATAAACGTGTTTGTTTTATTTATTCACTTTTTGCGCATATTTAGTTTTTGGCTTTCGTTTTTTTTTAATATAAAAAAATTTTAAAACAAAAATGTTTTATTTTCACAACTTACTTATGTTCTAGGAATTAAATAAATATTTAACACTATCTTTTGAAAATTGTTGTCACGCAAGTGGATAATAATATTTTAAAAGTAAATCTTTGAATCATAAAAATTGATAAAAATATATAAAGAAAATTTATAAATAAATTAATGTTGATATTTCAAAGATCCTGAAGTGCGGGCCTGTATGGTCCAATTGCACGTCATCATGGAAAGTAGTTGCAATTGTTTGGTACTGGCTATAGTAAGAAGGCGACTTTTTGAAACTGGAGTACTTAAGACCTTTAGCTTCAACTGGTTTGGAGTCAGTAGTTTTTAATATTCATGAAACAAAAGCTTTCAGTGCAACAGATCTCTTGAGATGGAAAGTACATACCGTCGGTTGGTGCACTGGATAAAGGGGTCGCGGAATTGTGTACCCTGGATCGTCTTTCTCCGCCTCTGCCGATAGAAAACATATCTAGAACCTAAAATTCTTAGTCTGGCCAAAACAACAATGGGAAGATGTTAAATTACTTTTTTTATCCTCAGTTGTATAGCCAAATTTAACAACCTTTTTAACCTACTACTAAGCAATATTCTTCTAGAGTTAAAAAGAACAGACTGCAAAAACGTAGCATATGCTAATATCCTGATTTTTGCTCAACTATACGTTGAGATGACCTTCACAACTTGATCCAGAGTATCATCTATATCTATATGCTGAGATGACCTCTACAGCTTGATCTAAAGGATCACGTTATGAACATCGGAGAACCATCTAAGAGAGAACCCAGAACTAATACTCTTTACCCAGTTTTATTTTATTCAGGAAATAAAGCCACTAACACTTGGCTGCAAGAAAAATTCTTCCAATAATAATTCCAAGTATCTACTAGTAGTTCTTGGTAACAAAACTTAACGAAGGATAAAATTATCCCAAAGCCACCAATACCCTTTATGTGTGTGGCCTTGGGAAAGCGCTGGGGCCTATTCCCGAAAGTAGAACTGGATTTGTACTGCGGTTGTCTGTCCGATACTGCTATACAGCATCGTTGTTTTGTGACTATTTCTAGAATAATCAACTTGTCGTGCTTTTCTGACAAAAGTCCAGATGTCTACCGCGATATCTTAATGCACTACACCCTTCGCAGGCCTATATACTACTATTTACTCTTTTCCTCAGGATATTCAGTGCAGCCAAAAGGCGATGATGCCAGATATTCGTCTCAGATGCTCTTAACACTGGTTGCACGACTCCCTTGGCAAGGGCAACATTTTTGGCGAGTCCACAAAAATTCACCACCCATAACCCTGACAGACTGGCAAGCTTTTAAGGTAGTACATAGAGAGGGTCTAAATTAAGGATATGTTTTGGCATTCATTCGAGAGAAATAGAATTAGATCAATTTACTAGACAACCTGCTAATTGTAGCTTTTCTACGACATAGATCGTGTCGGTCGGAGAATTAGCTCGGTGGCTGGACTCAACTTTATATCTGTTATCGATGTCAATATAAACTCTGCTCGCCAGGCGTGGTATGAATCTTTGCAATCTTTTCAGAAGTCGCTCACAATGGACGCTCACAGCTTTACGAGCTGGCTAAGCATTGATAGACGCGATGATAGAGCTGATAACCAGGCCAAGCATTAGACAACCATAGTCATTCAACTTGATCTAGGCCAGGTTAGTACTTGTATCTAACGAACTAAAGACGTTCTAGAGCCAGAAAATGCCGCTTTTCTAGGAAAATCGTAACCGCTCGAAATCCATGATATCCAACCACAGGGTCTCCATTTAAGTGTCGTAATCACTGCGCACCGCTTAATAGGCTCTTGTTCGGCTCGATGTTGAGATAGTTTGACAAATCTGGCCAAGAAATGACATAAGTAGCTCGACCTCTACGGTCTCTCGATCTTAGTATCAGCGATCACGGGACAATTAAGTAGCCACGCCACTTACGTTATAAAACCAAGGCTTTTTAATACTTCTCCTTCTTCTTAAAATGAAACATCTCTAATTTAATGGACTAAACGAAATAAAATATGATTAAATTAAAGATGCCTTGTATATCTTATTTTTTCAAATCTAGATGTCGCTGTTTGCTAACACAAGTTCCCATAATGGGTCAAACGAACCAAAAGGGTCAAACGAAAAAACATCCATTGCTTTAAAGTTTAGTTTTCACATGCAGATGCCAACTTAACGCTTTAACAAATATTTATAGAAGAGTAAACGAATCAAACATGTTAAATGAACTTTTTTAATTTAAAATTATATTTTTACAAAAAAATGTGGTTGGACTGTGTACACAAGTTCTTAAGAATGACTAAAAAAATACTCACAGCTTTAAAGTTAGTTTTTCACATGTAGATGTCGCCATATCGCTTACGCAACTACACGTTTTATGAAACAAATATATTTTTTCAAACTATTTAAGTTGTTAACAACACTTGATATAACTAAAAATAGTGTTAATTATTTATTTAATTAAATATTTTTAAATTTATGACAAAATTAAGGCTAAATTACAAAACAATAAAAATGCTATGATGATTTAGCGATTTTTTTCCTGTTTTCGCATTTTTAATTTAACGGTTTTGTGTATTTTTTTTTAATTTCAAAATGGCGCAGCTTTATTTTCGGGATATTTAAAAACCGTTAAAAATTCAATCATTTTTAATTATACAATATTTAAATTATGTATGTGGTTTTGTGTGTGGTATTTGAAAGGTGTGTTCAGAATGTATGTACTCGTATATGGAGAAAGGTAACTTCAAGATGAAAATATAAATATGATTTTTTAAAACAATGCAAGTTTTAAAATGGTTTTTAAAGGAGATAACTGGGAAACTGAATAATAAAAATTTCAATATAAATTTAATATTTTATTTAAATATTAATTTTAATTAGATATCAAATGATATTAATAAAAAGTCCTTTGTCAAAATTGCATTTTCTTTGTTTTAAAGTGAAAACGAAACTTTCAGAAAGTTCTTTTGTTATGGTGGCTGTTAATTAAAAATTTTGCAAAGTTGGGCTCACAAAATTTTTAATTAAACTGTAGACATTGTTTTTCAAAACTAGGTTAAAAAATCCAAGCAGATATTTATTATTATTAAAAAATTTTAATTAAAAACAAAATATTTAAATTTATAAAACAAATATTTAAAGAAAAATATTTAAAAATAGCAATTGAGATCTTTCTGGCTAAATGAAAATTAATAATGTTTAGAAAACAAAAATTTACAAAAACAGAGAAATTTAACTAAACTTTCAGTTCATTCCTGTTTTTTTTTCTTCTTACTCTTCGTCACCTTCTTCGATTTCTGGCTAACTCCTCTCTTTTTTACAAAATTATAATATCCATTTTATTATAATTCTCAATATCTTTATTGTATTTGTTCTGTTTTTTCTGTTTATTATTTGTTGCTGTTTATCATATTCTTAGCTTATATTATTTTTTGTTTGTTTTATTTAACCTTATCCGCTTTCTCTTCGTTTAGTTAGTTTTTGTTTTTATTTAGTTTTTCATTATTATTTTATTTAGTTTTCATTTTGTTTTAAATTATTTTCTTCGCTGTGGCAGTGTTTTGGCGTCAAGTTGTGTCAAACCTTTAACCGTTCAATTTACAATTTTTTTGTTGTTGTATGTAACTTCTTATTAAGTGCTTAATTTTTAAGTAAATTTAAAAATTAAATCCTATTTTTTGTTTGTTTGTTTGTTTCTTCTGCGTCTTCATTATCATCTTTGTTCTCTGCAAGCAATTTTTTCATAATTTTTATTTTTCTGAATTTCTTTCATTACTCTTTTTGCTTAACTTTCCAACCCACCGTTTTGTTTATGTGTTTGCCTGTTTTCTATCGCTGTTTTTCCTTAGAGTTTTCGTAGTTGTTTGCTTTTTAAGAAATTCTTTAAAACTGGCGGAAATTAAAATGGAAACTTAAATAATAATAATAAATTAACTAAACAGAAAAATAATTGAAATCATATGGATGTATATACATGCGCTATTATTTTGTAAAGATAAAAGTTTTTGGGGTAAGTAATCAGTTTTGGGGTAAGCAGATCAGAAAAAACCAGAAGGAATTATTGAAAAATTAGTTGTTAAGAATGCCGAGCGTGCTATCAATTGGTTATTAAGGAACTTCTCTTCGTTTGGAGCTACGGCTACTCGTACAGAGTATTTTAACCCATTGGCATTTAAACGTTAAATATTTATGGTGAAACATCTTTGATTTAATCAAATAAACGAAATAAAATATGATTAAATTGACGATGCCTTATATATTTTATATTTTCAAATGTAGATGTCGCTGATTCCTAACACAGACTTGTAGCTTTAAAGTTAGATTCCTTCCACATATTACTAAACATGTTTTTTTTCTAGTTTTTAAATTATTAACAAGACATGAATATACTTAAATTAGTGTTACCTATTTATTTAATTAATTAATGCCAAAAATTGGTTTTTAGGACCTTCTTTTTGTTAAGGTCTACATAAATCTCAAACAGTTGTTAAACCCATTAACAATTGCCCGTCAACTACTTCACCAAATCAAAAAATGCTATTAACTAGACTTTCCTAAAAAATTATCAACTTCTAAACGTTTAAAAGAAATTGAATGCACAACACTGCTCAAAATATACAAATAACTTTTAAACATCGATACACACTTTCCAGGCTGTCGAATATCTGGCTCTGAGTCCATGCTGGATTATGAAGACGATTACGCGGCATTGAAAACGTTGAGCGGTTTCATCCATTTAAATTTCGATACACACTTTCCAAGCTGTCGAGTATCTGGCTCTGAGTCCATGGTGGATTATGAAGACGATTACGCGGCATTGAATACGGTGAGCGGTTTCATCCATTTAAATTTCTGGGTCCTAATGCCATACACAATTTTTTCCAAAAGGAGGCTATACGATTTTGTTGGAACTGTTTCTTCTTTAGAGGGGCGGCTGCCTGGTAGATGGCGCTGGAGAGTTAGAATCAACCGCGCAGGTTCAATCCCATTATGACAGCGGAAGTGATAGTGATAACTAAAGTGCTTAGAACGACTTTATATAAAACACTGTTCACTATCCTTTACTGGCTTCTTACTGACATCATGGCAAGCAACTGGTTACGATTATGGCTGATCATGCCAACAAGAAGAATAGTCAAAATAACACCTCAGCTAATCTTCAATCCAGTTTTTTTTCAACAGATATACCAAATGAATCGGACGACTTGATCAACTAACGGATTAAAGTTAAAGTCAACTGGGATCAGCTGAATTTTAAGCTGTCTCCAAAAGTTATCAGACTGTTGTAGCAATATTCCGTCCAAAATCATGATCATAGGAACAGCCGCGTAGCAAGTTCATTACTCGGCGATATCATAAGAATATATCATTATATAAACTGGCAGCCATTTTATCCCTGGAGAATGTGTAAACTTCGGGAATTGTTCATGAATGCCGGATGTCTCTGTAGGATATAGAAACTCATTTGGCGTTAACCCTTATGTAGGTTCGTGGACATAGGAACATTTATGGTAGTTGCACACCTCACACGCTTAAGAAGGCTGACAATTAATGAAATTTTACTGAGCGTTGAGGTGGTATTGGCATTCCTCTTTCAAGGGGTAAGCACTTTATATTACTAAAAATCTTTCTCATTGCCAAGGTAGGTAGGAGTAAAACCCCACTTGCATAGAGACCAGAAAGATCTGGTCTGGTATGAATGAGTAGAGAACACGGCCCGCAATTAGTCTGCTCCGGATTTATCAAAAACAACTTCATTATGGACATCGCTGTCCGCGGGCCTGTGGGGGCACAAGCTAGAGGACTGCGTCCGCCATACAAGGGCTTCTGTGGGAATTGCAACATTACAGTACGTAAAAACTCAGTAAGTAGTTCTTATTACTACTTGCATTACTAGCATTATTTTTAAACAACAATAAGTACTTGCTGATAATAATAATTAAGGACTTATCAGTTTGATGTGTGGCTGTAGTTCTATTACACAATTTCTGTGGCTTGCACTCGCACCCAGACCATCTACTAACCGAAGTGTTCTTAGTTCAAATCCCAGAAGTTATTTTTATTGATATTATTATTTTTTAAAATGTACTCCCTGACCCGCTCTCGCATACATACTACTAATTCTTGGGTATGCCAAGAAATGAGTACTTTCATCCAATGCCATTACCTTGTAAAAGTAATTTGAAACGGATACGATTAATAAGTTGTGTAAACATTTGACTTCAGATAACTCGCAATTTAACTTGGACAACTAAATATCGTCTCTGCCACTTAATTCGGAGAGATGTGTAGTAATACTGGCTGATATTTTTTGTTTTTATAAAATACGTCCAAATAAGACTTTAAGTCCAAATAACACTAAAATAATCTGTGAAAGTCATAGGTTCTGCGCGGTAGACCACGCTCCGCGTCCGCTATGGGTGGTGGGCGGCCTCCGTCGTTATTGTAGGAGGAGATTGCACTATTGAACATGACTGTGTGCATATCGCCATGTACTTATTGCCATGTAATATTGGAGATTGCGGTGGTATAAGCCGCAGACATGAGAAGGCTGTTAAATGTCACTCCTAGAATTTTGTGGTGGATTATCGTCGGTATTGGAGCTCCATATACCAAATTTAACCTCCTTAGTACAAGTAGTCAACATAGTTGTTAATGCTTTTATTTGCGATATTTTTTAGGTTTCTTTCAGTGAAGAAACAGCCCAGCGAAGATAAATATTTATAAGTAGTGCCGCATAGAACATTGGCCCATCGCCAAAAATATGCAGTCGTCGGCAAAGGATATTATCTCTATTCCTTTTGGTGGTGCCTGGAGTATTGAAAGGTAGAAACTCCACCTAGATTTACTCCCAGTTTAATTCTACGGGCTTCGGATCTGTTCTAAAGAATCTCAACAAAGGACTGATGTGTTAGGGAGATTTGTATCCATTATTTCTGTGAAGATGCTGGCATTTTCGACCATGTTGGATGTCTTTGACAGGTCGACAGCCACGAAGGCAGTTCATGACCATGATCGTGCCTGATTCAGGCCGTAGCTTATGTGGTACTGTGCCTCTTGCGAAATCCATGCGGGGTTAGCAACCAGTATATGCTGCGCAAGGTTAGGAGGAGAAGGTCCTCAAGAGTCTTTGGACGGCATGAGCCACCCCGGTCCCCGCTCTTCTCGGGTTCTAGTATGGAAACTACCCTACCCATTTTCCTTAACTCAAGTACGACGATGGTATCGAGTGCTAGGTAGAGGACCGCTGTCAAGTACTCTTCTTCTGGTGCATTTAGATTCTTCAGCATCGGCATCAGAAATGCCATCGGGTCCAAGTGTATCAGATGGTTGGGCTTTAGCAATGACCAGCGCAACCTCACTCGGGGTGAAGGTATGTAGTTCTACAGAGGTTTTGAGTTTATCTAGCTTCCTCGTGATGTTCCTCTTAGACCTGTCTAATTGTTGCTAAATGAAAATAAGGTGAAAATTTCTGGCATATCTTTTGAGATCCGAAACGATTTATCACCGAACAGTATCGCAACCATGTCATCTCGTTGGGACGAATTGAAGGGAGACTTAACTGTAGACTAAAGTTTAGGGGCTAAGGTTGCAGGTTTCCAAATAGTTTATCCACTTGTCACGCCTGTACTCTTTTACCAACTGTGTAAATCCCTGTCTAGTGGTCTGCATCGCTAATGTTGGTCCTACGATTATCGTCACGCATATCTGCTAGTCTTACCGCCTTCGCCGGAAATTCTGGTCTGATCTTTCGGATTCTACCAAATGGAATGAATAGAGCAACTGCTGCAGTGACGAAACCGCAAAGTATCCTTTCTCCTGTTCGAACATTGGAGGGATTGGATAAACCATTGAATTAAAGTCTGGTGTAGTCTTTGAACCCATCCCAATCGGACTTCTTTGGATTTAGGTAGGTTCAGCGCTTTGAGACTAAACAATTTACGAGTTTGTCCAATCTAATGAGTGAGGGGATGGGGTCTGACCGTAAAGTTTATACCGGTGGCCACATTGTTTTACTTATCAGACTCGCACTGCTAACAATGACGGTGTTGAGTTATTTTTATTTAAATGCTCCCAAAGATTTTTCACATGTAGATGGCGCTCTGTATTATATTTACCAATGTCTTAAATCGAAACGACTAATCATGGCATTGGGAAATTTAGGTATTGATTATCGATTTGTGATATTACGATTGTTCGAGATACCTAAGACATTTTCAATATTAAATGTACGTATATAGTTAGATGAGGCAACGACACTGTTTATTGACCTGGATTTCATAGCATCTTTTACAGGAAATAAATGCTGGATTCGACAGAAAAAATCTGCAAACCTTTAAAGTTGTCAATAAACCTATAAATCCTATTGAGCCTTTGACCACGTTGATTATATTTGGAGCCGTCTTAGCCATATCTTCGTTTTCAACTCAATGACAATTAAAACGTAGGTGGCCTAACTGCTTCCTAGAGACACAACTGCTTTCTTAAATCATTGCGACATAAATCTTAATTCTTAAACTCCCTGACGAAGAATTGCTTATTAGTACCGGTTTCGAATGGCTAACTTATAGAATGGTTTTAACAAGCGGTTTTTACTTGGTGGAAATCATCCGCAGAAATGTTTTCGACCGTTCTACATGCGACATATATAGCTTTTGAAATTAAATAATCAATTTTTGAAAAATATCTTCTGCCAAGGTATGGATTTCCGATTCTGTACACACTCTTATAAGCCTATTTAAGTTTAGTCAACAGATTCGACCCTACTATTGGAAACCAGCTGCTGAATATTGCCTAAACTTCCCGACATTGTCTAAGGCAGAATTGCTGATTAAGTGTTTCTTAAATTTTCTAAGAATTTAAAAGGGTTCCACAGAGTGCAGCGAAAGGTCGACGAAATTAGTTGCTTGCTTCATCTTTGGCTGCTTTTATTCAAAATGTTTTGCTTGCTTCATCCTTGGCTGCTTTTATTCAAAATGTTTTTGCTAGCGATTTATTTGAAAAATCACTATGTGAACCTTATCGCTATAGATTTGAAGAACAAATCACAGCTTAATTTATTTCCCTATTATAATAGAAAAAGTTAAAGTATCGCTCATTGTAACATTTTAAACACCCGACCTATTTAGACGTTTTACAATGACATTTATCGAAACCACCAAAGAATATAATTTGAAGGATGATTTCGTTTCAAAAAATTTCTACAGCATTTTCAAAATATTGACTCTACTGTATAAAAGTGCCAAAAAAATATAACAGATTTGGTAAACAAAGATTTAACCTAAACAATTTCGGTTTGTCTTTTATCACATTTCAAATAAATTTGAATTTGGCAATCAGCTGTTTCACGGTGTAGATTGAGTTCAGAAGGTTTGATATTTTCACACGCCTTGCAGGTAACACTTTAACAAACTAAATAAAAAATGTTTCTTTGGTCACACTTTTTTTTTACAAACGAACACTCATATTAGGTTTCAGTGAACACTTAAAAAATATTTAAAATTTTTTATCGAAACGAAATCATCATTAGCCTATTATAATAGGCTAATGATGATTTCGTTTCGATTGGTAATTACCAATTGCGTTGAACTTTTCAGCTGATAATCCAAACGAATTTTATAAATAGACTAGGATTTCACGACACCCAAGAAGGGATTGGCTGGTAAGCTGCTGCACAGTAGCGCCATCTCTAAGATATCATTCTGTAGCTTACGCCGTAGTCAGTTCATGTTCTAGATGAGAGTAGTGGACTTGTTACTTCAGTAGTAGTGATGAAAAGCTGCTGATTTTTTAATGACTTTTCACCATATTTTCTATCTTTAGTCTGTTGTTAAAGTGAATGTTTGAAATGGAAAGCAAAACCAGAACTCCAGACAATCCTCACAATTTGCTAATTGTTTTCAGAAAAGTCATCTTCGAATGACTTTTTTAATAACCAATAGATGGAGTCGCTCGATTCTATACTTTTAAAGTCTTTTAGTTTCATCTGTTTGAGAAAATTCGTCGACATTTCTGATTTCTTCCGATATTTCTGGTTTGTTTGGGATAATAAGAAATGTTTTTTTTAATTTTTCAATAGATTTTGTGTGCTTTGAAATTAATGTTTAATTGCGTTTTGCGTTTTTTGTTTCATTAAATGTGGCTGTTGTGGTTGTTGGATTTCCTTTTAATTAGTATTGATTTCTTTTGACTGTACGGGCTTATACATTAATGAAACATTTTTGTTGTGGTTGTTGTTCTTGGGGTTGTGGTGTTTTTGTTGTTGGTTTTGGTTTCTATTCATCTGAAAGAATTTTTTTTCAATGATCGTAAATAGTCTCTTTTTTAAATATTTTATTTTTTTATTTATCGAATAATTTCGTTCTTTTTTTTGCTTTGGGAAAAATACTTAAAAATTATTAGGTTTTAATTCATATTATCATTTCGGTTTTGTTCATTTCCTTTTTAATAATTATTTAACAATCTTAATATGTAATCATAAAAATTGTGTTTTTTATAATTAGTTTTAATTAATTACTTTTTATATATCTCACATTTTCAGTTGGTTTTTGTGTGTGGTTTCATTATTTTGTTTTCGCTTGGCTTTAGCGTAAGGTTTTTGCAAAAACGAAAAAAACTCGAAGTGGGTGGAATTGGTAAACAAATAATTTCATTTAAAGCTTATTACGTAGTAGATACGTTTTCGCAAAAAGGTTATAGATAAATTTTAGAAATACTATAAAGAAACAATTCTAAGGAAAATGTTTCATCAATTTGTTTAGTTTCTAAATTTTATAGGAAATATTTTGAAGGCATCCATAAAACGTAATTCAAGCCAATTAATGTCATTGAAAATACTAGATTCGGATATTATGCATATGATTAAATAACTGAAACGTTTTAGTTCGAATCAAAAACAAAGTTTTTCAAAAATTGCTGGACATTCAAGTATTGTTGTTTATAATTAATGGTTAAGAACGACTGATTGTCATTGCAATGCCAATCCATAAAACCTCTTTGTACCCGCATATCATCGTAGCAAATAAATATCGACTTACTAAATACCACTAAAGAGCTTCCCATTTACGTTCTCATTACCTAATTAATGACTTTTTGTAAACCACAGCAGGAATTCTTTGCAAAAACTGAAGACATTTGTAACTAACTTTGTCGAAACTGGTTAATTTTCAAGTCCTCTTTTACATTTTACAATTGTTCATACTTGTAATTTATGTAACTAAAACCATGAGTCCTGACACAATGGAGATGTTAATATAGGGAGATTATTTCCTTTTCTGCTCTTGGGCGAGTATTTTTTCCAAAATACCTCTTTACATTTTTAATTTTGCTTATAAATTGCGATTAACCTTCTTAATTCACCCAACATAAGTAAAACTATAAGTAAAACTCTCAGACCTGACACCCACTGATTGAAAGTGTTAATACTGCGAGCGTATCTTCTTTTCTGGTCTTTGGATGACAAATATCGGCCGTTTCTTGCACAATATTCATTACTCAATTTTTTTTTCAAAAAACATTTTTATGTTTTTAATTTTTGTTTGTAAATTGAGAGTACCTTCTTAGTTCTCTTAAAAACCTGTTAAAGAAACCATGGGTAACTTCGTATTATTAGTGAGATATGCACAATATTCTTCTTATACTCTTTTATTGGGACCTTTTGTCAGATATCGGCTCAGAACGGCTAATGTATTTTACAAAGGAGATTTTACATGCCTTAAAAATAAATCTCTTACGCACCGGCATTTGAGAGCTAAACTAATACGACGTTGAAAAAAAATTAGGTTTTTTCTACCAGGATTTGAACCTTGGTTTACTGGAGTAACAGTCGTGCTATTTAGCCATTGCCAATAGCAGAGAGGTAATTCAAGAAAAACCGGCCTTGTTGTATTCGTACAAAAACTAATATTAGAGAACTTTTAAACCCGTCATGGTATGGTTCAAAAGTATTGAATAGAGGTCCTCAAATTCAGTGGCGAGAGTTATGGAACATTAGACTAAAAAATTCTAGGATATGGCTATGAAGGCTGGTGGAATAAATATGAGAAAGCAAAAAGCGGCCAAACTTGGATCAACGGAAGCAAGAACAACGATTTTAGAAGCCCTTGAAAAACCCCGCTTTCGAAAACAATTGAGGATTTCGCAAAAGGAGTGACGACAAGGAGGTTATTTAGACTCAGTAAAGCTAAAATCTGATCACAGTGAAAGATTGACCACTCATTGTACTTAGATTATTAGATAATTTCCGAAGTGACATATTGACCACTTATTGTAGTTAGAAATATAGGTCATTTCCGCATTCCGGTCTCTTTAAGCAAGTGTCGGAATATTAGGTTATTTCCGCAGTGAAATATTGTCCACGTATTGTAGTTAGAAATATAGGTAATTTCCGCTTTCTGGTCTCTTTAAGCAATTGTAGGACTATCTGTCGTCAGTGCATGAGTTCGTAAGAAGAAAAAGCTATTCTTTTCCTCTACAGGGCAGTGTGGTATTCCCGAGAACCACACCAAGGCATCTGCACACCGATGGTGCCGGTTGGAACTGGATCAATTTTTTTTATATATAAGTATATACACTAGTCATATCGACTGACTAATATGCCAGCTATAAAACGCAACTCCATAACAAAAACACTAATTTAAAATACTTATAGACATGGCGACAGCTCTTAATGTTCTGGGCATGAAAACGCAGTGTGATGTTCGCTGAAACAAACACATTTTTGAAGTGTCCAAAGAAGCATTCAAGTGCCTGACCTTTTTAAAGCGGAGCAGGAAATACTTTACTCACTTCGACCTGTTCAACATCTACATCGTAACATTCGGCCAAAAATGGAGTATAACTCCCACTCTGGGCCGTTGCTTCAAGGTCTTCTTAGGAGTTTTTCGACCGGGTACAAGAGAAAGCACTGAGGATTGTTGGAGATAGCAGGGTAGCCAACTCTGTTGTTTCACTCGAGCAACGGCGGAATGTTAGTTGCATGTCACTTTCTTACAGGTACTTTAACGGGATGTGCTCTTCTGAGATTGGTGATCGCATCCCTGTAATCAGAGTTTTCGGTTCAAATCAAATGTCTATAAAGATTACGTCCTCTTTCCTTCCCTACGCTAAACTGTCTTCTCTTAGCCGATACAATGCACTACATATATGAGTGTTGGTCTCAATATAAAAAAAGTCTGCAAAAACCCATCAAAAACCTATTCTGGAACAAACGACATGATTCTCAAAAGTTGTTGACACAATTTTTACTGACATTATAATTTAAAATCGTAAGCGTAACGTAGGTTAGTGTGATTTCACAAAACAAGGCTTTGGACCTCTAAAGTGAAGTAAAGATACTCATATTTGGACCCAAGTGGCAAAAGATTTGTACTCTGCATGTCTAGCTGCTACTCAGAGGTGAAAAAAAACTTATTCTTCCTTCTTATTTTTCCACCTTTACTTACCCTGCCGTAAGTTAAGTCGTCTAATTCAATACTCAGTTTCATTTTCAAAACTGAAAACTGTCCGAAAATACAACAAATCCGTTATAGCTGTCCTTTTGTTGCTACGTATACACAGAATCGCAAAACTCCCATTAAATGATTTTGTTCTAAGACCAGCATTTATATGTATTTTTATTTTCTAACTTTTGGCTAAAGGCTATCATTAAACCCTATGACAATTAATTTTTAAAATATCTGCCATGTTTTAGCTCTGGCTTTCTAGAAACGCGAAATAGTCAGAGCATTACCTTTGTAAATCTCTTCAGATGAGGGAGTTATTTCTAATCCTTTTTTCCATGTATCCTTTGTATTTTTTCCTATTGGTCTTAGCATTGTCTTTGAATATAGAAAAAAGTTCACCAACTTTGTTGCCTTCAATGCTATCCAAAAATATTCTTTGGAATATTATAATTTTAATCCTTTTTTTCCATGTATCCTTTGCATTTTTTCTTATAGTTTGTCCCAGCATTGTCGTCTAAAAGTGCAAAAAAGTTCATTAAAGTTGGTGCCTTAAATACTGCCCAAAATATTCTTCTTGAGCAATTTCCGGTAGACCACTGGAAATGTTGTTTTGATCATGGGACATCTGTGCAATTCTTTTCAATATGTCCATTATCGTGCATGCTTATGGCATAACATTTTTTTAAAGCAACAAATCCTATAATCCACGGTGGAACTTTTTTTGCACGTTTTAATACGTTTATTGCATGCCATAGTAAAACTTTCCTTTATACATTCCAACACTTTCTACGTAAAATTTCATTACCAAAAAAATAATTTTACAATAGATTGTGGAATATGATTTCAAATAGTATTTGTTTATATTACCATCTAACATTTCGTGGCAAAAGTTTTTGCTAGGCAAATCGTTTAGTTTGGCCGAAAAATAAAAGGATTCAAAAGTAATTTCCGCCTTTCTTGGAAATTAATTAGTTTCGGAGGCAGTAGTTGGCCAACGACTTCTACCAGCTCAGCCTACTTCTTCTATGAAAATATAAAACCCGACAGGTAATATTTATTAAGTTTAGGTCTGTCAAAACATTTTGTGTTTGGATTAGCCTTTAGAAAATATTAATCACTATCCTATAATCATAATAAAAAACAGCGAAATTGTTACAGATTTGCTGCTGGAGTTCAACTCTTGGAGTCGTATAAAATTCTTGCTTTCAGTGTGCCTTTTCAACTTGTGAACCCATCCCCAAAGGCTATCCCTACGAGCGGACATTATCAAAGGTTGTACCCCAAAGGAAACTTTTGAATGATCTTAGCTATCTATAAAAGGCGTTTAAAGATATATTTTTGTTCCTATTTAGTTTGGATATAATTTACTTACCCCTTACAGATACATTGGGCTTTAAATTATTAACCCTGTACTGACTTAATGCAATCTTGTATACTCTATTTATATGATAGTTGTTAGTCCAACTCTTCTGATAGAACTGTGGTGCTTGCCCTGAGCGAAGTTATTGTAAAGCCGTTCTATGTTCAGAAGGATATCATGGTGGTCACCATGTTCATTTGCAGCCGCTGGCAATTTCATTTTACTATGCCCTTCACAAACGATCTATAGGAAAGGTAATCCATAGCCTTGTTTTTAAAAAGTAACTAGTTAGTTACCTAGTTAGTCCTCCATTTAAACGAGGCAAATTTATTTGCCGCAACTCTCAGTTTCTAGAAAAGAGAGGTAAGGGGAATGGAAAGGGAGAAACTTGCGAGTTTTTCGTGGTGTGAAGTTGGCTGTAGATTGTTTTGACATTTTGTTTTCATAATTTTTCTTGTGCAAACTAACAATTCTAATCAAAAAAGTAAAACTTTGTGAAAAATGTTCACAAATGTTTGAATAAAGAACTTTTTTTCAAGTATTTTTTCACTCAAAAATCAGAAGGAATAAATCACAGAATGTCAGAAATGGCAATAATGTAAAGAAAAAATTACCGTAACAGAATTGTCTTGTGTAAACACAAGAGGAAAGTACCAACGGGAATCATAAAATTTGACGCAAGTAATATTGCTCTTGTAATTGGGGTCTTAGTTTGCAGTATGGTAATCTGGCAATATTAAACTAATTTTAGAGTAATATGGCTACATTATTGTTTTTTGTAGACACCGAAGAAAATTAAACCTCAATATTATTCATCGGCGAATTTGTCAAAAGCTGATAATAAAAAACTGTAGAACAATTAATGAACTATAATAAATCAAGTAATAGCTACACTTTTTCTTTGTAGGAATATCTAAAATGTTTTCTAAACTGTCAGTTTGAGTTGATTTAGGGCCGCACTCAGATGTAGATAAGCCCAGTGCGAATTCGCCGATGAGGCTTCTTTTAGTTTGACTATTTTTTAGTATACAACAAAAAACATACGGTTTTTTACAGGCCAATTCGCTTACTTTCCGAGTAACTTTCATACAAATGTTGGTTCAGTAACCTGAAAAAACACAGCTTACGTCTTTAGCTGAAGTATAAGTACATCCGCTGGAGTATAACTACATCTGAAGACTATAGATTTCACTGAGGCTTTCATACAAAATAATAGCCCTGTTTATAGAAAAAAAACTGAATGTATGTTTCGTACGCTATTTTTTATATGTGAACCTTGAACAAAAAATGCAAACCTGTACATCCTTTATGATTTCAATTAAATAAACTACTTTTTGATTTCTTCGAGTGCCATTTAATAAATTCAGTTAATATATTCTCAGGTCTCGACTTGTTTTATTTTTGGTGCTTTTGTTACTACGGGTGTCTACGAAAGCAAGTATTTCATCGGATCGGAGTTGTAGCCCATGTCCTCGGCGGCTGAAGCGAAGACGATTATTATAGAGGATTAAAGGTTGTACACGGGGAAAAAATAAAAATACTCGTATTTTTGCATGCAAATATAGTTATATTTGGAACATGCTACAAACATTAAAATGGTTGTATTTCAGTTTAATAAATCTGCACAAACATATCATATGTTTGGGAGATATAGAAATAGCATATGTTTAAGGAATGACATAACTTCTATATAAAATTGTTAACACAGAATATTTGTTAGTTCCTAGTTATCGTTCAAGTGATAACACGTGGTGGAAGCAGAACGCAGTTAGAAAAAAAGAACGTTGTTTTATAAGTGAATAAAATCAAATATAAATTCACTTGTAAAAATTATTAAAAAAAATCGATTTTCTATAAAAAGTATGTGTTCAGGCTATTGTCATCAGAATTTATTGTTCTATGTTTGTTAAACATTAAATTAATGCTTGAAATTTCAACAAGTAATTTGGTATTTATGCCTAATTGTATTTATGCTAACATATTAAACCTTGGGTCAAACATATATCTGTTTTCGTACAACCATATGCATGTTTGAGAACAATTATTCCAGCATATTGATGTTTGGGTGCAAACATATATGTGTTTGTACACAAGCATACATATGTTTGGGAACATTGCTACAAACGTATTAATGTTTGTTGTGGCCTAAACATACATATGTTTGGAGTATGATCCAAACATTTATATGTTCCCAGCATATTTCTTTCATATCTTTATCTCCGTCTTTCAATAAAGGCCAGAAAACTTTGTTACCTTACTATTGCAAAAAGTGTTTTTGTTGTTAATACTTTATTTGTGCGATTTTTAGTTATTTTATTTTAATTTGAAAGTAATTTAATAAGAGATTCAAACAAACTGTTATCTGCTGATTCAATTAATCCTAATAATTATTTTTCAATTACGAATTTGTACGACTGCTGGTTGCTTTTTTATTGAGAATTTTCAATTACGAATTTTTACGACTGCTGGTTGCTTTATTAAGAATCGGGACTGCTGGTGCGTTAAGAGTGTGAACTTCAAAATGGATGTTGCAGGAAATATAGCGTCTGAGGGCCTTGCCTCTGTGAGAACCTTAGGATTTTTTTTAGTCTGGACACTAGGTAACTGAGATATTATCAAGGTTTGAATTGCCAGATTTTGTCGTTTACATACATAGTACAGGCTGGCACAAAACTAATTATCCAATTTGCTTTTGAATGTATTTTTTTTTTTGCTAAATAAAAAAATGATTTTTGATGATGGAATTTATTTGGGCCTCAAAGCTCCATTGCTTGTCAGTTTTGTATTCGACAACTATCTAGGTTATGTATTTCAAATATTATTGACTTACGACGCCTTGCTAAATTTATAACATCTTTCGCTGGATTAATTGATAGGTAATAAATTTCAAATATGATTGAATTACGACGCCTTGCAAAATTTATAACATCTTCTGATAGGTTGAAAATTTTTGCCGCATCTTGTGAAAGCGACTTCCCTGCCTTATGCGTTAGTTTTAGATTATTTTACATTTTTAATTTTTCTCTCCGATATTGTTAACTACGGAGTAGCGTTGGAAAACGAAAACTGGAGCGGGTATGCTCCAGTTCCAGTCCAGGCCTTTATTCTTCACCAAAAAGCATTACACGAATTCAAGAAAATTGTTTAAAAAAAACTTAAAGTGAGAAGCAGACTGGAAAACTTTTTAAATCACTGATCTGTACACGACGTAGTATCTATACTAAATGGGAGGACGTTCCGTTTAAAGATGTTTTAAAATTGCTGATGATCTTATTTAACACTGCCATTTTTTCTATGTATATTAGAAACTCTATTGAAAATAAATAATCCAGCGTAGATTGATGGGATTTACAGTCTAAATGTCCTCTTTATCCTTATATAAAAAGTATTACTCGACAATTCCCACCTGTAATATCATAGCCATCTCTCTAACTTTATTACAGCATCACTCTTGTTTGGGGGCACTTGAAATACAATAAAAATGCTAGTGCTCAGCATAGTTCAGAAACAATTAAAGGGGCTCGTAAAAAAATAATTTTTGTTTTTTGCAAAAAACTCACCTTAACGCCTCAAAGAAAAAAAAAATAATGAGAACTTAAAATGATAATAAATCTTAACGATTTCTGTATTTTTTTGAAGGTTTTCCTTTTGAGTCTATATAAATTATTAAATAAATAATTTATATTTTGCTTTTTTCGTCCTTGCTTTTGCTGTTGTTGTTTTCTTTTTTTTAAATTAATACATTATACGTTATTATTGAAAATGCTAAGGGGGGGGATTATGTTTAAATTTAAATTTTTTTCTTTCAATTTTTTTCGTTTATTAACTTGTTTTAATAGTATTATGTGTTTTTGTTTTGTTTGTTTTTTTCTTTCTTCAATATGTTCAATAATTGCTATTGTTTGCCGTGGTTTATTTTTAATTAATATTAATTTTATAGACTTTCTTTTGTTGCTTTTATAAATTATATTTACAAAGGTTATGCTAGGTTAAGGAAAAGGACAAGTGGGAAAACTAGGAGGGAGGAAGGGTGGGAGAAAGGATTGAATGTTGTGTGTTTTTCGTATTTTATTAATTTATATCAAATTATTTATTTAACCTAAAACTAACTTAAGTGTTAATATTCAATAATTTTGTTTAACTAAGTGGTTGGTTTTTTGAGTTTTCTTTTGTTTTTAAATTATATTTAATATTTTTTAAATTTTCTCATTTTTTCGCAATATTTTTGTGTTAACTAAAAAACTGTACGTCTTCTGTATTGGGGGGGATTTTATTTAAATTTAACTTTTATCTTTATATTTTTGTTTTATTTAATAAAGTGGGGTTTGTTTAGAATATTTTACAAAGTTTTGTTTTTTTTTCTGTTTTTGGTTAAATTTCATCAGAAGTTTTCGTTTATACTTCTTCGCTAAATTGTGTTAAAACTACTAATTGTATGTGTGTGTATGTGTTTTGGGCTTTAGTATATTCTTTTTTCTTTGTTTTATTTAAATTTTAATTTTTTTTGTTCACCTAAATTTTCGCGTTTTTTTGTTTGAAATTTGAAATTGCTAAGTTTTGTTGTTCGTTTTCTTTTAGAAATACTTGGTTTTCTGTTTTGTAAGGAGGGGGAGGGGGCTTCTTTACTAAAGAAATAATTCGTGGAAGAGTTTAATGATTAACTATCCGTTTTTTGGGGGATTTGCTGTTTGATGTTGTTGTTGGTTTTTCGGTTTTTTATTTCCATTGTTTTTCTCTTGACTTTACATTAGAACTAACATTATGTTTTTGAGTGTATGGCATGCTTACTCTTTTTGTTTTTTCTTTTTTTTGAAATTTAAGTAGATGTTTTGTCTCTGGTTTTAGTTTTTAATAATTGAAAAATCAGTGCTCTTTAAAGTTTTCTTCTTCTTATTATTGAGGTTTAGTTTTTTTCGTATTTTTTTCTTTGCTTTTGTCTTTATTTAAGTTTTGTGATGTTGAGAATTTTGATTGTTTTGAGTGTAGTAGTATGTGTTTTCGAATGTATGTGGGTGTTGTTCTTCGGTAGCGGTGAAACGTACGTCTAAGTGGTGAAATATGAGCAAATTATTCTTCTCCTTCTTTATATTTTGTCAATGATTTTGTGGTGATTTCCGTGAGAAAACGTCATCTTGAAACCTCTGGAAACGTTCAGGAAAACTCGTTCTGAAACTTACATGCAAAACGGCCGTTCACACACCCATGTTTGCTTTTAAATGATCTTCAATCAATCAATCACTGGAAACTGAAACCTTTTATCCCTCACTCTGTCTCTATGTGTGTGTGTGTCTCTGGCTCTCTCTCCGTCTCTGCGACTCTCCCTCGTCTCACAACTCGCACCATTGCCGGGGCCAGCGATAGCGCCTTAAAGGCCTTTGTCAGCAAACGCTTTCCAACTCTGCCACACCGGCCCTTTGCATGGCCTGGCGTTTGCGATACTCATAGAACTCTTCCTTCATGGCCTGCAATCGCACATCGATGTTGTCGTAGCGTCCATGCAGGCGAGCCTTTCTCATGGCGCCTCCGCCAAAAGTGGAGCTACTGGAGAGTGGAAAACTGCCGCCCGCATGCGAATTAAACAAACTGCTGGACGAACTCAGAGGACCTAGCGTATGATGGCCGCCATGCGTATGATAATGTTGGCCATTGTGGCCATGATGCGGGTGGCCCTGATGCAGGTGGCCCGTTGTGTCTATGTGCAAATTGAGATCTTCCCTTAGCAAACCACCGGTCGGTGTCGACGCACTGGGTGTCGGTGTGGAGGGATCGAATTCGTAGTGGCCATCAACGCTGCCCACATCCACTGACTTAGGAAGATTGACATTATCGGTGGCTGCATTCAGGCGCGTTATCATGTCCAACCAGTGTTCCATGGTATAGGGCGGCGTCAGCGTACGCTGCGTGCTGGAACTAAAGTAATTCGAAGGCGAGTAATGTTGATATGAAGATGTGGGCAGAGTGCTAAACGGGTTGAAGGGCATATGTGTGGTCGGCTGTGGCTGATGGTGCACTGGAGCCTGGGCCTGCGCCTGCTGTGGTTGATGCTGTTGAAGGTTTGACTGCTGCTGCTGGTGTGCGCTGGACGTTGGTTGCTGCTGTTGTGCTCCAAAATAGGCAGTATTCGTTGCAGACGGTGGTGGTGGCGGTGGCCTGTACGGTGGCAGTAAACGCCATTCACTGGTGCTGCCCGAATGATGGGAGCCCTGCGGATGGTTGGAGGTATTTTTCGAACCAAAGCCACTCGAGCTGGAACGCGACTCTGGCGACGCATCTAAACCCAACACATGATTGTTGGACGCTCTCAGAGTGAGATTCAAGTGTGGCAGTGGTGACATCAGGTCCCCTTGAGATCGGCCAAATAGACGCGAATAGTGGCGGGGATACCAGCGTGTGCGTGGCCTATAGCTATGATAGTATGGCGCCGAGCTGTGTTGATAATAGCTTCGCCACGAGGGTGGCGAATCGAGCAGAAAATCTTGTTGTTGCTGCTGATGTTGTTCGTAATTCAAACGGCGCGTCTCCTCTTGTATGGTCCTCAGCGAGGGCAATTCATGGGCATAATAACGATAGCGACTCAAATTGCCACTGGCAGTGGGTGTTAATGTCGGCACCGATCTCTCCGCCGATCCCGGATAGACTGTACTCAAATCACTGAATTGATTGTAGGAAAAGTGATTCGAATGATTGGGTGTGGCCAGAGCCCAAGGCGATGTCAGCAAACCTGCATCAGACTGAGTAACGACACCATTGGGACTACTCGCCGGCGAGCTGGAGAAGATGCGTGACACTTTCGAGGGCGAAAATACCTGATGCATATGATGACTCTGCAGGCCGCCACTAATGGTGTTGATATGCAACGGTCTACTGGCCGGTTGGGCCTGTTGTTGGCCTCCCATCGCATGATGATGATGTGGATGTAAATTGCGATATATCGTATTGCCGTAAATATTCTGATAGCGAGCGCCCGTCAAAACTTCGTCACCCTCTGGACCACCGCCGCCGCCGCGGCAGGCGCTGTTGTGACTACCGCCAATCTTCAGTAAGCCGCCGAGACCGTGCAACAAACCCCGGGCCGAGCCGGCTGCCACCGACTGTAGACTCAATTGACTGGGCGATGTCACCAGGGGACGGCGCCACGATGCTCGTGCCGTGATAAAGTTGCGACGCGACAAGAAGCCTCCATCGTCCGAAGAAGATTTCTGCGATGCATTGCTGTTGCGTCTCACGTCCATGGCATCCACCTCGTCGACACCATCCTCAAGGGCAATCAGCTCACCGTTCGTTAGGGCATTATTTGTTTTGGTGGCCAACACGAAGCGTCCATCGCGCGAACGTTGTATTTCGCTGAGCGACTTGCGGCGCTCCGATTCATCCAGAGTCGGCGAACTGTAGATCGAATGACAGTTGGTACAGCGATCCGGCGGCCATATCCAGTGTAAGATTGCAATAAGTATTGTTGTTAGACTTGATATTCGGGTTTGTTTATATCTAGACATGGCGGCAGAAAAGGGGTAAGAGAGAAATTTCCATTATTTATGAGATTTTTTTTTTGGGAATAACTTTGGAATATTAGCCAGCATGCTTGTTAAGTTTTTCAATCTATCAAACTACTGCAATAAATTTAGCTTTGTTAGTATAGAATGCCAACCTTTTGATCTACACATTATCCAGTGGTTTTAGTATTTTATGGTGTTTCATAAGCCATGGTTTAAAAAATATACAAAAAAGACACATATATACAAGAGTTAGTTACGATTTCTAAATACGAGTACAATCTAAGGGGGGTTTTGTATGGACACACTAAATAAAATGAGTTTGTAAAATTATTCGAAATTCCGTGTTAGTTTGAATGTATGTATGTGGACAGTTTAATTTTTTTAATAATGAAGTGAAATTAGGAAAAGAAAATGATAAAAATAAACACAAAATCGATGACTTTGAGAAGGATTCAATGGAATGATTAGCTTGCATTATTTATCCCTTCTTTAACACTAGTTTACAGCCATTTTGGTCTACAGTCCTAAATAATTTTCCTACAGATTTTGGCTTCCAAAACACGAAAATTAAGTTTAAAAAATTATCCTCTGATTAGTTTTCAAGATAGAATTTTTTGACGATGTATTTATAAGATGTCCTAGCTTTTTGGACCATTACTCCCAAACGCAATTACCGATTTGATTGAGAGTGGTCTTTAATAAAAGGAAGTTCGAGTTTTTAACACTTTTATTACTTCAAGCCAAAATCAATAGGCAAAAAATATTTAGAACTCTGGACCAGTACAAAAATTATAATTTGTAAACTAGTGTAAAAGATCGGTTAAAGGAAAAATCTTCCTTGATACTCGTATTTTGTCATTTCTAGGATTTTCCAGTACCGCACCACACTGAGTTTTACTTAGAGCTGATTTTGGTTGAACTTTATAGAATGACTGAATTTAATTTGATTTAAATATGTCCTTCAACCTGTTCATCTACTATTGTAATTAAGGACTGGACGCTTATTTGAAGCGATATTGAGCTGTACATGTTCAGGCCAAAGACAAAGCCTATTGAAATAAATTCACTTCGGTCCATATTTTTATATAGACCCCATTCCCGACAATGTGATGTCCTGCTGTTATAGAAGCTTAATAGCAGGTTCTTTGTTTTTATAAAGTTCAGCACATTGTATGTTTATTGGCAAATAACTAACGCAAGAGATTTAAAGCTTCTTCGAATATGCTTTGGTATAACCCACATAAACACATCCCTCCGAGTTTCGGGCCAAGCCACTCTAGACGCCACATATTAAATTCGATTTTGTTTAAATATATCTTAGCAAGTTATGAGCAACCTTAAACTAAAGTTAGAAAAAGTGAAACCACTAGCTGTTATATGGACTAGCTTTAGGACCAAGCTAGATAAGAGGACGGGACTGGGTCACTACCTCCTTACAGGTGGAAGCCTGAGCTGGGCTCAGGGCAAACACGAGGCTGATAAGTATAAATAAAAATATTTTTACTGATAGCAAAATGGCTATCAGGGAAACAACGTCCAGAATGAAAAAATCAGGGACCTTTTTTGATGATAATAATTGTTTACTCTATAGACGGTTCGAATCGCATTGCCTGGTCTTCACGGAGTAATAGGAAAAAAGAGAGCAAGCGCTTTGGTGTTAAGAGTCAAGAAGTCACGATCGGTGAATTCAAAGAATACTAATCGTTTTGAAGCTGAGAATATGACCGAAGAACATCCACAACACACTATGAAATAGTGAAACCGAAGACAACGAAGATGCCATGGTCTGACCAGAGGGCAGCTGCTATAGAATTATTTAATTAAGTTTTTCAATGGTTATATTATAAAATCTGTCAAACCTATTACATCCGCTCAGCTGTAATAATATGCAGTACACACGGAGACGAAAACAATTGGTAATCGATTAGAACTACAACGATTCGGTTGCAAAAGAGAAATTTCGGTTGCGATCACCAAACGTTAATAGTCGTAATAGATATTAGATTCGAAATAATACATGATGATTAATATGATCGTTGTACTGTACTCACAACTTATTGATCGGTCATACCTATGAAATGAAAAGAAGGTATTTAGTTGCCGCAACTGGTGGTTGTGGCAACCAATAGTTTTGCAAACAATTTGTTGTTGAACCTATTAATTGAGATGACCATAACCAAAAATGGGTTCTTTAATAGAATTTTTTTTAAAAATCAAATAGTTCGATTATCGCTGACTTTAAGCCAATCGATTAGCCGCAATTATGCAGAAAAAAAATCATCCATCATCTTTCTTAAAATTGTTCTTGTTATAACCCTTCCTCCCAGTACTTTAAACAGATTTTTGCCTCTGAAAAAATGTTTAACGTTTTTCTTTAAACAAGTGTAGCATGTGGATTTTTAGATCCAAAAATTGTCTTCTGAACGTTCGGATACTTCGTATGTTGCACCGATATTACAGTTTCAATAACTGTTAATTACAGAGCATCAACAGACATTTGGTTGAACTGATGCAATACTCGAGGTGCATGTAACTCTAATTTTTTGGTGGGCAAAAAACTTCGGTTGTGGCAACGAATCTGTTCTCTGTGTTTTGGTTTTGTCAGTTTTCCAGTGTGGAAATTATTCAAAACTATTATAAAAATTTCGACTCAGCTCTAAATCAACAATGTAAATTTCGTCGTAATGTCTGTCATTATAATGGCTTTAATGCAAACGGAATACATTCGTGGTATTCTTTGGACCACTTGGACAGAGCTAAGCTCCAACTACAAGAACTTATAGCCACTGTAGCGGCCAGTATTAAAGCAGATCCAGAAGTGTAGATTTGTCGCTGATCGGCTTAATTGGGTATTGTCGGAGAGTAAATTATCTGATTTTGGCTGTGGTTTTGGGTTTCCATTTGCATAAGATTCCGCTGATAACGGCATTGGTGGTGTACGACTATACCCAATAACGCGAGTTTTTTTATTGGCCACTGGCATAGTTGGTAGGGTATCCACATTTTGGCCAATAATTCATCTTTTTAGACAAGCACCATTTTGGCTTAGCGGCTATGTCAACAAGTCACACTGTATATATTTTAACGAACACAAGTCAAAAGCGTTCGAACAAGCAAAGATTAACTGTTTTATCGGTATTTTTTCTTTCGAATCTTTCTTCTTTAGAAAAAGTTGATATCGCTGACGTCAATGGTCCTCAGTAATTAAGTTAAGAGATTTTTAAGAGATTTTTTGCCGTTAAAGCTAGACCACAAACTAAAGTCCCAAACTAAATTTCCGCCCATGCAGGGTTCAACAGAACAGAAGATCTTTGGTAGCAACCGTTTGCGATGGCTGATGAACTTTTTCGGACAATTGTGTTTACTCGCTTTGGTACTCTTAGTTATGGAACGCTACTTGGTCAAACAACACGTAAAAGTAATGGTCAAAACGTTTTATGAAAATATCCTTTCTGCGATAAGAGTATTGCGCCTAATTGGTTATTTTTTCGGTCAACATAAGCGACCATATAAGTCAACAATCAGCTAATCTTTGCAGATATTTAAAAACACTGTATAGGTAAAACTTTTTTTGTAACAGGCCGGTGGGCCGAAAATAATTTTCATTATCATGGACAGCAATTTAAACTTTCCTATTACATCATTACAAATTTTATGTGGCCTTAATAAAGCTCACAAAAAAAGATCTCTATTGCTAACGACAACAATGTAAGACGACCACCAATATCTTACCATTTGACACCATCGGAAGGCTACCTCGGGGGCATTGGTCTATGCCAATCAGCCCGAGATGATACCAGTTAAAAATCATAGGCAATGTAAATGATGTATGTGAACCATCGAACTATGTCAAAAAGCCATGTATAATTTTGATACCCACATCCTGTGTTGTCAAAAGAATCGTTATGGTTATTTATAAGAAATATAAATTCCATTGACTAATAAATCATGAAGAAATAATAAAAAATGTCATTCGAAAAATTCTGGTGTGTTCTTCTTATCAAGAAAATCTGCGGTGTTTTTGAATTCCCCTATATAAACGACAAAAAGCCAGAATTTTTAGAGGAAAAGGTTGGCGTCTTGGTCAACTCAGAGCGTACGTTCATTCATTGCCCGAGTATTATAATTGCGTTTATAACATGTGCTTAGTCTACGGTAAGTTGGGTCAGCTTAGAATGACTTAAACACTTGTGAAGCTTTCGCGGTATATCCAGACTAGTTGGTATGATCTGTTTTTATTGTCCTTTAGCTTTTATGTTTTGCACTACAGATATTACAGAAACTCATCCTTGTATTTCAACAGACAGTTGAACCGGCCACATTTCACATTTCTAGCTAACTAAAAATCCTAAATTTTTAGGGGGATATGTGGCGTCTTGGTCAACTTGGCCGTTATACACAAATCATCACCCTAAGTAAAATAACAAAACCTCGTAGATCACGAAGGAAAGTAACTAGGTGTTGCCTAGTATTATATGTCAGAAACCATACATAACAATAAGCTTTTCAATTAATATTGAAAATCATTGAAGTGAACATTCTCTTCGAGTTTTTTGCAAAAGAAACCCATATCGCGTAAAGAGCGTAATTAAAGAAACCCTGCGGTCTGCAATTATCCTTTGCCGACAGCACAAGTTTTCAATTAAATCCTTGACTTTTAAATTTTCTTTTGTGTAATGTTGCTGCATACTTAAGGGAGTAAATACTTACGAGTATATATACTAACTGCTATATTTAGGTATGCGCGCTTGTGAGTGTGTGTGAATAGGTAAATATTTATTTATCGAAAACACTTTTACATTTTCCTGTCATTATGATGGATTTATTGTAATTGTTTTTACTCTAAGTACTCTGCCGTCACGAAATTATATTTACCAAGCACTGTTTATACGAAAATGTTCTAGATTCCCGCTGCCACCCACAGCTGCGCCGGGTAGAGCAGAAACCCCTATATGATATATTACCACCTTTGACTATTTAGCATACGCGTGTATGTTTACACAGAAAGCCAAACACTCAGACATTTTCACTTGACGTCTTACAGTGGCCTTGGAAATGGATTCGGGGAAAACTTTCATTAGGACAATATTACTTTAAATTATTAAAAGGTATGCCAAGGTGAAATTTCTTTTTTCAGTGAACTTTAGATTATGTGGTCTTTCGTAAGGGTTCTCAAATGACTTTGAAGTGAGGTCGATTGGCAGTATAAATAAGTGTTATAAAGTGGAATTTTTATATGAAAAAGTGTTAGAAATGGTATAGCCGTTTTTTAGATAGAATTTTTAAGTTAATTGCCATGTTTCTTAAAGACTAGGTTCTTGTCAAAAAAATGGGCTTGTCTGTGAATTATAAAAAACCTTTTCTTTGTGAATTATAATCTAAATTGGAAGCTTTGGAAATCGCTGGAAAGGTGTGTATTAGAGTGTCCAAAAAACCGGTGTTTTTTTTAGAAAAACGGCATTTCGGGTTTTTTTCAAAACCGTGTTTTAAAAAAACCAACCGTGTTTATGTTAAAAAAGCCGTTATTAAACGACATTCCGGTTTTAGCCTTTTAACTAAGAGTGAAAAATATTTTCCTCTTCAGAAGCAAAGTGATTGATGCCATTTATAAGAGGTTTAGGTTAATTCAAAAATAAACTAAAGGGTGGCTCATCTAAAACGCATGACGCTAATTCTAAATGAAACCAGAGAACAATCTTAATATTTTTATTATAATAGAAAGATCTATGAAAATTATGCCTGGAACAAAATATCGGCCAACTGACTGCCACGACGTCACTGACATACCTCTATCTGATGGTATATATATTACCACGGACCCTGAGACATAATGGATGTTCAATGTCGTTAATGTTTCGAATTATTTCATTCTTTAGCTCCTGAATTGTTCTTGGCTTATTGAGGTATACTTTTTTTTAATATCCCCAAAAAAAGAAGTCCGACGGTATCAAATCACCGAATCGTGGAGGTCAATTAACATCGCATCGACATGTGAAAACACGGGCATTGAATTTCCCGTTCAAAAGAGTCAGTGTTTCGTTATGCATTGTTCTTGGCTTATTTTTATACTTTTTTTTAAATGTCCCCAAAACAAGAAGTCCGACGGTGTCAAATCACAGAATCGTGGAGGCCAATTAACATCGCCTCGACATGTGAAAACACGGGCATTGAATTTCCCGTTCAAAAGAGTCAGTGTTTCGTTAGGTGTGTGGCACCATCTTGTTGGAACTGTTTATCGTCCAGGTCCATAGGTGCATTCCGGCCACATAGGTGCATTATTAGCTCGCGATAGCGAACACCATTTACGAGCCGAAGTTGACGGTCCATCTGCCACACTCAATGTTTTAGGCAGAACCAACTGGGCGAGAATACACAGGTGTTTTCGCATTTCCTACATACCCGGTTTGCTGAAATTTGAGCACAATTTTCCTTATTGTGGACACGTTTGGTCGATTATACTGACCAAAAAAATCACGAAGTGCACGAATTTTAATTTCAACGCTAATCTTTCTAAAAGGTTTAAACGCGCAGCTCAATTATGTACCTCTCTATGGCTGAATTTGTCAAACACTGAAACAAAGAAATGTCGAATTAAGTTGACGTAAAAACTTGAAGTTAAGGTGCGACTCACAATTAACATCGTGCATCGTGGTTGGATCAGCCTTAAAAAAAAATTGTCGGACGTGGTCCACCCCGATATTCTGTATGTCCAAACAAAATAACATCAAATATGAATTTCTGAGAAGCCTTCAATGTACTGCTGGCATCCAAATTCAGCCAAATTGCAAACATTTTAATATATGGCTTTATTGTTATGCAACACCCATGTTACCATCTATGCTGGAAGCAGTTTTTGGGTCCAACCAAATTTGCGTAATCTATATAATTCAAATTGTTTCTGGATTGGTTATATGTCTATCATAATATACGAGTACAGAGCCAAATTTGATAAAAATCTGAATTGAAATGTGTTCTCTTGAGCGGTTGTTTGTAAAATCAGAAAGGAATTTTTACTGGGGTAATTTTTATCTGAGCTGGTTAATGATCGACCGCTAAAAACTGTACCAATTTTCATCAACGTTGGATGCACTTGGAAGCTTGTGTGCAATTACTATACTTAGAAGGGACATAAATACTGTCACACACATTTTATGCTGTAAAATAAAAAGTACTGAATGTTTTTGGACCAAATATTTTTTAATATATTTATTGCTGTATATTGTATCCAAAAATAATCTACTTATTCGAAATGTCCGCATTTTGCCTTTACACACGCCTTAAGACGCACTGGCCAATCGTCAATAGCTGCACGAACCTCGTCCATTGGAAAATTGTCCACAGCTCGAACCAAAGCTGTCAAAAAAATCCAATGTTGGGGTATCTTTTGTGACAAACTTTGTCCTCTAAAACAATCCACAACTTGTAATCCAATGGGTTTAAATCTGGACTGCCTGTGGGCCATTCTTCAGAGGAAATGAACGCTGGCAAATTGTTTCGATGTCAGGCCTGGGACGTTTTAGCCTTATGGGCCGGCGAAGAGTCCTGCTGGAAAGTTTATGGCTGGTTTTGGAACAGGGAAATGTTAAGAGGCTTCACAACAGCTTCCAAAACGGTTTCTTGATAAACTTTGGGCGATGTTTTGTCTCCTTGTTCGCAGAAATGCAGGTCAGTGACCCCATCGTAAGAGACACCCCACCAAACCATGACTGAAGCTGGGTGATGACCCTTTTCCACCCTTGGAATCAGTTCAGCTGCTTTCTTAGATGACCGTGCATACACTCTATCATTTTGCTTGTTAAATTTTTCGAACGGCAAAAAATTTTTTATCGGTGAACAAAATTTTTCTGTGCAAGTTATCAGCGTGCTTCACGTTTGCATTTTTCAATTATATTTTTTTTTATAGCTGCAGTCAATTAATGTCCGGTACGTCGATGAAAGTCCCAAGTCCCAAGACTTTTTTAATGATTCGACTCATGGACTTTTGCGTGATATTCATCTCACGGGCCATGATTTTCTGTTTTCGGAGCGGATTTCTGTGAATTCTAGATTTAATGGCTTTGACATTCGGTGTTCGGACAGAGCGGGGGCTGCCCGACCGATGGCGGTCTTTTACATCTCCAGTCTCTTCAAACAGTTGTATGCATCGGTAGACGAACAATTGCGACAACTACTTTTTGGTGGATAGACAGACTGATATTTTGAATCAAATCGTGATTCTGAGTTGATCAGCACACTTAAAGGTGGGTCTAGCTCAAATATGTTTGGCAG
The DNA here is from genome assembly GCA_963513945.1 of Hydrotaea diabolus. NCBI lineage: Eukaryota > Metazoa > Arthropoda > Insecta > Diptera > Muscidae > Hydrotaea > Hydrotaea diabolus. Next base: position 128,587,630 of record OY740717.1, read on the forward strand.
TTTCAAACGTTTGCCATGAAATCTGCTAACAATTCTCTGTTTTGCAGTTTGGATTTATATATAAGTATATAAACCAAAAACCTAAAACCCCGACAGTAAAAACGCAGATATACCGATATGTCAGGTTTAAACAATTTTTGAGAAACCGACTGTCTGGTTTGGACATAAATACTGGAATGTCGGTATTCGACACTTTACTGTGAATGTTAGAAAGTAAGACATGTTTCCAAGTTATTTGGCAGGATTTGTTTATCTTTTAGAATAATTTGTGTGAAGTTCAAATAGGCTTTAGACACATCTTTCAATGTCTATGCACAATTGAAGTGGTTTAATTTATAATCTACTACGAATTTATACATCTCGGTCCAAAACATCTCGGATTTATTTTTTCAGAACAACAAATAAAAAAAAAATCAAATCAGGTGTGAAATCTTTATTAGTAATTTAAAAGGACATTTTATGGCATTTATTTTTTGAATATAATTTCCTTCAAATGTTGGATGCAACTACGCCTCAGTGTTTCCATTTTAAGGGTCCAGTTTTGGATGACTCGTTAAGGCATTTCGACCCGTATGGCTTTAATGACACGCGTAATATTGGCTTCCAAAACCTGAATCGTACCTGGTTTGTCAGCATAGATTTTGAACTTAACCCAAAAGAGTTGCAGCCAACCCACCTGACCAAAACGTGAAATTAGCTCGATCCATTGTTAGCAGATCCATTGTTTGAGCAGCTGTATGGCAAATGGCACCGTCCTGTTGAAAACAAGTGTCGCGAATATTACGGGCTTAAGTTACAGGTAGCATAAAGATCGATATCATGGCGCGATAACGAGCACCATTCACGTCTACGTTTCCGCCATCATCATCTTCGAAAAAATATGCACCGATGATTCCACCAGCTTATATACCGCACCAAACCGTGGTTTTCTCTGGGTATAATGGCACCTCTTGAACCTCTTCTTTTTGCTCTTTAGCCCAAATGCCGCAAATTTGTTTATTGACTTTGCCGTTTAGTCAGAAATGGGCCTCATCACTCAACAAAATGTTGGTCGAAAACAGCGGATTTTCCCGTTTCTCACCGAACGCTCATTTCTGTAATACAGTTGCCAACATTTGAAGGTAATTATTTTCAAAAAATAAATTAAATTAAATGTCCTTTGAAATTACCTATAAAGATTACACACATGATTTGAATTTTTATTTTTTTTTGTTCGGATAAAATACCTCTAGATGGATCACCATATATTTCCTACCAGTGGGCCAAGAGTGAAAGAGCTGCCGGTAAATACGAAAAACTCGAAATTAAACTTATTAATACGCAGGAAGATGAGCATAAACGAAAAGAAGAGGAGTTCCGGACAAATTCTGGCCGTCTGGCAGCCCAAGTCGAGATTTCCTTCAATCCAACTAAATCAAAGCGGTAGTCCCGCAACATATCCTCCCTTTTTTCTTTTCCTCTTTCTCTTTTATTTTTATACCGCAGAAGTTAGTTTTGCAACCACTGTCGTCGACTGTCTCTTAGTCATAGACACACATGTGGCGTATGAGCATTATGTAAATTAAATATCACTCATACGTTCTGGGGGGTAAATATAGCAAGTTCATGAATAATGGATGACAAAGGAGAAATACGAATAGAAAAATATGTAATAAAACATTATAGAAATAATAACAATAATATCAACGTTAGCAATTTGTTGTTTTTCAGCTACACATTTAGACAGCCAATCTAGAGTTACAACCAACAATATGGAAATTTTGCAAAACAATAAAGTAAAATTCAAGGAAACTCAGGTAAATTCAAAACAGGTATGCGTGTGAGTATGTTTAGAAACTTAAATCAAATAAGAACAACAAATAACGTATGTATTCTTCAATATCTCTATACAATCGGATCAATTATTTAATACTATAATTTCTTAATAGCCTTACGATTTTGATTATGACATGATGGACCTGGAACTATGAAAACGGTTTCATAATCACGGTAATGATCTGTATTGCTTTTGTATGGGCAAAATGTGGAAAAGTAATTTTCATGGGAAAGAAAGCAAACGGAAAAAAGACACAAATGTTTCAAGGTTATCACAATGAGTTATGTTAAAGTTTTGTCAGAACGAAAACCAAAAAACGAGAATGAGTAGTGAAAATAATAAAATATACATGGCAACTGGGGCAAGAGAAAATAAGTTCAGGAGAAGAAATTAACAAACAGAACTGAAAAGGCCATGGGAATTTCTTGTATAGAAACAATAAAAGATATTAATGATGCAATTAAAAACAAAAAAGAAAGAACTAAAAGAAACAAAACAGCTGAAATAATACCATCATTAAAATAATTTAATGGTAGCAAAAGTAATGAAATGAAACGATACAAATAACAAAAAAGGCCAAGAACACTGTGCACAGCATAAACTTCTGATGCCATGTCCAACTCATCGTGTTAAAGTTTTGCCATGAATAGTCCAATAAAAAACATGAGCCAAAGTAGATTAAACCATACCGATTGAAATCTAAATACCTTTAAATGCTTAAAATATGTTGCCAATATAAAAAGCATCGTCAGACGGAGACGACTGTTAAATATATAAAATGGATGTTCAAAGTCCCTAAGGGCAAAAACTTGGTTAACTACTAAAATATTATTGATCTTTTGGGAGCCATCTCGCATGATATAATTAATCAATAAAAATATACTTCAGCTTTGTTTTTATTGAGATACTTGCGATTAAAAGATTCATGATGCCTTTATCTTGAGATATTAATTAATAATTGAAACAGCTACTGTTAGACTTAAAATTGATGCTTTTCTAATGCCAAAATATTTTTGAAAATAATCCAAGCCATAAATCTCTGGGTGACGTTCTGTCTTCTATACTAGAGCACTAAGGTCTAAACCAAAGTGCTGCGCTCTTTGGGGAGGTCGATGTAAATGTTTTATTCACATGCACACGATATGCGGCTAAGTTTCAGAAAACTCTTTTAAGCATCACTCAAAGGGGCCCTCTTATTAACAAAGCATGCTTTGGCATAAAATCGGGTATCGAGCAAACTGTCGCCATCAAACGAAAGATATAACATTAAAACTGTTAGACCAGTGTACTTGGTGCACTGAAATCTGCTTCTCAAGAGTGGAAATTACCCCGAGGTATTGAAGCAGCTGTAATGAAATTCCGAATAGGGAATATTTATTATCATTTGAAAGAACATTTTTTGGCATTTATTTTTTGAAGGTTGTGTCTTTCGAATGTTGGCCGCGGCTACGCCAAGTCCATTTGTTGACTCCAATTTTCTAAGACTCGTTCTATAATTTCGACTGGTAACTGGCGAATGACACACGTAATGTTTTGCTCCATGGCCTGAATAGAAGCGGGTTTGTCCGCATAAACTTTACATAGTCTGACGGTGTTATATCACACGATCTTGTTGGCCAAACGACCGGCCCAAAACGTGAAATTATATGCTCACCGAAGTGTTCTCTCAATAAATCCATTGATTGTGTGGGATGTGTGGGAAGTGGCGCCGTCTTGTTGAAACCAAATGTCGCCAAGATCACGAGCTTCAATTTCAGACATCAAATAGCCGGTTTTCATGGTACGATAACGGTCGCCATTGACAATTACGTTCTCACCTGCATAGTTTTTGGAAAAATATGCACCGATGATTCCATCGGCCCACAAACCACACCAAACCGTTGTTTTTTCTGGATGAAGTGGCAGCTCTTGAACATCTTCTGGTTGCTCTTCGTCCCAAATGCGGCAATTTTGATTGTATGCATACCCATTGAGCCAGAAATGGGAACGTCGAGCAGCTTCAGTTCTTGCAAACGCTGTTTTTTGTACGCTTTCAATATAAGATCTCGAATTTAAATGCGCCAAGTCGTTCCAAGCCAAGACTTTGAAAAAAGTATCACTACTTGGATCACACATTAGTTGAGTACCAACATAAACTTTTCAGACTAGACAGCAATGACTACTGAGTCACAAATTGGTATCAACATGCCTTAGTCTTTGCATTGTTCACAGCAGTAGACATCGGTCTTACTTCTAGAAGGGCTTTTGGGCTAGGACATAGGCAAAGGGCTAGCAAATAGCCAAAATGCTAATGCTAGGGCAGTAATTTAGTAAAAGCTATTGCAATAGTCGTGTTGTGTTTGCCAATCAAAGATTTTTTCTATACTTGCAGTTTCAGACTGGCTGAGATATATTTTTTTACCACAGTAGATAAAACTTATATTTTCAGAGAGTGTGACTGACATTTAATTTCTAGATTTGGTCTTTCTTTACTTAACATCGTCTTCAAACTCCGATAATTTCCAAATGTGATTTCCTAGCAGTTCAACCTCTACCTTTATTTGCGATCGGTCCACCGAGACTTATCAGAATATTGCAAAAATGTCGAATTTGTACTTTGGGCGTGTTTGGGTTTTAAACCAAAAAAAACCGTTTCAAACCCCGCTAAGGCAATAACTTTAAAACTCGAAAAACAACATATTTTCAAATCCTATATGAACACACATTTTTAGAGAATAGCAAGTAAAAAAGTTGTTAAGTTTGGCCAGGTAGAGCTCCATTTACCATCCATGATTGTGGAGAGTAAGAAAAAAGAAAATTAGTCTATTTTGGTTCAAAACATAATATATATTTGGGTTCTTAGCAAAATTTTCTTTCATTTGAACAGCATAAACAAAAATTGCCGCATTTGGACAGAAGACCGATAAGAAAAGGTTTAAGAGGTGCCATTATACCTAGAGAAAACCACGGCTTGGTGCGGTTTATAAGCAGGTGGAATCAGAAATGGTGATGGCCGGAACGTAACTGTGAATTGTGCTCGCTATCGCGCCATGATATCGATCCCGTAATCTTGAAGACACTTAGTTTCAACAGGCCACTTGTCATACAGCTGCTCAAACAATGGATCTATTGAGAGGTCTTTTCGAAAAGCTCATTTCACGTTTTGGACAGATGAGGTGGCCGCCTAGATCGAGTGATATCACACCTTCAGACATTTTTCTTTGGGGTTACGTAAAGTCCAAAGTCTATGCTGACAAACCAGCTACGATTCAGGTTTTGGAAGCCAACATTACGCGTGCCATTAAAGCCATACCGGTCGAAATTCTCGAACGAGTCATCCAAAATTGGACGCTTAGAATGGAAACCCTGAGGCGCAGTTGTGGCCAACATTTGAAGGAAATTATATTCAAAAAATAAATGCCATAAAATGTCCTTTCAAATTGTCAATAAAGATTCGACAACATCTAGATGGATCACCCTCTATTTAAAAAATAAATGGCATAAAATGTCCATTCGAATGATTAATAAAGATTACATACTTGATCTGCATTTTCGTTTTTTTTTCAAAAAACTGAAAAATACCTCTAGATGAATCACCCTATATATACAATACAATCCCTGGTAAAATTGGGCCGGCTTGTGTTTTATATATGCTTAAAGAAATATGTCAATCGCCCGCTAGAAGATACATATTAAGTCTGATCTTTCACAAGCTTCGACCGATACGCTTGATCTTCCGAATAGCAGAGAATTGTAGGGTGTCTCATATTAGGCCACGCCCAACTTTGACCATTTTTACTAGTTAAAATTGACAACGTATAGTGGTGATCAAAAGGCACTTAGACTAGAGATTAGAAAATCTGAGTTAGTTTCCCGAAACATCTTATGTAGTAAACAAACTGCTAGCTGCCAGTGTTCTGTAGCACCAAACATAAAAAGTATCCCATAAACCAACAAAAAAATATGCATAGTAAATCAAAATATTAAACATAACAAAAATAAATAAATTATTTATAATTAAAGTGATATATGTAGAAAAAAAACAAAAACCAGATGAATGTAAAAAAACCGAAAAAGATGACCAACAAAAAATTAAGAAAATTGTAAGTTCGAAAGAAATGGAGCAAAACTTACTTTTTTAAAGGCACTTGACTAGCGGAAATCGAGCCCGTATTACGATTATGCATTTGTTGTTGTAGATGATGATGATGTTGCTGCTGCTGCTGATGTTGTTGTTGTAGTTGATGGTGTTGTTGCAGCGGCGGCTGCTGCTGTGGCTGATGATGATGATGGTGATTATTTGCTGCTATATTACGGGCATCCGTTATCCTGCAAGCTACCATGTTGAACTCTGTAAACGAATTATTTCTACAATTAATTTTTTTTGTGGAGTATTTAGCCATCCTTATGGCCAACATATAAAGTCATATATACTAGCAAATACAACATCATCGTCTATATAAATATCTGGCAGATACTATGTGAAGTATGTATAGAAAGAAGTAGTATGTATGTAGAGATATAGCTAGAGCGAGCGGGCGGGCGAGAGCGGTACAACGACTTTTACATGAAGATATGTAGGTAGGTAGGTATGTACATTTCTATGTATATAAGTTAGTATATGCATTGCGATATTTTTTTTTTAATTTTCCTTATTTTTGTGCCTTTTATTGTTTAGGATTTTTTATTAATTTGTTTTTTCGTTGATATATTTTATTTAGGATTTAATTAAAATATTTAAGATTTATGTGAGGTTGTACGCAACACCACCTATAGAGAGGACAATAGAAAAAACACTAGTTTGCAGAAAACAAATATATTTTTGGTCTGTTGGAACGTTTAGTTGTTGAGAACAATTTATTTATTAAATCCTTCTCAGTAGTCTTGAGATACCAGATTAAACACAGTTGTAAGACTAGCTAGAGTTCTTAAGCCAGGAAGAGTGAACAGAGAAAAATAAATCAAATTATTGACTATTAGATCAATAGTTCACTTAATCTAGATCATTTTGTTCCGCCAAAAAGTAAAGATGAGAAGAAAACTGACACAAGATTCAGATAGTTCTTAAGCGCTTACCAAGACGGAAATTTGTGCAAGCCTTGAGTTAATATAAGCCAGGTTATCATTGGAATGCGCTGGTTGTTGCACTGCAATGCATCCTAACTTTCAGAGGAGTTCTCTGTTTCTTTATGAGTATTTAAAGAAATGTTAAGGAATCTAGTTCATTGCACGTACAGTTCTACAGATCGAAAATACAGTGGCTGTAAGGTTGGCCGTACAGGGTACTTCTATTCTGATGTACTATTCTTACACATACGAGGTTTGCTAAGTGTTGCCTTGCGCCATCTGACATTTTCATTGCAAAGTTTGACTTTTTTTAGCATAAACGTACTCAAAACGTTTTGACGTACGACCATTATTTGTGTTGTTTACAGTGACTTGAAAACATTAATTTGGCAAGAAAATAATATTAACACGTGAACATTTTCGTGATCATTTTTTCGCGATCATTTTTTACAACTTTCGACGTGGACTATCACGACAAGAGTGCACAGACAAACTTAAATCTGTATATGGTGATGAAGCACCATCCTAAAGCACTATGAAAAACTGGTTTAATGAATTCAATCGTGGCCGAAGCTCGCCCAAAGACGATGGCCGTGCGTGAACTTATAATGCAAGATCGCCATGTGACATACCGTGAGATAGAGGCATCCTTGGCCGTAAAAATGGTTTGTTCTCGTTGGATCCCGTACAATTTGACAATCGCTCAAAAAAAAAGGCTCGTGTCGATTAATGCAAAGAAATTTAAAAAAAAAAAACGATCGCGGTGCTTCCAAAGACGTTTATAAGATCGCCACATGTGACGAATAATGGATCTATGCGTATGAGCCCGAAACAAAACAGCAATCGTCCGTGTGGGTCTTCGAGCCAAATCCAACGAAAGTTGTTCGTGCAAGCAAATGGTTGCCTGTTTTTTCGGCAAAACTGGTCTTGTGGCGACTTTTTCGCTTGAGCGACGTAGGACGATCAATTCTAAGTGGTACACCACAATTTGTTTGCCTGAAGTCTTAGGAGAAATTCGAAAAACGAACAAGAGAAGACGAATCATTGTGCACCTTGACAATGCGAGCTATTACATATCGGCTCAAACCAGCACCTTTTTGACCGGCCAAAACGTCGAATTGATGGGTCATCCGCCATACAGCCCTGACTTGCCACCCAATGACTTCTCTCGATCAGTAAGAAAAAAATGCGTGGTCAACGATTTTCGTCGCCAGAAGATGCTGTTGCGTTCAAAAACCATTTTTTGAAGGTGTCTCAATCGGAGTGTAAAAGTGCTTCGACAATTGGTTTGAGCACATGCGAAAGTATTTTAATTATGCTGGAGAATACTTTGAAAAACAATAAATCCATTTTAAATGATAAATATTCAGCTTCTCATTATTAGGCCAGAAATATGTATAGGATTCCTTGTATTAAAGTATATGTTGTACGGTAATTTTAATTTTATAGTTTTTTTTTAATATAATAGGAGCTATAGGCTCTGATAAGCTTAGAAGCAGAGCGACTGGGTCGGTGCAAAAAATGTTAACACATGTACGTCTTCTCACGGCCAAAAATACTGTTGCTGTGAAACAACGACTGATACAACCTGACTTTGTTGTCACGCAAAGTACATGAGCTTTCCGAACGTCTGATATGAAAGTTCATATGAAGTACATGAACTTTCCGAACGTCTGATATGAAGCTTTGCACACCCTACACCTCACTGTGATGCAGGATATAATGACTCAATGCTGATGTTTGTAACACCTTAAAGAAATGAAAATACACCCTATGCTTAGTGTACCGATTGAATCACTATCTGCATAGATTCATCAATGTCCTTTTCTCCGACCGCCTGTTTGTCTATCTGTCATTGTAATAAAAGATTTCCATTAAACATGGATGTTCAGGTATAAACCTTCTTGAAATTGGTCAATATTGGTCTAAGTATCATCTAAAAGTTTAGTTAGATTTTAGAAACTGCAGATCTAGAAACCAAATTTTCCAACGATTCCGAAAAAAATTTGGAATACCACGTTAGAAGCAAGCAACAATGATATTTGGTTTAAGTAGACCATATTGGTCAATGGTACCGAGAGCATCCTCACAAAAGATTTGAGATCCGGCAGCTCCAGAAGTCAAAAATTAAACCCGATCATATATATTTATATATAAAGTATGTATTGTACGTTACAGGCGCTCAGTAATTCACTCTGGTAAAACTGAAACAAATGTGTCTATACTTTTGTATAGCCTAAGCATAAAAGTTCTTTGGGTTTACGAACGTGCAGCTTTTAAAACATCATATAAAAGCGATTTCGACAAATTTCACTTCGAGCGTTATGTGGTCAAATTGAACCATATCGGTCCGTGTTTTGGAATAGCCCCCACACAAACGTCCCTCTTCATTGAGGTCCTAGCGCTCTAGAAGTTAAACATTAACTGTTATTACTCTTACATTTCACATAGTAAGTAAACTTGGACTAGTTAATAACTCTTGTGAAACTATCCGGCATAAGTACGTGTTTTCGAATACCCTCCGCATAAAGGTCACTTCCGATTTGTGGTTCCTTGGCTTAAGAAGACACATATTAATTCCGATCTTCCTTAAATTTCTCATAAGACGTTAGAAGCGACAAATAATAAATTCTTGTTAAACTAGGCCAGATCGATCAATATTTTAAAATGGCCCTATTTCACAGAGAAATGGGATGAAATTGGACCATATCAATATGTTTTTCTATAGCCCTAATAAAATAAGTCATTTCAGGTCTAGAAGTCACATATTAAGTTCGACCAATCTCAAACTCCAGTCAGAGGCGTGAAACTTCTAAGTTATACCACAGTCGTTCCCGTCCCACTTCAAGATTTCTTACTTGTTATGCTGACTTAAATAATATCTGATTTCGACCGTCAATTGAACACTGTGCATGGGGCAATGATGCTATTGTCAACGTTGTAAACAGGTCGCAACAAGTCCAAATGTCCTCTTTATCTTAGATTCCCACTCCATTAGACCTCATTCTCGGTTTTATTTCCCAGCTTAAATTAAACAAAGATAGCTCCAGCAAAACAAAAGAGGCAGCTTTAACGAAATGTTTGGATTAAAGCTACTTGCCCTTGAATCTAGCACACTAGCCATTAGACTGCAGGGATTCACGGACGTAAACACTTTTTCAGCATGGCTCGCTGAAGGTGATGATTCTGTTATCTTTGTCTTATACCTCTGTTAAGTCTGTGTAAATTAAAGAAAAACCTTCGCTATCTTTTGTTGCTTCTATTAAAGGTGCAAGTAAAAAACCTCGTAGCTTGTGGGAAAAAGTGAAATGCTTTATACGGAAACGAATAATTGGACTCGTCAGAGGAATTTCCATATTGCAAGGTTGATATCTGGACCAAGATTTTTGTTTCTTTTAGCCCAAGATTTTGAAAGTCATACCCATTTAATATTCGTTAATAAAAAGGACCTTACGAGTAAAAGATTAATCTTTATTAATTTCCTATAGCGTCTCCTGTTCAAGTTCTTCAAAAAGCTTGTGAGACTGCCATTACAGTGGACAACAACTACTGTACCCTTTGTCATATGTCTGCCGTGGCCAAAAGAGTGCTACTCAGTCCTGGAACATCGACTCAATACCGATCTTAACCAATCAACTTTTTTTGCACCAGCCTGATGCTTTGAAAAAAGACCTCACATTATCTTCTTAGATTGTCCAACTGACTCAGCAATTAAAGACACCGAACGTTTCGTTATCGCTTCCACGTTTGGCTTTATAGTTGCTGGAAATGGACAAACATTTTGCTCCAAAAATCATTTATGCCAAGCAAGCAAAAATGCTTCATATGGGTATCGCTTAACCCACATGTGATCATTGTAAAGTCAGGGCATCTTCAGATAAAGTCAGATTGTTGTGTACTTCGGCCTGGCGGGACCTTTGGCGCTGGAAACGCCTTTTTGTTTCAGAGGCAACATTAATATCTTTTAGTGGTCGCAGATGGAAAGCATGGACTTAGACTATTTATGGTATCGGTTGGATGCATCCTGCCATCCATCCAGATGGCGCGTCGTGCCATTCAGCCTGCGCTATAATCGACGATTTGGTTATACAGTTAGGTAAATGAGCTATCAGCTAACTCAATGATCTCAATTGGTCACATCAGAGTTGCCATTTCCCCTATAAATTTTTTTATGTGGATTGCCATAATGACCCGATGTTAACGATTAACTAACCATACAGGACCTTGAGCCGAATATCGTGTCAGCTCTTGATGAGAGAGAGCTAGAAACCGCCAATAAGGTCTTATTGGGAAATATTTGGTTAATATAGAATGGAATTATGTTCCATAAATATCGAGAATTTGTATGGCTTTTATATTTTGAGTTTTTGAAATTAAGCTAAGATTTGGACCACCCTTTATTAGGCAGCCACTCGTTTTTACTGTACCCGCTTTTTGAAAAACAATATTGTAGTAAGCATTTCAGCATCATGATCACCGGGTGCTCATGCCTTATTTCTTTTTTTTAGTAAACTAGTGTAGTTTTTGCCCAAGCGAAAAAACAATTCAGAAGAAATACGAAGAAGTTTTTGCTCGGAAACGGAAAACTTCCTTTAGGAAGACCTCTCTGTGTTCCTTGCTTAGTTGGACAAAAGCTCATTTTCGAGCCCAAACTTGCTGGTGGTAATACAAGGAACAACTAGCCAATGATAAGCATAATGGGAAAACCAGACAGCGAGAGAAAAGAGAGAGAGAGGGAGATGTAGAAAAATAGCTGCTAATTTAGGAAATTAATTTTCACATATTGTTAGATTAAATTCTCTCTAGATTTTGATGAAAGTTAATTTTGTTTGTACGAGTAGATATTTCTCATGAGATTGCATTTACTGAAGATAATTGAAATAATTTTTCTATCTAGCATTATAGTACATATACATACGTACACATACTCATATGCGTATACGGGTATTTGTATTGTTTGGCATACATACATACATACATCTTGGGTTGTTCTATGTAGTAGTTGTTGTTTCATTTATTTTTGTTCTAGGTTTACTTTGCGTATTGTTGATACAATTAATTACATCTAAGGTTAGCAATACAACATACAACATATTTATCACGAACCTCTTCTTCGTCAGTTTCTACATTTATTAACTAGGACTAAATTAAATTAATATATATATATTACTTTACTTTAGTCTAGGCAGGTACATACATACAAATATACATATTTTTATATATATGTGCTTATCTACCATTTGAGGAGAAGGAACTTTGAAGGTAAGCTAAGTCTAAGGGATTTACCAAGGTAGTACGACATTAATATTTCTTTTATTCAAAAGTTGGTTAAAAAGTTTTTGGAGCAGGAATATATACTTATATAAAAGGGGTTATTTTCACTTTTGAGGCCCCGAAAGTTATGTATCTGTTCTTAATGCAAATGTTATATTTTTGATTTAATGAATGGAATCACTCACTGATCCATCCACGGTGGCCTAATAATGGTTTGATAAATATTGTATCTCACCCAAAGAAGAAAGGGGCAACCTAAGTCTAACTTGCCATCTGGAAGACACATATGTTTTTTGTCATTTGGGTTAAGCATAAATGAACTAGATACGATTTTTTCCAAAGATTTTATTAAGGAATTGCGCAGAGTTCCCGAACGCAAAAAGAAGACTGGCTCTAAGATAAAGCAGTTATGCTAAATACTTAGTAGGGGCATAAATACTGTTACAACATTGAACACACCAATTTCAATAGTAGAATTGAACATACCCCGTTAATGTCATATAAGTCTTGAAAGCTAACCTCAATAGCGTTAGTCTGCAACGGGATTTTAAAATTGTTTCAATTTTCATCATGGATTGGTCAGATAAAGAGAACCGTATCGCTGTAATAGCGCTTTTAAAGTGTGAAATGAAAAAAAGCGATATTTTCCAAACGCTCCGGCCACTAGGGATAAGCCGCATGTTCGTCTACCGATGCATAAAACAGTTTGAGGAGACTGGAGATGTAAAAGACCGCCACCGGTCGGGCTGCCCACTCTCTGTTCGAACACCGCATGTCATCAGTGCCGTTAAATCGAGAATTCACAGAAATCCGCTCCGAAAACAGATCATGGCCCGTGAGATGAATATTACGCAAAAGTACATGAGTCGAATCATTAAAAAAGACTTGGGGCTTTCAAACGAAGTAACGGACATTTATTGACTGCAGCTTTAAAAAAAAATAGGATTGTAAAATGCAAACGTCTTTTGGTGAAGCACCCTGATAACTTGCACAAATTTTGTTCACCGATGAAAAAAATTTTACATTTCAAAATGATGATGAAGCAAAATGATAGAGTGTATGCGCGGTCATCTATGGAAGCATCTGAACTGATCCGAAGGGTGGAGAAGGGTCATCACCCTGCTTCAGTCATGGTTTGGTAGGGTGTCTCTTATGATGGGGTCATTGACCTGCATTTCTGCCAACAAGGAGTCAAAACATCTGCCAAAGTTTACCAATAAACCGTTTTTGAAGCGGCTGTGAAGCCTTTTACAATTCCCTGTTCCAAAACCAGCCATGGACTTTCCAGCAGGATTCTGCGCGGGCCCATAAGGCGAACAAGGAGTCAAAACATCAGCCAAAGTTTACCAAGAAACCGTTTTCGAAGCTGTTGTGAAGCCTCTTTACAATTCCCTGTTCCAAAACCAGCCATGGACTTTCAAGCAGGATTATACGCGGGCCCTTAAGGCTAAAACGTCCCAGGCCTGGCTTTGAAACAATTTGCCAGCGTTCATTTCCTCTGAAGAATGGCCCTCAGGCAGTCCAGATTTGAACCCATTGGATTACAAATTGTAGACCGTTTTAGAGGACAAGGTTTGTCACAAAAGATACCCCAACATTGGATCTATTAAGACTTCTTTGGTTCGAGCTGTGGCCAATTTTTCAATGGATGAGGTTTGTGCAGCTATTGACGATTGGCCAGTGTGACTTAAGGCGTGTGTAAAGGTAAAAGGCGGACATTTCGAATAAGTATATTCTTTTTGGATACAATATACATCAATAAATATATTAACAAATATTTGGTACAAAAACATTCAGTACTTGTTATTTTACAGCATAAAACGTGTATAACAGTATTTATGTCCCTACTAAGTAAATAACAATAGTTAGGCAAGTCGTAAGCAGTACAGGGATTAAAGTATTTATTGCTGTTGAAATAAGAGTCAGAAATTTTAAGAGCATGTTATAGGATTGTGAAATGCGTTTAACTGACAGCAGAAGTCAAATAATTGTTTCGTAAAATATCACAAATAAATGCGTTTAAAGATGCATTTTAGTACGTGTTGGACTATAGCGTCAGGAAACTATATTAAGTTCAACTGTCTAATATCATAGATAAAGATTTTGCCATTGGAGCTCTTATACTTCCTTTGATTGAACCCCTTACTAGTTTTCCCTTGGGAAGCTTTGGCATCAGATACAAGAGTATAGTCTAACATACTTCTAAAATTTAGGCACTCAATATTCGACTCGTTAGCAAACAGGATTTCCGCATTTGGGCAAATGAAAATCCACGAGTGATTGTTGAAAAGCCGATGCAAAGAGTGACTGTTTGATTTGGTTTAAAAGCGGGCGTCGTAATCAGGCCGCGCTTCTTTTAAACTGAGGTCGGCCAAGCAGATACCGTAAATGGTGTTCGCTATCGCGAGATGATAACGGAATTATTGGGGCCAGAAGTTAAGCATTAAGACATGGGGACGATATGTGGTTCCAACATGATGATGCCCCCTTGCCGCACAGCCAACGAAACAATGGCTCATTTGCGCGACAAGGTCCGCGTGGGCTCACGTCATGGCGATGTTAATTGGCTGCCACAATTATGTGACTTGACACCGTTAGACTTCTTTCTTTGGGGATATTAAAAAGAAAAAGGGTTCGTTTATTATCCAGGAAGATAATAAATAATTCGGTGACATTAAACCTCCATTATATCTCAGAGTCATTGAAAATATGGACCATCGGGTAGAGGTTTTGTCACCGAAGGCGTGTAGAGCATTTGGCCGATATTTTGTTTAATAATTATCATATTATCTATCTATGACATATTTCTTTGGTTCATAATTGTTTGGTTTAATTTTCAATTAACATCGTGCGACCACCCTTCATATGGTCAAGCTTTGGTAAGGTTGTTTATAAGTTGTTTGTAAAACACCATGCGAAAGTTCAGCAAGATTTGATTTAATTTGTGCCTTCTAGAGCGTTACGACTTGAAATCCAGAGGCATATTTATATGAAATCAATTTCAAAATGTAGACCGATAAGGCTCAAGAATAAAAGGTTGGGTATATGACACTCGCGACGCGGTATGTTAAATATGTTTTTATATGGTGCTCGTTGAATGTTAGGATCATAAGCCGGGCGTGGACTTCATAACAGATATTTCTCAAACAATGCACCAATATTGTAACATATCATGTGAATTTTGTCTAAAAGCGGTTCGACTTAGTACTGGGGCTATTCGATAACATGGAGCGATGACTACGAATTTCAATTGCGTTGGTTAGTGAGTTCTCATAACGTTCTATAGTGAATTTTAATATATGTGGATTTCCGAAACGTCTTCTAGAGCTGCTGGTTCGAAAAGCGGGCAGGGCCTTTGTATTGTATGAACATGTTGGCCAATATTGATAGAATTTTTTTTTTATTTTTTAATATGTTTCGTGCTCGGTGCAAACCTTAACAATATCGAAGTATAATCAATATCGGTTTACCCCTACGGTAAATAACGGTAACAATGATAGATGCACAGACAAACGTACGGACAGACAAATATCGCTCAATGACACCTGCTGGTTTTTTTAAATCGATCGGCATAACGTCATTCTTTTTTTCTTTTAGGTGTTACAAACATCTGTTTTAAGTCATAACGCCCTGTCGGGTTTAACGAAACGTTGCAAAATGTAAGATAAACCCAAATTGGCTGCGTCTGACTGTAGACTTGAAAAAGATGGGACAGACGATCCTGTTGCCTATCCTAAGTTAATTTTCAGAAACTTTATGAAAAAATTTAATCTTATTAAAAACGTTGGGCAGATACCTATAAGTACTTACTTACTTAAGTCCCACAACATCTTATTAAGGAACAAGGGGAAACTTTTCTCAAAATCAGTGAGCTGTGTACAATTCAATTCTTATACTCACTGACCGGAACCTACCGTGTAATGCATCTAATCAAATTTTATCAATTATTTGGATTATGTAAAAAATTATTCTATTCGATTATCCGGAAATAATTGTATAGGCCCCTCTAATATTTTGCAAATTGATATATGGAGTTCCAATCGTAATGTTTTCAAAAAATTGGGAATCGATTTTTGCCAAGGGCTATATGATTAACTAGGCGACCTTGAGGAGGCTCTGTTTAAAGTCAGAACACCCTGTTGGGTATAACGAAACATTGCAAAACATACGTTGTATGAGTGGTCTTCTCTATTTAAATATTATCAATTATTTGGATTATTGATAACATTACTCTTTTCGATAATACGAAAATAATTGTCTGGGCCCCTCTTTTCACAGCGAATTGATCAATGGAGTTTCTAACTTTATGTTTTCTAAAATTTTAAACTCGATTGTTTTGCCTAGGGCTCTATGAAAAACCAGGTGAGTCAGGGCCAATAGTCTATTATGAGTCCTTTTCTTTCTGAAAATAAGGACACATGACAATTGTTGGATATGTACGTTAACTTCAAACGTTTTATTGCTTGAATTGCAGTTACCGGCGGACTTATAATACCAGGGTTGCTATATAAATTTCCATATGACATTTCCATTTGAAAGTTTGACATTTTTAGCATAAACGTACTCAGAATGTTTTGACGTTCGGTCTTCATTTGTGTTGTTAACAGTGACTTAAAAATCATGTTGGCAAAAAAATAACTCGTGAACATTTTCGTGCGATCATTTTGCACAACTATCGATGTGGATTATCAGGACAAGAGTGCATCGATGACTTTAAATCTTTGTATGGCGATGAAACACCATTTTATAGCACTGTGAAAAACTGGTTTAATGAATTAAATCGTGGCCGAAGCTCGTAAAAATACGAAAGTTGTCCAAAAACGGCCGTTGTGCAAGAGAACTTTAATGTCATGCGTGAACTGATAATGCAAGATCGTCATGTGACATAGAGGCATCCATGGGCATTTCTTCCACCAGCATAAATTGGATATCGCACGAACACCGGTCCGCAAAAAAGGTTTGTTATCGTTGGATCCCGCAC
Organism: Hydrotaea diabolus; assembly: GCA_963513945.1. Classification (NCBI taxonomy): domain Eukaryota; kingdom Metazoa; phylum Arthropoda; class Insecta; order Diptera; family Muscidae; genus Hydrotaea; species Hydrotaea diabolus. The sequence continues at coordinate 128,604,747 of OY740717.1, forward strand.
AATTTGACAATCGCTCAAAAAAAGGCTCTTGTCGGTCAACGATTTTTTCGCCAGAAAATGCTGTTGAAGTGTACAAAAACCTTGTTTTGGAGGTGCCTTGTTCGGAGTGGAAAAAGTGCTTCGACAATTGGTTTGAGCGCATGCAAAAGTGTATAAATCAGGCTGGAGAATACTTTGAAAAACAATAAAACCATTTTTGATGATAAATATTCGCATTTTCATTATTAGGCTAGAAATGTATAAAGTATAGCAGCCCTCGCATGTCCCTAGCAGTACACCAATTCTTTTTTAGAACCAACTTGAGCTACTTTGGAAATTTGCGATATCTCTTTATGGACGTACGTTCAGCAAGTTTTGCAGGGCGGCAGTACGAGTACACAAATCAACGCGTTTCTCTACCGCTTCTTAAAATTTCCAATTTCGACTTTAGATAAAACATTGCACAATATAAGGGCTCAATGCTAAAAAATAAGCATTGCCTGCTTCTGGGCTTACTGGGCGGCAGTACGAGTACACAAACCAACGCGTTTCTCTACCGAAGAGGGCATGCAAATCTTAATGTCCAACACGCCGATAAGACTTTTCATAGGATAGTGGTAAAAAATACCCTTTGGTCAATGCGCTTCTTAAAATTTCCATTTTCGTTTTTATATAAAATATTGCACAATATTAGGGCTCAATGCTAAAAAAATAAGCATTGCCTACTTCTGGGCTTACAGGGCGGCAGTACGAGTACACAAACCAACGCGTTTCTCTACCGAAGGAGGCATGCAACTCTTAATGTCCAACACGCCGATAAGATTTTTCAAAGGATATTGGTAAAAAATACCCCTTGGTCAATGCGCTTCCTAAAATTTCCATTTTCGATTTTAGATCAAACATTGCACAATATTAGGGCTCAATGCTAAAAAGATAAGCATTGCCTACTTCTGGGCTTACAGGGCGGCAGTACGAGTACACAAACCAACGCGTTTCTTTACTGAAGGGGGCATGCAAATCTGAATGTCCAACACGCCGATAAGACTTTTCATAGGATAGTGGTATAAAATACCCTTTGGTCAATGCGCTTCTTAAAATTTCCATTTTCGATTTTAGACAATAAATTGCACAATAAGCATTGCCTACTCCTGGCCTTACTGTTTCATTTCTCGTACTTCTATACCGCAATTGTTTACGATTATTTGCAGCATAGCTTAATATCTACTATGGTTGAGGAGAACTAAAAACTAACATAGAACACAGAATTTGACGATTTTTCTATTTTGGGGATTTTAAGTTCATTTTTTTGTCGTTTTTTTTTTAAGTTTGGATTAGGGATATACACACATACACATACAAATAAACATGGAATGCAATTGAAATATGCATTGAATATGTCACGGGTTGTTGCTGCTGTTTTAGTTCTTTTTTTTGGATTTATAGTTTGGTTGGATATTATAAAACGATAAGTTATGTATTTTTTGTATATAATATTTATACGTTCATTAGGATCAGGCTTTTCTAAGTGATTAAAAAAAATTGAAAGCATGAAATGGTTTTCAATGCAAAAGAACCAATAAAAACAAACAACTGATAAAAAAAACCGAATAACTTTAAGTACAATTATGACAGAAACGAACGAAATATAGTCCATCAAATTGGGGGTAATTCAAAAACCAGCTCTGCTCCCCGATTTCATTTGACTTTGTGTGTGTATGTTTGATTGCTAATATTGGCCAAACACACTCACACACACACACCCAGCCATAGAGACATACTTATATGTGTATGTTGGGCAAGTCAAATAATTTGATGGATTATACTTATTTGGAGAAAACAAAATCAATTTTCCAAAAAAAGTAAAAAAAATAATACATGTTGGATATTTAAATGAAGTCATCAAAGGAAAAAACATCAGTTTGTTAGAGATCCAACGAAAAAAAAGAAAATGATTGGTTTGGAAATTAAAATTTCTGGTTTGAGTTCAATAAAAATGAAAAGTTCTGAGTGTGCGTGTGTGTGGATGTAGTTGCATGTAGTATTTAAAAGTGCCGAGTGAATGTAGGGTGCGCTTTGTATGCATGTGTGCTGTGTCCTTATGTATAGATGTCTATAGAGAAAAACAGATGATGTATAGGAAAGTGTGCATGTACGAGTATGTGAGTGGTATGGTCCTGTTGTTTTCGTTTTAATTGAGGCCTATTTGGTTTTTCGATTGTTTTCATTATTGCGGAGACAATCAGTCGTTGATGAGGATTTTTTTTTATTTTTTCAAATGTACCATTTACATATTTTATGAGATGTTTTTTTTCTGGGTGGTGGTATTTGTGATTATATTTTGAAAATCATATGTTGTTATCAATTGTCTATAGCCAGGCTGGATGTTGTTTGTCGTTGAAAGGAGAAAATTATGAACAAAGATGAAAAATGCTTTGATTTATATCGTAAAACTGGAGAGAACATTACTAACCAACTCTTTTCACTAAGCAGTTAATCAAGTAAATTAGTTTTGAAGTCCAAATATAAACCAAGTAATTTATTAAAAACTAGTTTAAAAACTGCTGCAACTCCTGTTTAATAATAATACTGTAATGCAGAAGATATCTGTATATACGCAAGGATGGGCTGATTTGTAAGGACAAACATTTGTCGATATTGTGCTGTCGATTTTTCAATAGCTTTTGGCATGAGGAAAAAAAGTTCTACTAAGGCAAAAAAAAATAGTTTTCAAGGCGTCCAAATTTCAATTTTTTGACTTTTTCTCAACTTTTAATTGTAAAGTTGTAAATAAATATTTTTTTTTTAAAAACTACCTTTCCAAGTAGACTAACAATACAAATATACATTGCCACATATAATACAATTTGACATATGAGCGCGTAAAAATAGAAATATGAGTAATAGAACCGTTAAGAATCGGACCAGTCGTATTTCTATTCTCAAAAGCTCATATGTTATATTGTAAGTGACAATGTATATTTGTAAGTCACCTTGGAAAGGTAATATTTTAAAAAAATATTCGTTTTTATTACCTTCTAAAAAAGTGTTGACAAATAAAAGTTGGGAAAAAGTATAAAAAATTTAAATTTTGGCACCTCCAAAAGGATTTTTTTTAATATGTCGTAGTGGAACTATTTTCCTCATGCCAAAAGCTATCGAAAAATCGTTTGGACAATATCGATTGATAAATCGCCCCATTCTCATGTTTACGGTAAACGAAATCCACCGGATTTAATTTTCAACTGGCCATTACTATTACTTTTTGACTGAAACATATTCTACAGACAATATATGTGTTTTTCCCGAGAATAACTTTAAAACTCTGGTGAAGATAAACCACGTTTTGCTAATTTGCAATTTAAACATCAAATTTAAATTATCTGGACATTCAGTTAATCCGTGTTTTATTCTTAGTTAGTTAATTCACGTTTTATTCTTAACTTAGCATATCAGATTTTATAGACGTTTCTTACGAACATAGATATTATGGCGATAATAAAAAATTGGGAATTAGCTTCATTTCTGTCTATAAAGTAAGCAATAATGGAAATAATTCATTATAATTATTAATTTGAATGCTTGGTACCATTTAACGATACTATGAACATCTAAATGGGATATTGAAGTTTTTCAAACAAATTTAATTTTATATGGTTTTATTGATATTATTGGATCTGCCCATTAGGAACCTAACAATAAGTGTTCGAGTCGTAAAGTCTACTTTCGTAATAAATCCAGCCAGGGATTTCTGGGCTATGCGGCTCTATGCGTGTTGCTGGCAGAATTTAAATTGATTTTTTCGAAAATGTAATGTTTACAGTTTTTAGTCATAGGTTTGAGAATTTTACGTCCAAACCGCTTAAACCAAGCAATATAGAGCCAGGGAACCTCCACAGTTATTTATCGACCTGATTGCAATGGTTTTTATTTTGTAGAGTACAGAACTTTAGATTTGAAGAAGGGAAACCCCAAGAAGGATAGAGAGAAGAAATCTTGAGTAGCAGTGTTGGTTATACTCCACAAGGCGGTACTATACGAACAATTTAGTTGGCTTTGCGTGTGCACATATTTTAAAAGTATAAGCCAGGTTTATGCCAGGTTTATGCCAGGTTAGCCCACGAAATAATGGGAGAAACCTTTTTATGTAACCATAACGATAGATTTTTTTTAAACCTTTAATTTTAGCCTCGTCCTGTAAAATATACAATTCTACACCACCAGGATCTAAGATATTATGTGTTCATTTCTCTATAGTCTTGAAGTGATTGTATAAGTAGTACCTATTAAAAAATGTAGCTCATATCGGGTAATTCAAAGATTTGATGTCTTGAGCTACATCCTTAATAGGAATTAATGAGTCTCTAAAAACGTTTTCATTTCTGCTAAACTAGGGACACTAAACATCAGCCGCAAGGTTTTCGATTCAACTCTAAGGATTTATTTAAGATTTCTCAAACTTGTCTATCTGAGCACTATATAACCAGTTAGGACTTCTGTATCAGAACCATGTATTCGGGGCCCTGTTTCGAATTTTCATAAAGTAGCCACTAAAATATATGCCCCTAAAGCTACATCTGAGTTTACTATCACAAAAAAAATTGAATTAAAATGGTTGTCTCTGCAAGTTGCTTTAGTGGAATGTGATATCATCGGCTCAACAGTTAAAATATCCACGTTTGCTAAATAATTTTTTAAATTTTTTGCAATTCAAATTTGAAATAAAGAAATTACAAAAGTAGCCTTCCACATTTGAAACTGGGTGTAATTTTAGTTAGAAGCACTTATCGAAGGTACTTTGAATGCAGGGGAATAGTGGGAGTTTCACAAGGTATCACCCAATTATTTTAGACTCTATTAAATGGTTGCTGTTAATCGACATCGAATGGAAGTGACTGGTATAGGATAAGAATACTTATCGAAGGTACCACGAGTAGGAGGAGGATATTGGGGGCTTCTCAAGATCTTACCAAGACCATAGGGTATTCGTTGGAATGTCTGCACGGACAAGCCTTAATACATGGTTGCCGGTCTTCGACATCGTATGAAAGTGGCAGGGATAGGTCTTGCTTGGATAAGATAACTTATCGAAGATACCACAGGTTGGTGGGGGAGGGGTGATTATAGAGGCTTCTCAAGATCTCACCCAATTATTTTAAACCTTAGGGTATGTCGCCAAGGCCAAGTTGTCGGTCTTCGGCATCTTATGGAAGTGGCAGTGATAGGTCTTGCTTGGATAAGAACACTTATCGAAGATACCACAGGTGGATTATAGAGGCTTCTCAAGATCTCACCCAATTATTTTAAACCTTAGGGTATTCGTTGGAATGTCGCCCCGGCCAAGCCTTAATACATAGTTGCCGTTCTTCGACATCGAATGGAAGTGGTAGGGATAGGTCTAGCTCTGAGCGTTGAGAAACCCATAAACATGTACAAATCTTAACACTTGTGTCCGTATAAACTCGTATGTGTATACCATCTTACGACAAATGTCTGTAATTTTGGACAAATCGTCTCGAGTCCCATGTCATGGAATGAACTTCATGTTAGTGTGGAGTTGCATCACAACCTAATGCTGAGAGCATTATATCAGTAAGAGGTGTTAGATAGTGCTCGATCATTGACCAATGGGGAAGTTATGTTCATATAATATCGACAATTACAGGATTGACCCTGAGCTGTCATACAGAGGCGCTGCCCGTCGCATATTTGCGTCCTCTAGTACGATAGCGCACCATGGCTTAATCTTTTACAGAGAGAATCATGTAAACATACTGCTGCTAAGACAAGGACCAGATATGTTATTTATGATTACGGCTATGCCGAATTTTATGTGCGTGAATTCGCTTTTGACGTGGTTAATTTTTAGGCTTGGAACATGAGTCCGATCCCAATCTCACACATTTTGATTCAACATTTGAAATCGTAGACAGGCATGATTTAGTATGCCCTGTGGCACTTTCGTTTGACAACAACCGCCGTTTTTGGGTCCCTCGGTCTATCAGTCCGATTCTTATCTCAGCCAAACTTCAAAATAAATCCATATATGGATTGGCAGTAAAATTTGCTTCGATTTGGGTTCCCATATTTTTGTATTAACTGCTGATCGCTGGTTTTTAATATACAGGGTGGAGCGCTGAAATTTGCTTTTATGCACTGCAGGCGGCACTGTTGGTCGCAGACAGTAAAGAGTATGCGTGGCTTATAGTAGCTGACAGGAGATTTTTATTCGTCTTCCTTTCAGTTGTCATCATGCATTGGACACGTGAGGAGAGGTCATTTTGTGCTGAAGCGTATTTTTCAAATGCTCACTCGTTCATTGCAGTGCAGCGTGCTTTTTGTTTAGGATTCTCTGTTCCCCACACGGACGTGTTCCTGGACGGCAATCAATTGTAAATTGGGTAACTTCATTAAGAACAGCAGGGCGTGCATCATGTGTACGAAGGGAATCTGAGAGAAGGATTACATCATCACAAAACATCGAGAGAGCTAGAGCAGCAGTACTGCAATCTCTGAAACGCTCTGCTGGTAATCACTTGCTCTTGGTATTTCTAGACTTTCTCTCCACTGGATTCTTCATGATGAACTGAATTTTCACCCGTATAAAATATGCGTGGTCCAACAATTGTCAGTATGGGACTATTTGACACGGCGGACCTCTTGTGAAGACATTCTTCCAACTATACCCAGTGACGCAATTGTGTTCTTTTCTGATGAGGCACATTTTCACCTCAGTGGGTGTGTAAACAAACAAAATATACGGTACTGGAGTAAAACAAACCCTAGAGACCTCTGCATTCGGACCGCGTCACTGTGTTGTGCGCCATATCACGAGTAGGCATCATTGGCCCTTACTTTTTCCAGGATAACGGTATTGTTGTGACTGTGAACTCATCACGTGTCCAATGCATGATGGTAACTGAAAGGCAGACGAATACAAATTAGCCAATATAAACCACGCACACTCTCCACTCTCTTCGACAATTACTACACTCCACCCTGTACAGCAATATTTCTGAATCCTAGTAGAGGTGAAAAAACAAACCGTATTTTAAAACTTTCGTGAGTAAATAAGGCAATGCTTGTAATTTAACAACAGAGGCATATACGGGGATTTGACCAAATTTTTTGGTCGAATAAAAGTATTAAAATTGTAATAACATTTTCTATATCTCGCTTAAGACCGGTTTCACAAAAGCGAAATGTTTTGTATAGGAAGTGTAAAACTGTCCTAGTACAGAAAATCTTTGAAGGTGCAGATAGCCGTCAGCACAGAATGGCTTTATATCTTAGGTTTATTGATGGGCTTGTCTTAAAGGAGAACACACCAAAACCCTTTACAGAAAGGTCATATACTCCAAACTAGTAACGAAAATATATTCAGTGTCATTTGGTTGTTTGAAGACCTTTTCTTTGATCTTTCACTATGTTTACTCAAGATACCTTCCAAAAAGGATGGATTTCAGTTGAATCGAACTTATTTTATCATCAAAAGTTTCTTTCACATTGTCGACGTGTCATAGTTATGAGCTACGCTTCAATCACTATACATATAAATAATATAAAAGAATAGGATGTATTGTCACAGATAAGATGGCTATATCGTCTCAGACTAATGGTTTTTTCTAACTTAAATTATAATTTTCACGAAAATTTCAGTAGTATTATCTTTATAGTCAAATTATTTTTAAAAAAAATGTAAACCCAAAACTATTTAAAAATAATAAAAACTTCCTGTAAGTGGCTATTATATTCAAGATTATTAGCGTCTAAATTTAAGTGGAATTTTCGCTGATTCATGGATTTTAATAGATGTAGATTAGTTTCAGGCTAAACCTGAAATTCGATTAGTTTGTTTGAAAAATAAAACGTTGCTATTTGCCCTAAGTGAATAACTGCCCCCAGCTTTAGTTCATAGAAAAAATCCCTCTCAAGGACAAACAACATTCCAACCAATTGCTTCTTAGATGGGCCATCAATATATTTGGAATTAATAAATGTGAATGAAATTAATGGTTTGAATTTCAAATGACTTTTTAAATTGATCGTTTTGATTACAAATGATTTCGAGTGCTTCGAAAAGGAGTTGACAAAAAATGGAAAGTGATGATTTTAAGTTTATTTTAGTGATACCCTTTTATTTCATTTGCATCTCGATCTAGGAATTAAATAGTTAATGTTGGTTTGAACGGGTGATTCACAAAATATATGGAAACATCTAAACACTCAGGTGTTTTATTTATTCATTTTTTTTTGAATTTATATAGAAAAGAAATGAAAATAACTTACGAAACAAGACAAACTTACCCCTGTTGTTGTAGTTTAAACGAAATTGAAATTGAATTATAACGATTTACTTTTTGTACCTGTTTAGGCGTCGTGTTGGGGGGGTTTTAATTTTTTCTTTTTGTTTTGTTGGTGGTGGTAGTTGTGAAAATTGAAGTTGGGAAGCGCGGGGGGTGTTGAGACTTGGACGAAATTTTCGCTTTGCCAACAAACAGTAAATGATAATTTGCATTTTTCAATTATAAAAGCCAAGGGGGTTTCTTTTGAATCTTTTTTTGCACAAAGAAATTCCAAGAAAAGAAACACTTTGTCGTAGACGGGGTTTGGGGGGGTTGTTGGTGCCCTTCGCTTTTATAATTGCCAAACGAAATTAAACATTGTGTAAAATGGAGCACTGTTTGCTTCGTTGGTTGTCTTGATACTTTTTATAAAAATTGGCGCGATCATTTTATGCATTTTTCATTTTTGGTATTTTTGGCTTTGTTTTTGTATTATTTGAAAGGGATTTCATTTCATTTTGGAGTTTCAAATAATAGAATGTTTTACCATTTTTGTGCGTGAATTGTTTACAAAAAACGTCTGCCCAGTATTCGCATATCAACCTTTGCCCAGTGCAAGAACTTAGTTCTGGGCAGAAGCAACGACGACTTCAATGTTTCTGTACTAAGAACTTGCTTTCATTGTTTCCAAAAACTGGCGTGGTCAAGGTTATTCACGTATGCTTCATTCAAATGGCTAATTAAAATTTATATATACTTTATGTAATGAAAACATACATATACATAAATTTTTTCATAGTTGTGTTGTCAATACAGGCTTGGTTTTGGTATTTTGTATTTCAAAAAGAAACAATAAAATTACAAAAAAAAACTCACAAAATATTAAAAATAAAATCGGCAAACATTTTAACTTAATTAAAATCAACAAAAGTTGAAAAATTGTGTAATGTTTCAATGTTGTCAGAGTTAAGAGTTTTCAACTGTTTGATATCGATAGAAAAACGTTGTAAGTAAACAATAAAATATCCACAGAGAAACAAAAACTAGAACGGAAAATTTAATAAAAACCTAAAAACGTTTTAAACATAAATTGCGACTGCGAAAAACCTTAACAAAAACCTACTTCCTTTTTTATTCTCGTTTTTGCAAAGCACAATTAAATACGAGTATGATTTTGTTTTAGCACTTTTTTTAATTTAGCGATTTACCTCTAGCTTTAAACATTTAGGGAATTTTTTTTAATTTAGTTTCCTTTTTTTGAAGCTAAGGGAAAACATTTATCATATATTGCATATTGTTTGCTATAAATATTCCGTGTACTGTTTTTCTTCTTTTTGATGGTTATTTTATAGTAAATTGTTGTATATCTGAAAATGTTATGAATATGAAGCATTTATGTTGGGATGAAATAACTAAAATATTTATTATGTTCTGCATGATCAACTAAAAGAGCAATTTTTTTTTTTCAATTTTTTTGTTGTAATAAATAGTATGTAGTATGTATACAGGATGTATGTATGTATGCATGTTGGCATGAGAATATGATTATATGAGATATGGTTTATGGCATGCAATAAATATTTCAATAAATAGAAATATGCTATAGCGAGAAAAAATGAAAAAAAAGAATTTCAAAAATAACGAAATATTTAATTAATAAAAATATGTTATTCAAATGGATAGAACTAAATAGAAAAAAAATCAGACGGTATGATGCGGTGCAAAAACGCGAGGCAGTTTAATTTATTTTATCGCGGTGGGAGGTTGATTTGAATTGGTCCCCCACCCGTTCAAATGAGAACCTTCGATGTCATTTGAAGTAAAGACTACTGGAAATATTTTGTGCAAACTGTGTCAAGCACAATCTTCAAATGAAAGATTCAAATGATAGGATATTTTGTGTTTATTCTTCAAAACCAGTTAAATAGGGGAAGGTATTATATAATACTCCACACCAGAAATCTTTAAAAAATGTAAGTCAATTGGTTTGATTGGTTTATTAAGGCTTTAAATAACATAAAGTATAAATTAAAAGGCGCCTTACAATTAGGTCCATATTTAAAAGTGTCCTTTAGTTTATTTTTCACTAGCTATATTTTTTTGACAGATCTATGTTTTTAAATTTTAACAGACGTAAGCTAGAAAGTGTATAATTTTCCAATATGAATTCTATCCTCTTGGCCCTTACAGCCTACAACATTACCATGATTAGGATTGCAACAAAATTGGAGGAACACTGATCAAAGCGATTAGAGAAAAGTAACAAGCAGGCTATTTAGCTACACACAGAGAAAAAATTAGTCGAAAGTCGGTTGGAACTAGTAAAATTCCGTTGCAATAATCAAATGTTAATAATCGTTATGGATTTTCGGTTGAACATACCATAAGATGATAAATATGATCATCGTATTGTCGACGCCACTAATTGTCGGTCATACCAAAAAAAAACATAAAATGTATTTAGTTGTCATTACTGGCGATTGCGGCAAACAATAGGTTTGCTAAAAATTTGTTGTTGTAACCGAATTTTGGTGATAAGAGCTAAACTTTTAATATGACCAAAGGCGAAAATAGTCCCATTAGAACTGCTTTAAAGAAATCGTTTAATACAATTTTTTTTTAGTAAAAATCTTTCATCTTATTTTCCCCAAATTCCTCGCCATGACCCTTCATAAACTTCCAGAACTGGGTGTCCGCCGGGAAGGTAGTCTTGATAATTCATATTTGGCAGTGGTGAGGTAGGGACGTGGCAAATTTTTTAAGGAAAAATATTCGATAAATCGTTAAACATTTTATCAAAATCAATCATCGATTACTGCGACGATGAGAAAGTTACGTGCATTTTTTGGGAGAAACAACGTGCCAACAAAACGCAGTATTTATCGTGTAGTGAATGATTTCGAAGAAAGAGGATCTGTAGCTGATAGGCCCGAGAATGGGCCACAACGGCTGAAAACATAACTGATGCTCAAGAAAGTGTTCAATCAAAACAATCCATCAACCTCAATTCGACGACGTGCTGAATGTAGGGATCGAACTTGTGAGGCTAACAGAGGCGGAAATTTATCTGATATTGTATTCCATACATAATTGCCGACATTAAGTAAAACATTTATCATCTATCTATTCTCTTTCATTTAATCAAAAATTATAAACAAACGATGTAAAGGGTGTTTTTTATTGAGGTATATAACTTCGAATTGAAATAAAACACAAGAAAATCGTTTTAATGTCCATCAATTTGGCTTTATTGGAAGGATAATTTTATGCCATTAATGTTTAAATATGATTTCGGGCATGTGGCCGCCGCGGCTGGCTCGAATAAAGCCAATTCTACAGGTCAAATTTTCAACCACTTTTTCGAGCATATGGGGCCGTATGTTGGCAATAACGCCACGAATGTTGGCTTCCAAGTCCCCTAACGTGTTTCTGGTTTGTTGGCGTAGACGAGCGACTTCACATATCCCCAAAGAAAATAATCCAATGGTGTCAAATCACACGATCTTGGTGGCCAATTGACAGGTCCATTCCGCGAAATTATGCGCTCATCGAATGTTTCCTTCAATAATTCGATTGTGACGTGCGCTGTGTGGCATGTAGCACCGTCTTGTTGGAACCACAACTCATCCACATTCATGCCATCCAATTCGGGAACAAAATAGTCGGTTATCATGGCTCTATACCGGTCTCCATTAACGGTAACTGACTCTCCAGCATTATTTCGGAAGAAGTATGGCCCAATGACTCCACCAGCCCATAGAGCACACCAAACAGTCAGTTTTTGTGGATTTAATGGCGTCTCAAGGGTCTCATGTGGATTCTCTTCACTCCAAATGCGGCAATTTTGCTTGTTGACGTAGCCATTCAACCAAAAATGAGCCTCATCACTGAACAAAATTTTGTGATGAAAAACAGCATCGAGATGAATCTCATTTTCGGCCCATTTTGCAAGCGTTGTTCTTTTGTCAACCTGTTCATGATGAAATGGCAAACCAAACTAAATATTAATCACTTGACAGCTGACAAAATGGCCGCCAGTTAAAAAAGTGATGCCAACTTAAAGTTCTATACCCCAATAAAAAACACCCTTTAGTATACCTTCCCGACTGACACCATGTATATCGCCATTTGCTATTTTAAATTTGAGCAAGAACGAATGTAAATAATGGCTTTTAGAGCGTCTGAAAATAAAATCGTAAATGTCTTTTGCATGGGCGCTTTTAAAATACATGGACCGATATGGGCCGCTTTCACCGCAATTAATTACACTGTGCGACAGCCACAATCGGTTTGGGATGAAACCACCGGGGAAAGTTATATCGGTCAAAAAAAGGTCATACGTGTCCCAGCGTTTCGTTGGGTCTCATCTAGGAATCGAGATATATCGATTTGAAGTTAGTAAGTATCGTATAGGGGAATTTGTCACGTTTTGGCTCTTTTGTTTGACATAACTTGAGAACCACTCGTCCGATTTAGCTGAAATAAATTTTAAAAAACCAAGAATTACAATTCCCTTAATCTGTTCATATATTATTTTCCTTTACAAGTAATAGTTTCCAAGTTAAAAATAAGCGCATGAAGAAAAAATTTTAATTTTTAGGCAAAAATAATTTTTTTTTTCATACATTTATTTATAATTGCGAAACTGTTGCTTAAGTAGGAAAACGGTTTAAGAACAGATTAGAGGAATTGTAATTCTTAATTTTTCTAAATTTGTTTCAGCTAAATCGGACGAGTGGTTCTCGAGTTATGTCAAACAAAAGAGCCTAAAACGTGACAAATTCCCCTATACGATACTTACTAACTTCAAATCGATATATCTCGATTCCTAGATGAGACCCAGCGAAACGCTGGAACACGTATGGCTTTTTTTTTACCAATATAACTTTCCCCGGTGGTTTCATTCCAAACCGATCACTCACCCTTACCATTTGTCGCAGAGTGTTATTGGTCACACATAATGGACCATGCGAAATTTTATCATGGAGTGAGTTAATACGTGCCCTAAAGAGCTGGATAACCTCAATTCGGAAAGAACCAAGGTCCGATGTAAATCTCCTTTTATGCTCAATACTAAAATTTAGCAAGATCAGGAGAAAATGGGGGATGTGGAGTGGCAGACCTTCAAAACGAAAGTGTCCTCTGTAAGGGAGTTAATTAGAGAGTCAATTATTGGTCCCAAATAATGTATCATCAACACTAATCAGAAATTTCCTTTCTTGAATTTCCGACGTTGGTTCGTGACTTCATATTATTCTTAAATGTAATTAAGTTTGGAACGGTGTTTAAAAACAATTAATACACCTAAGGCCATGTTGGAGACACAATGCATGCTTGATTGCATTAGACATTACTTTAGATTCGAATTTACACAGCTCGTGTAAATTCTATCTGATAAAATTCTAAAAAACGGATAATTGCATTAACACTTCAGGCGATGAGCTATATGTTTCACTCGAGATGCATTAATATCATATCGTATATAGGTTATTCACTTTGAAACTCTCTTTATTCACTTTAAAGCAAATGGAAGAAAATTACCTTTTTCTCATGGATCCAAATTATGGCGTTTGGAGGAATGGGAATGTTTGCTTTTCGATTATAATTATCTATTAATATCACAGTTCGAGACACTAAGAGAATTTCACTTCGGTTTATAATGTATAAAATACTTAGCGCGGTTTAAGTACCTTTGTGATAAGACTTATGGAACGACCTCTCTGTAAGAGTGTTGATTTTGTACTATTTCGAGGGCACATTTACGAGTACAAAGTTCAAGAAGAAAATATCTTAATGTGGTCTACATATATTCTTTCTACCTACGGCATATAATTTAACTAAATATGCTAAGGAGGTAGCGCTAGATTGGTGGGTGTCACATAAGTGTCATTTTCTGCTGCCTGTCCGCCTAAACGGTCATAAAGTGAATAGAGCAACAGCTGGGTGTTTCAGTGGTGATATTCAAAAATTCGCAGAATACACCTATTAGTACCTTGTTTGACTTCAGCATCGATCGTAAGACAATGAAAATTTCATCACTTTTTATTTACCTGCACAAAGGTCTTATTTTATGATTTTATAATTTTTTTGGTAATGTATTAAAACATTTTTTTTTATACCAGCGATATGACCATGACATTTGTCTATGACTTGTACATTATTGCTGTGCGTTTAAACTTTGAACTGGGCCATTGTGCTCAAATAAAGTCAATCGGAATAAAATCTTGAAAATTTGCTTTAACTTAAGTAAATTAATTTTTTTAACTATAAGTATGGCTTCGTGTGTCTGAGGACAAATTTTCGACATTTAATCTATAAGTCGATTCATTAAAAAAGGCTTGGGACTTGGGGCTTTCAAACGACGTACCGGACTTTTATTGACTGCAGCTTTAAAAAAATAGGATTGAAAACTGCAAACTTCTTTTGGTGAAGCATGCTGATAACTTCCACAGAAAAATTTTGTTCACCGATGAAAAAATTTTTATGGTCCAGGAAAAATTTAACAAGCAAACTAATAGAGTGTATGCGCGGTCAACTAAGGAAGCATCTGAACTGATCCCAAGGGTGGAAAAGGGTCATGGTTTGGTGGGGTGTCTCTTACGATGGGGCCTCTGACCTGCATTTCTAAGAACAAGGAGTCAAAACATCGGCCACAGTTTACCAAGAAACCGTTTTGGAAGCTGTTGTGAAGCCTCTTAACAATTCCCTGTTCCAAAACCAGCCATGGACTTTTCAACAGGATTCTGCGCCGAGGTTCGTGCAGCTCTTGACGATTGGCCAGTGCAACTTAAGGCGTATGTAAAGGCAAAAGGCGGACATTTCGAATAAGTCGATTTTTTTTGATACAATATACATCAATAAATATATTAAAAAATATTTGGTCCAAAAACATTCAGTACTTTTTATTTTACAGCTTAAAACGTGTTTAACAGTATTTATGTCCCTACTAAGTACATAAAGAAAAAATATTTTTCTCTTCCTTTTGGACATCATTGTTGTCCTAGCATATTTCATGTCATTTGACTTGTAGCAACTACCTCGAAGGACGTGACTAGATCCACGTAGAATTTTGTGACAATCAATGGTAAGTGTTCTTTTGAGGGTCTTACATCAATATTTCTAGATGTTGCAAAAGAAATGACAAATTTAGTGTTTACTTCATCCTATGGTGGGGAGTATAAAAAGAAAATAATTACGGTCAATCGAAAATTTCGAGAAATTCCATTGAAACAATTTGAATAAAAAGTCTAGAATTTCAATTACCGTGTCATTACAATTTACATAAATTATCAGTAATTGCTTCCTTTAAGCCTTGAAATAAGGGCTGGCGTATACGGGGGTTGCTGTATATATTTCTGGCCTAGGTAACACTAAGTGCTGCCTGGCGCCATCTGACATTTCCATTGGTAAGCTTGACATTTTTAGCATAAACTTACTCAGAACGTCGTTTTGACGTACGACCGTCATTTGTGTTGTTTACAGTGACTTGAAAAAATCAATTTGGCAAAAAATGGAATTAACTCATAAACATGTTCATGCGATCATTTTTCACAACTTTTGATGTGGATTATCACGACAAAAGAGCATCGATGAACTTTAATCTTTGTATGGCGATGAAGTTCCATCCTATTGCACTGTGAAAAACTGGTTTAATGAATTCAATCGTGGCCGAAACTCGCTCAAAGACGAAGGTCGTGAAATTCGTCCAAAATCGACTGTTGTGCCAGAGAACATTGATGCCGTGCGTGAACTGATAATGCAAAATCGTCATGTGACATACCGTTAGAAAGAGGCATCCTTGGGCATTTCTTCCACCAGCATACATTCGATATTGCATGAACACCTGGCCGTTAAAAAAGGTTTGTTCTCGTTGGATCCCACACAATTTGACAATCGCTCAAAAAAAGGCTCGTGTCGATTGGTGCGAAGAAATTTTGAAAAATTACGATCGCGATGCTTTAAAAGACGTTCATAGGACCGCCATAGGTGACGAATCATGGATCTATGCGTACGAGCTCGATACAAAACTGCCATCGACCGTGTGGGTCTTCGAAGACGAGCCAAATCAAACGAAAGTTGTTCGTGGAAGAAGCACTTCGAAGCAAATGGTCGCCTGTTTCTTAGGCAAAACTGGTCATGTGGCGACTGTTCCGCTTGGGCAACGTAGGACGGTCAATTCTGAGTCGTTCACCACAAATTGTTTGCCTGAAGTCATCGGAGAAATTCGAAAAACGAACAAGAGAAGACAAATCATTGTGCACCATGACAATGCGAGCTCTCACACATAGGCTCAAACCAGCGCCTTTCTGACCGGCCAAAACATCGAATTGATGGGTCATCCGCCGTACAGTCCAGACTTGGCACCCAATGACTTCTTTTTATTCCCGCACATAAAAAAATGCCTGGTCAACGATTTTCGTTGCCGGAAGATGCTGTTGAAGCGTTCAAAAACCATGATTTGGAGGTATCTCAATCGGAGTGGAAAAAGTGCTTTGACAATTGGTTTGAGCGCATTCAAGGATAAATCATGCTGGAGAATACTTTGAAAAACAATAAAAACCATTTAAGATGATAATTATTCGCGTTTTCATTATAAGGCCAGAAATATATACAGCTGCCCTCGTATAATAATAACTTAACTAACTAAAGGCTGGTCTAACCATAATGCAATTGTGTTTCAGACCTTGACGTCAAGTTTTTGCCCAACTTAATTTAACATTTTTTTTGTTTGTTTAATTTTTTGACAAATTTAACCATAGAGCACAATTAAGCTGCGCACTAAGATTGTTGAATCCTTTTAAGGAAATTGGCGTAATTGCTAATTTATCGGCTGAGAGATGTGTCAAGCTCGCAACGGAGGCTTCATGATCTTTATAATTATTAGAACTTAGAATCGTTTATACGCACCCTGTTAAAAATGTATTTTTTTAAATTAAATCTCAGTTTTTTTCGACGAAAATCTTATATAAAATTCAGATTGGATAAAGCAAATTATTCAGTTAATTTAATATTAGTTTCTTCCTTGCTGATTCAATGTATTTTATATTAAGCATATATACTTTTATTCGTACTCTGCTCTACATTATACAGAGTGTAGCGCGATAATTTGTTTTTTTTTTGTACTGAAGGCTCTGGCGGCACTGTTAATCGAAGAGAGTGTAGACTTTACGTAGCTTATAGTGGCTGACGGGAGATTTGTATTCGTCTGCCTTTCAGTTGCCAACATGCATTGGACACGCGAGGAGAGGTCATTTGATGTTGAAGCGTAATTTTTAAATGCGCACTCGATCATTGCAGTGCAGCGTGCTTTTAGTTAACGATTCGCTGTTCCCCCATGCGGACAAGTTTCTGGACAGCAATCAATTGTAAATTGAGTAACTACATTGAGAACAGCAGGAAATGTGTCATGTGTACATAGGGGAGAAGGATTTCAAAGCCACAAAACATCGAGAGTGTTAGAGCAGCGGTACTGCAATCTCAGAAATGCTCTGCTCGAAAGCAATCACTTGCTTTTGGCATTGGTGGATTTTTATCAGCCGGCTCTTGAGGCAATGCAATTAGAGGATACATGGCTCCAACAGGATGGTGCCACTGCACTCACAGCGAGGGTTACCATGAATTGTTTGAGGCAAATGTTTCCTGGACGGTTTATCTCTTTAAGGGGTGGTGTGAACTGGCCGATACGCTCACCAGACTCAGCCCCAATCGCGCTTTTTTCTTTTGAGGTTACCTGAAGTCAAAGGTATATAACAACCGTCCCAACACTTTGGAAGACCTAATTATCGATATAAAGACTGAAATTGGCAGAATACCAGTCAGAAAACGTATGCAACAGTGTGTGGATAGCGAATTAAAAATTTCCTTACTGTTCAATATAATTAAAATATAAAATAAATTTTTCTAAAGTGCATTATTTTTTTATTTCATTCCCAAATAAGAAAAATATCGCGCTCCAATCTGTAGAATGAAGTGTTTTAAGTGAGTTTTTCATTCCGTTTGTAACATCTCAAAATATATTAATATATTTAAAGTCTAAGTCCGTCCGTTGATAGAACGACTCGGTAGAAAGGGGGAAGAGTTCCCCTTTGATGGGATCAAACACTAAATTACTTAAATAAATTAGTCATAGTCGCATAAACGTCCCATAAATGCGAGTGGTCATTGGGCTCTCGGGCCAAAAATTGTCCCCTAATTTTCTGCGGTATATGGGATTGAAGAAACAATGCAATTTTCTTTTAACTCAAAATATGTACCTTTGTTTGACATTTGGGCCAATTGGGAGTTTGGACCGTCGCATATGGTGGGTTATCAGAAAAATCGAATTTTTCACTTATCTCAGTACACACGTAGTTTTAAGATTTGTCTGTATTTCGAGTTCACAAAATCAGTCACTTCAACAATTGACATGTGGATTTTTTATGACATTATCTCACAAATCTGAACATGGCATAAATCGAAGGACCTGCTACTATTTCAATGGTAGAGAGCATAAAAGCTTAAGTCCAGTCTAATAATTCGAAGCGGATCTGAATAATTGAAGGTGACGACTATTTTCTTTGCCTTACTTACAATTTTACTTGATAATAAGAGGTCTTTGAGCAGCTTAAAAATGCTGCTGAAAATCCCATAAATTTACGAGCCTAATAGCTATGGTAGTTAAAATTTGTTCTGAGCAAATTTCATTCCCACTTTAGAGACTTTATTTCAAACCACATCTAAACGAAAGTGCCTTTACGGAAAATTAATAAGAACAAATGTAGAAATAAATCAAAGTACGTTCGAGTATGTATGAACAATGAATGGAAATGTTTATGAATATCATGCAACCTTAAATTATTTATTTTTTACTCCTCATTTTTAATACGATACTCTCTACTAACACCATCACCATACAATTAATTTAAAAAAAAACCGAAAATAAAAGAAAATAATTAAAGAAGTTTAAGTAAATACAAGTCAACATAAAATCCGAACTAAGGACAAAAAACCCAAAACGTTCGATAAGAGAAAAGAATTTAACAAAGAATTATATTTACATTGACCGATAAATATTTTTCGTGTTAAATTGTTTTCAACTTATGTAAATTAACAAAATTCTTAAGTATGATTTTAATAGGGAAATTTAGCACAAGACATTTAATTCAAACGAATTGAAATGGTCATGTTTATTGCAAACCAATTAAAGAAAATCAGAACGAAAAATAAAGTCAAGTCAAAAAGATCGTACAGGAATGGCCAAACAATGGTGAGTTGTTTAAGAACAAGGCCAGTTTCCTTAGTTAGACATTGACATAAATCATAGAAAGACTTTTGTTGTTAATTAAAATTATTTATCAAAACTTTACGAAAAGTAACAAAAGTGAGAAATAATAAGAAAATCTAAATAAAATCCAAGGAATTCTATTAAATTTTCAATTAGTTTGATTATTCTTTGCTTAGTTTTGATTTGGAAATTTTTTAGTAAGAACAAAAATTCTAAACAAATGATATAAAACTAAGATAAAAAATGAACAGAAAACCATTTCAATGCTTTTCTTGAATATTGTCATTGTTTGGGTTTACCTTTTTCCTGTTTTCGTCGTTTTCGTTTATTGCAAATTTTTACGGCACAAACCGATAAAATGATCGCAACTATAAAAAACAGGATGCCCCCAACGACACCGGCTGTTATGGCTTTATGCTTGACACGGGCCGGTACCGGAAATTTCACTTCATCACTGGACTCATAAGATTTTTCCGAATTGGCTAAAACGCGAAAATAATACGTACGACCGCCAACTAAATTCTTAACTAAATATTGTGTTTCCTCGGGCCGTATCTGACCCCGGTTTAGGGTCTTCCACTGGGCATCAGTCCGGTATTTTATTGTGTAGAATTTAACGATATGCGCACGTTCCAACGGTGTCTCCCACGAGATGAGAAAACCGTTTGAGACTTCGGTAACGGTTAGATTACGTGGTGGTCCAGGTTTGGGGCCTATAAACGGAGCACAAAAAGAAAAGAGGGATTTGAAAAAGGAATAAGAAAATAATTAGTAATTTATTTAAAATATCAAAAGTTTATATATTAAATATTTAAGTACAGGGTCCATATTCATAAAAATTTACAAAAAGTTTTACAACTTAAACGTTCATTATGAAAATGTTCTTTGAGCCTTTATTAAATTTTTATGAAGACAGCACAAAGTGTTTATATTTTTAAAGCTCTTTTTTCCGAATTCATTTTACATTTCATGTGTTACCTGGCTACATCCTTTTACCTTACGTTTCACTAGATTTTCTTGCAAGTTGTGAGTGGGAAATTATTTGAAATGCTCGATTAAAGGCAAATTATAAAATGATATTGGCATTACGATATTTAAACTGTGTGCCAAATTACAGGCTTTATTTCGATATGAGATTTTTGTATCCGTTTCGTATGTCTGTGTGTGTGCGTGTGGGTCGCAAGGATTTAAATGTGTATGACTGCGTTATTGTGAATATTATCACATTTTAACATCCATAATTACCGTTGCACAGTGGTAAAAAACCAATAGTTGTTCAATGATCGATTGTGCAAAAGATTGCTTTTTCAGTTTCAAAAAAATATTTTCAAATTTTAAAGTTAAGGAGCTAAGTGTCATTCCGGCGGAGTTAAGTTTCTCTCTGACGGTTCGGCAGCTAAGCTCGGTTGGGCCGTATATTATGTACCCACAACTGTTGATTAAATACTCAGGAAATTTAATTTTTTCAAAAGGACCTCTAGCCTCTTAGTGATAAAGTGGTTCCCCTAAACCGATTTCGCCCATTAACACATCCAAGCAGAATATATAACTAATGGCCACCATCGTGCTAAGTTGTAGGATCCTAGCTTAGTTCATATGACTCCTATCTATGGTAGTTTCCTACATCCTACATGCAGACGGGGATGACTTAAAATACTTTGCCGATCTATAATATAAATGGGTAGTTCCAAAGCCACCCGAACCACTTAGTTTGTAATCACACTTTTTATGTGTTAATCCAAGAACTCACAATTTATTTTGGCCTGGTTCGCGAGTTATCGCCGTTTAAAGAGTGATTTTTGGGGATTAAAAATATATTTTTCTAACGCTTGAAACTATTTCTATAAAGAAACTACTGAGTCAAGAATTATGTCCTCTTCTAAAGAAGAAAATGCGAAAAATAAACACGGAGTTTTTTTTTTACTTTTTAAATATCCCATAAAGCACGTCATTATTTTTTTTATATTTTGCTTTATTAAAGCCCTAAATGATATAGCTTACATATTTAAATGACAGAGCAATATGATTAGAATCTCGACTGCTATGTTTCCTTTTGTAAGCCAAGCTCTGTGAAGGAAGATACAAATTTTTTTTTTTGTTATTTAATTTGAACCTGAACCGATAAGGAAAAGGTAACTTTAATGAACGAAGCTTGACCTTAAAGTCAAGCTTTTTGCCCAAGTTAATTTGACATTTCTTTGTTTCTGGGTTTAGCAAATTCAAATTTATATTTTTGTAATTTAATTTGAACTGCAACCGGTAAGGAAAAGGTGGTCCAACCATAATGCACGATGTTAATTGTACGTCACACCTTACCGTTATATTTTTGCCAAAGTTAATTAGACATTTCTTTGTTTCAGTGTTTGGCAAATTCAACTTTGTATGCACTTTAAAATTTTAAAGCCAAAAATGTGAATTCAAATCAAAATGCATTTCGTGCACTTCATGATTTTTTGGTCAGCATAATCAACAAAATGTCTCCACAGTCGATTTTTTAACAAGCAGAATTGCCGCATTTGGGCAATTGGGAATCTACGAGTAATTGTTAAAACGATGTATCCGTTGATTGACCATTTGAACCGGTTTATGAGCTGGCGGCGTCATGGGGCCGTACTTCTTCGAAAGCAGTTACCGTGAATGGTGTCCGCAATCGCGAGATGATAACGGACTTCTCGTGGCCACAATTTAAGGCTATGGACCTTGAGTATATGTGGTTCCAACAAGATGGTGCAACCTGCCACACAGCCAATGAAACAATAGCTCTTTTGCTTGAGAAATTCAATGACCGTGTTTTAAAACCGTTGGACTTTTTTCTCTGGGGATATTAAAAAGAAGCAGTGTAAGTCAATTGTCCAAGAATAATTCAAGAGCTAAGGGCTGAGATAATTATTCACATTTACGACATGAAATCTCCATAATGTCTCAAATTCATTTAAAATATGGACAATAGGCTAGAGATATGCCACCGAAGCCTCGGAGAGCATTTGGCTGATATTTTATTTTTTACATAATTGTCATAGATTCTGCTATTATTTTAAAAAATATTACACTAATTCTCTGAAAACTTTATGTTTTATTATCAATTAACATTGCGCGTTTTGTTTGGACAACTCTTTATAATTTAATCTAAGTTAGATAGTGGAAGCTTGTTACGAGGTATGCAAAATTTGGTCGACAGTTTCCGAAATCGGGAAAGTCCTTTGCATTATATCAAAACATGGACATTTACCAAAGTTTTTTAAAAACGCTCATTCTTACAAAATCTATAAAAATTATTTTTTTTAAAAAATGTATAGCTCTGAATTACACATTATGTTTTTATAAAATGTGCATTTACAAAGATTTGATATCCATAGTGCTGCCAGATTTATAATGTTTTTTCTTCTATTGCAAAACTATTTTTTATAAGTTAGGACCTTTTTTATACTCAGGTAACGATATGTGACCTGTACTTTGATTACAACGATAGGTGGACAGACGGACGGAAAAGCATCGTTCAATGTAAGCAGATAGTATTTCTGAATTGATCAGTCTAACAAACAAGCGATATATCTGCTTTCCTTTAAGGTATTTTTAACATCTGTACTATGTCAAAATACCCTGTACCTTCTTCAAACTTTTGGTATGCTTTTAGCGTTAAGGCCATTAGTACCTTCCTACCATTTATTGGTCCTAACTTTGGTAAATAGGTTGTTCAGGACCTTACATATATTTTGTCAAAAATAACATAAAATTGTGTTAAGTGAGCATTACAAACATTATTCACAAGTCATTTTTCCATAAGAAGACTGATACAATCTATACATCAACTAGGAAGGACATTTCTAAAGATGTAACAGAGTCTTTTTACATTAAGCCTTTTAACGAAAAAACTCTCCTCCATAATTCCCTACTGTACTTAAGATGATTCCAACTTATTTTTTTTAATAAACAACACTTAGTGTGGGAATGATTCTAACTTTTTTCTTTTAATAAACAACACCATGTGGGTGCACCCTACATACATGCAGTGCATTGCGTTGGTTAAAGAATCGGAAGGGGGAAGAGGGACTAATGTTAATTTACACTTGCCTTTAACTTCTGGATGTCGTAATTACAGGGAAATACATTTGCCGGAATTCGATTCCACTTACGAACTGTATGAGTGAAAACGAATCTATTCAAAAATAAACGGTTGTGAATTCCTAAAAAGTCGCGTATCCCCTGCCAAACAACCTGACGTCAGGAATAAGGCGACGAATTCTGAAGAATACACACCATGAAAGTAAGGATAGAACAGCGTCATGCGATCCACATTTTGATGTTGCTCTAGGGAGACAATAGGTATCCAACATCGCTCTCTTTTTGAACACGATAAACTAGCTCCAAGGATGATTTTAGAGCACCTGCCCATATATGGAAGTTATATTCCATTTCGGCCTGCTGTAAGTTGTATAGATATTGAAAAGATCAGAAGTAGTTCAATATTTCTTGCTTTACAAAGCCTATGCACTTGAGTGCCCCTTTTTACATTTCAAATACATGTCTCGCCCAAAGAAAGTCACTATGTATTTTCATGCCCATAACATTCAAAGCATCTGATTGTTCAATATCCATACCTTCGATAGAAATTGATGACATTGATGGGTCAGCGAATCGCTTAAGAGACAAAAAGTAGCACTGCGTCTTACGGGCATTAAAATATACTTTATTCACTCGACCCCATTTGGAACTGACCAGTTTATCCCGGCCAAGTGTCTTATTCTAGTTGCGCTTTTTGTCCAAAATTTCTCAAAGAATCGGCCTTTGGTCGAATGAATATGAAGAACAGAGATTGCTGTCATCGGCACATGCGTAGATTCGATTCATGGTCTGACCCAAAAGATCATCAATGAAAATAAGAAATCGTGAGGAAGAAAGGACAGAACCCTGTGGTAAACCTGTGGCCAGAATATGTTCGCTTGATGAAAACCCATCTACTACAAGTCGTATCTCTCAGAAAGCTAGATATGAGTTGGGTAAAAGTATTACCGACACCAAAAGCTATCAGCTTTGATATGAGTGCGCCGTGCCAGATTCTTTCTAAGACCTTGGAGATATTCAGAGCTTCGCCCTAACCAAACTGGTGGATAGACCGAATTCAACGCTTCGACAAAAACGCCATCAGGTCTCCAGAAGAGCGATTTCTACGGAAGCCACACTGTCGATCACTTAGCAGGCGGTTGGTCTCTAAATACCTCACATGATGGTAGTTCACCATTGCCTCCATAATCTTAGAGAGCGCTGAGAAAATCTCAATTGGCCTTTAGTTCGCAGGATTATTGGTTTTACCATTTTTTGGTGATCAGCTGGACGTTCGGAATCTGCCGACATCCAGCTGATAAGACTACCGCCCCGTAAGCAAGGTTGAAACGATTGCTAAATGGACAGTCTAGCGTCGAAGAGCACTTGCATAGGACAAGTGCCGAAGTACCATCCGGGCCGGGGGATTTATATACATTGAGATTCCAAAGAACTGCTCAACGTGTTAAAAAAAATATCTGCGGCATGGAACAAGATAGGTTGTTGGTTGAATTCTTTATGGCAAGGATGAATTTCCTGCAAAGATTTCAGCGAAATCGGGTCAGGGTCAGTAAATACCTGCTCGTCTTTAACCAGAGTTGGGATAACTGAAGAACTATCCCTTAATTTTGTTACAAAAGATCTCCTTCTTTCCCGGGGAGAAGAAAGAGAATTAGTGGTTAGACGAGCAGAGCAGAATTTTTTCACGCCCAAGCACTCTAATACACGAAGTTTTTGCCTGTTTACGCAGCACTTCAGTATTGCAGTTTTTGTTTAAACGTCACTTTCTGAAGTCCTCCTCTTTAGAACTGACAGTATTCCTGGTTGTCTGGTTAAAACAACTGGTTTTGGCTAGTTTAGCAAACCTAACTTTATTCTGAATAAATGTCTTTGTTCCACATTAAATTATATTTTGTATTATTTCGGCCACAGCATTTATGTCGTTATCAAGAAAGCAAAGCTTCCAATTTAAATGCTGGAAAAAGTAAAAAGTGAGCTCAGCGCAACGTGCCTTTTTGTTGGTAAAAACTCTCCGCTTTGGGCCTGGTACCAAAGCGACACGAAGAGCGGAACAGGAAACGGATGCTAAAACAATGCAGTGATCGGAGTTACCAAGTGATTTATGAACATTAACTTTGTACGGATGGAGCGCGAATTTTGCTTTTTTGCACTGCAGGCTGTGGCGGCACTGTTGGTCGAAGAGACTGAGGAATGTGCGTCGCTTATAGTGGTTGATGGGAGATTTGTACTCGTCTGCCGTTCAGGTGCCATCATGTATTGGACACGTGAGGAGAGGTCATTATGTGTTGACCACTATT
The DNA here is from genome assembly GCA_963513945.1 of Hydrotaea diabolus. NCBI lineage: Eukaryota > Metazoa > Arthropoda > Insecta > Diptera > Muscidae > Hydrotaea > Hydrotaea diabolus. The sequence goes on from OY740717.1 coordinate 128,630,630, forward strand.
TTTCAAATCCACACTCGCTCATTGCAGTGCAGCATGCCTTTAGTTTACGATTCGCTGTTCCCCACACGGACGTGTTCCTGGACCGGCAATCAATTGTAAATTAGGTAACTTTATTGAGAGCATCAGGGAATGTGTCATGTGTACGAAAGGGACCTGGGAGAAGGATTACAACATCTCAAAACATCGAGAGAGTTAGAGCAGCAGTACTGCATTTTCCGAAACTGCCGTAACTGTGAACTTTGAACGGTACTTGACAATGATACAGGATTTTTTAGCCGGCTAGCGAGGCAATGTATTTAGAGGATACATGGTTCCAACAGGATGGTGCCACTGCACACACAGCGAGGGTTGCCTTGAATTGTTTGAGGTAAATGTTTCCTGGACGGTTTATCTCTTTAAGAGGTGTGAACTGGCCGGCACGCTAACCAGACTTAGCCCCATGCAAGTTTTTTCTTTGGGGTAACCTGAAGTCGAAGGTGTATTTCAGCTATCCCAATACCTTTGCAAGATCTATTTAACAATATTGAGGCTGAATTGGCAGAATACCAGTCGACATGCTTGTTAGACTTCAGAAAACGTATGGAGTAGTGTATTGGTAGCGAAGGTCGACCTTTGCCAGATACACTATTTAGGACCCGTACTTATAACTTAAAAATTCCCTTACTGTTCAATATAATTAAAATATAAAGCAAGTTTTTCTAAGGTTCATAATTTATTTTTTCATTCAATATAATTTAAATATAAAATAAATTTTTCTAAGGTTCGTGATTTTTTATTTCATTCACAAATAAGCAAACTTACGCGCTCCACACTGCACTTTTCAGGCTGCGAAGCTAAGTAAAGGTCAATAATATTTTGTTTGTTCCCTTCGACACACGGACTATTTGTTAGTTCATTCACTAATGCTCTTTATCTTCCCGTTTGGGAAGCTGTATTTTTTTGTAGGCTAGCCACTGTGCACTGTAATTGCATACACGGGAATGATTGTGATTTCTCGCATATCCGTATTTATAATTAACGTCATTATTTCATACACATATGCGGAATATTTCACATAAATGTTCGCATTATTACATTGTTGTTACCCAAGTTTAAATGGATATGGTTTTATGTACATGTGTGTGTATATGTGTGTGTGAGTACCCAGTAAACCAAATTTGCCGACAATGTCTGATATCAGACAATTCTGAACAATATCTGAACGCTATCGAGAATTCTTACCGAAATCGTTACAAATTCTGTTCGATTTGTCTGAGGATTTTCTATTTATTATGTTCTGAAATATCTGAACGAATTCGGCCCGAATTCTGTTAGACTTGTCTGTGGGATTTTTATTAATTTTTTGATCAGACTTGTCTTATCGAACACGCAACCAATTCTGAACTATTTATCTGAGGTAGTCTATTCGTTTAAAATTTTTGTTATTTGCTTCATATTTTTCAGTTGTTGTTCTTGTGTTCCGACATGTCGGAACTAATTCTGAACGAATTCTTAACTGTATGTCTGAGGTATTTCAAATTTAAATTCTGAAGGTTCAGTTAGCTTAGCTGTGCGTGGGATTTTTATTGTGTTTGGAGGAAAACTGTACTGCCGGCAGTTCTCGTTAAATGTAAAACTGGTTGCCCTTAAGTGTATAGGCACTAAACATAATTACAGCACAATTATTACTTGCGAAACTGCAGACACCCCTGCTTGTAACTAAAAGTCTTTCCGAACGCTTTTTGAAAATGTTTTACAACTTTTTTTTGTAGAACAAAAATATTTGTTTTTTTTTGATTGTTTACATTCAGAATTTACCATGACATAAGCTCAGAATTCGTTCAGAATTCGTTTCGAAATGTCGGTAAAAACATCAGAATTTATTAAGACTTAATGCCAGAATTCTGACCGAAGTCGTTCAGAATTCGATACGACAAATCGAAATTTCCTTTCGAATTTCCCAAGACTACAGTTCAGAATTCGGTTCGAAATGTCGGCAAAAACATCAGAATTCCCTCAGAGAAGTAGTTTAGAATTCTTGTCAACCTTCTCATATGTTTTTCGTTACGAAGTCGCTGAGAATTCTTATCCAAAATCGGAACATTTTGCCGATTGTCGTACAGAGTTCTGAACGAATTCTGAAGGTTTGGTTTGCTGGGTATATGAGAATGGATCGAAAATAACATTTCGCATTTTACATTTTATTATTATGATGATTATTATTTCGAAAATAATAATATGATATTATTGCAATATTGTTGTTGAAACTCGGTCTCCGTGCATTTGTATGTATGTATTTCTCGAATATGTATTACGATGCATGTATATAGGTATGTATATATATATGAACTATCCCCGTATATTAATGTCTGCTTTAATATGTGAATATTGCTGGCAACAATAAACCGATACGAATATCTATTAGACAATAATGGAAGCTGCGCTAAAAGTTTCATGTTCATAATATCACGTACAGAGTTTTCCCCAGGATTCCTTCGGTTTCAAAAACCATAACCTAAGTATGGAAAATATATTAAGTTTGTCATGTCTTCGGTAACGATGAGGAGTGACACAGTCCCTACACGTAAAGGAACATATTCATACCAGTTTGTGAAAGGTTTAAAATTAAAGTTTTCTCTATACAGTAGAAGTATAGAGTTTTTGCTGATTTTTTCATAGATGTAGGTGTTAATAACTGAGCTACAGTTTTAGTTCAAAATTTGTAATTTAGTGAAGCGTAAAGTTATCTAATCATATTTATCCCTTGAAAGGCCGAACTTAAACCAAACTCTCTCTTTGTCGTTGAACATTCTATCAAATTATTGGAACCGTCTCTATTGCACATCTGTTCTGTTGTAAATGCTGTACGTAGTGATCCTTTAATAACATTCAATTATTATATTTTCCCTTATTGAACTCATTCGCCTTCTGTTATAATGTGCTAATAGTGCTTATAATTATGCAATATATAGTTGAATTTTGATTATTGGATAGCAAATGATGTGTATGCTAATGTTGAAACAAGCGCAAAAGGAAATTTCTTCTGCTCAGACAAGGCTGATTGTACATATTGAGTTAGTTTGGGGTTTAATATGATTGCTAATAAATTGTAATATGTTTTAGAACTTTTGGTTGACGTAGGTGATGTAAAATTCCTATCACTAATCTGAATCGTTTTAACGTGGCGAAATCTGAAGTGGATAATGATGACTGAGATTTGCTCAATAATCACCTGACTTGGACCTACTGTTTAACGCCACTTCTAACTGCTTATGTATTTTATTGAGATGTTTTTACTTGTATTAGAGATTAATCTCTTAGTCGTTAAATAGACTACATTTACATGAACGACTGACAGTATCCACGCACGCTCCCGTAGAAGAAAAAGTTGTTTAACGCCACTTCTAACTGCTTATGCATTTTATAGAGAAGTTTTTACTTGTATTAAAGATTAATCTCTTAGTCGTTGAATAGGCTGCATTTACATGAACGACTGACAGTATCCACGCACGCTCCCGTAGAAGAAAAAGTTGATAATGCGAAAAACAGATTTTATGAGCGACTAGAGCAGAAATATGACCGCTGTGCCAGCCATGACATTTAAACTGTTGTAGGGCGTTCTAATGCCTCTATGCACAATCTTTGGTAAAACTCAGCCGAATATAAGGTTGATTGATTTTATACATAGAAGTATACGAGGTCAGAGTTTGCAGATCATATAAAGTAAAGCTGATAACGCACATCTACGACACCCTTTCTTTCTTCCTAAGGAATCAAGCGTTTACCAGGCGGTCCTTTTTAGCTATTAAGGAGACATGGTCTTTAAGTTAACAAATGGTGCAAATGCCGCCTATATACGAGCGCATATCAATAATTCCGTGACTTTGACAACTTCCCTCGGAGTTATATGAAATGCAACACTTTTCCCTCTGCTTAAGAGTGTCCCGTCATTTAGTTTGTGTTTAACAGCTGTTCAAAACATACAACTTCGTAGATTTTGTCAAAAATGGAAAAAAGTAAATTTCGAGTAAACAGTATTTTTTGCGGAAAAACCGTAAATTAAACCAAGAAAAATCTTGATAAATACTATGGGGATTCTGCACGTTCGATTTCAATGGCAAAAATGTGGTTTGCTGGGATTCTGCACAATCAATTTCAATGGTAAAAATGTGGTTTGCTGACTTTCGTTGTGGTCGCAAGTACAGGGTATCCGTCGGGAACGTATTCTACTATGTTTGTTTATAATTTTTGATTAAATGAAAGAGAATGGAAATTTATTGATAAATGTTGTATTTAATGTCGGCAATTATATATGGGATAAATGTCCGCCTCTGTTAGCCACACAGCCTTTTGAGCACATTTTTCATTACATTCTCACACTTTTTACGAGGTATTTCATTAATTTCATTACGAATATTTTGTTTGAGTTGCTCAAGCGTTTCAGGTTTGTTTGCATAAACCTTGCTTTTCAGATAGCAACGTATCAGTCAAATCAGGCGACCGGCCTCCAATCAACATCACCATTTATTGAATTAACTTGTTGTAGAAAGAGGTCTCACAGTAAATCCATTGTAATCCTGGCTGTATGCGATGTGACACCGTCTTGTTGATACCACATGTTAATCAAGCCCAAAGCATGCAGTTCTGGTTTTAAAAAGTTTTCAATCTTATCACGATATCGCTCCCCATTGACAGTTACCGTTACGCCGTTTTGATAGAATTAAGGTCCAATAATTTCTCCTGACCGAATTACACACCAGACTGTCAGTTTTAATGGATGCAACGGTGACTGATGAATAATTTGAGGGTTTTCCATTGCCCAGATCATACTATTCTGTTTATTCACATATCAATTCAAATGAAAACGTGCCTCGTCACTCATTATGAATTTTTTGATGAAAATCGGAGTTGTTATTGGCGAGCTATAACGTCCTATTGGCATATGTACGGTGAAGTAAATGGTCTTGTGGAAGAAGCTCTTGTGTTCACTGAATCTTAAATGGAAACAAATACAAATCCTTGTGCAAAATTGTGGCCAAAGTTATTCTTTACTCGTAAAGACCAAGCACCTGAGCACTGCGTCGAATTGAGATTGATAGATTGATTTCAACACTTTCTTGAGCAGCTATAATGTGTCAGCCGATGTTGCAGTACGTCGTGTTCCATGCTTGGGCCTATCAACTACAGACCCTCTATCTCCGAAATCATTCACTACACGATAAATAGTGCGTTTTGTTGGCACGTTGTTTCTCCCAAAAATTTCACGTAATAAAATGTTGTTAAAATGTTTGAACGATTAAAACACGTTGGTTTATCGAATATTTTTCCATAATGAATTGGCCACGTCTCTACTTCACGACTGCCCAATATGAACTGTCAAGACTAATGTTTACCAAAATGGCGGCAAAACAAAGAAGTATACCCTCTCGGCGAACACCCTGTACAAACGAAAGTGTGTGAGGTTGTTAATGCCATACGCATTTCATATGGCAGTGTGGTTTCGATTTTACATGCTCAGGTGGGTTTAAGAAAGCTGTCTTCAAGATGGGTGTCGCGTTTGCTCTCAACTGACCATAAACGTAATCGTGTGACAACTTCAATGGACAGTTTTGAGTTGTTTAACCTCAATTCAAATGCGTTTTTGCGGCGCTCTGTAACTGTGGATGAAACATGGATCCATTACAACACTCTAGACACCAAACAACAGTCTAAACCACGGGTGAACCGGCTCCAAAGAAGGCCAAGGTGACTTTGCGGCCAATAATCTGATGGCGACAGTTTTTTGGGATGCACGTTGGATAATCCACATCGATTACCTTCAAAGGGAAAGTAAAAAAACAGCGAAAATTATGCAAAGATATTGGACCGATTTAACGTGGATTTAAAACAAAACGATTCCATATGGCCAAGAACAAAATTATTTTTCATCAAGATAAAGCACGGGTGCACACGTGAGCAGTCACAATGGCGAAATTTCACGAATTGGGTTACGAATTGGTACCTCATCAACTGTACGAATAGTCTTCGAATTTAGCCCCAAGTGAATATTTGCAAACCTTAAGAAATGGTTTGGTGAAAAGAGATCCAGCCCTAACGATGAAATTATTGATCAAAAAAGTGCATACTTAATGGACCACAAAAAATCCTATTTTTTGGAAGGGATACAAAATCTGGAGAAACGTTGGACTATGTGTGTTGAGTTAAAAAGAGATTATGTTGAAAAATATTTTTTTTTGCAAAAAAAATGTGTTTTTTTCGTAAAGTCCCGGATTTATTGATATGCCGTCGTATTTTCCTTCACAGCCAGGCGCTTATCTTGGCTTTCAATCCTGTACGACCACATCATCACAAGTATTAAGATGCAAAGAATAACTAACCAAATTATGCATCACGTCCGATGTGACTCTCATTCAGATTGCAGCGCATAGGAACCTGTATTGGAATGAAAGGGCGAGTGAACTGGCTAAAACTGAATCAGCTCCGGACAAATATCCAGTAAATATTTCAACCCCGATTGGAGCAATAAAATAGGAAATCCAAAGGCATTATCTTGGACTTAAGGTAGAATGCAGGATATCTAAGCAAAACTTGACGGAATATAATAGTAGAGCTGTAGCAAGAATATTACAAGAACAATAGGCGTTCTGACGGGATACTAGGCTATTGCAGATCACGCGCGGTGATTGAAGAAACTTTTTAACAATCACTGCCACTGCTGTGAAAACAGCGAGGAAAAGAGACGGTGCAACACTACCATTGCAATTGCCACTCATTGACCTACTGACTTTACAGTAGCCTAGGATATAGATTTCTAAAGGACTTTTGCATACAACGAGTATCTACATCCGAACGACCTTTTAAATTTACTCAACTGTATGGGATTGTTATTAAAAAAACATGAAGGATTGACGAATGGTATTCTGTGTTAAGTGGCCCTACTCGAAAAGGGGTGCATATCACTAAATGACGCTCCTAAAGGGGGAAAGTAAACCAACCCTTACCAAGACGACTACTTTTTTACATTCCGATTAGCTTTGTTTTTAATGGAAAGTCAACTGCCAAATGTTTCTTAATAAATGTAAAAACAATTGCCACCAAACCTTCGTCTACGAAGGCAAAATGTTAAAAACTCTTAAAAGTCCTTTTGTTAAGGACACACGCACTGCTACCAATAGCACGAAGAATGAATTTAATTTTTAAATTTCCTGTCGTTATTTTGAAACAACCGAAACGGAAAGAATATTGAAATTCCACCATTATCAAGTAATAAATTCCTCAAAGGTGAATGGAAAAAACGAAATGACAGCAACAACTACACAAGCAACAGAAGCAAAAAAAAGAAGAGAAACAGAAATGGCAAACGGCAAATGTTGATTTGTAGTGACAACTGGCAAAGGTGTTAGACATGACAAGGACCAAGGAACAACACTCGTGTAAGCGCTACTTACACACAGAGCGACAGGCACACGCTGGGACTGTGAAAGGGGGGAAAAACTGAAGCAGAATATAAAATTTAAACCACCAACATTCTCCAACCAACGGCTCTCATCAGAAAAAGGACTCAAAGGACAACTGACAGAGGACAGCCGACACATACATACAAAGAGTGTAAGAGAGCAAGAGGGAGAGAGAGCTAGTGAAATAAAACAGCAACATGGAAAAAATATCAAAAGTACAATTGTTATTTATGACAGCAGCAGCAAAAAACTAGTGGAAAAAATAAGTGCGACCATGCCGAAGCTTATATACCTTCATTGTGGATTAAGGTCCAATAAGAAAATGTGGACAGGGGGGCAAAGCATCGACCTTATTTCTATAAGGGCGTGTTTTTTGTTTTAAAGGTATTAGAATAGGCGGTGCCACGCCCCATTTTTCTCCACTACCTTCGTTACTCTAGGAAGTGTTTCTATCCAAGCTAACATCACACGTTTTAAATACCATCGTTATGTCTCTGATAGTTCATGAGATATTGTGTTTTCAAGATCTGGGCTGTAGATTCGTCCAGAGGTTGACTAAGTCCTTGTAGGGGAAACATTTCTACTTCTTGACCGATCAGGCCTATTTTCAACACATGCTTGTGCAAAACTAAAGCCACCTATCTTTAGTAATGCGAGCTGTATTTTGCTTTCTACAGACAGACGTTCAGACGGACATGGCTTAGATATTAACAATGATTCAAAATATATATACTTTAAGGGATTTCCGACCAGCATTTCTATGCGTTGCACACGGATTGACAAAGTAAGTATACCCTCTCTCCAATGGGGGTATAAAAAGGAAAAAATGAAAAAGAGACAACAAAGGACACAGTCGTGCGCAAATACAGACATAAAACTGCTGTAGCTATAAGGATAGTCGGTTGGGTCACAAAGTAAAAAACCAAAACTGAAATAAAGCTTACAAATGCTAAAAAAAACGAAAGAAAAACGTAACATGTACAACAGCAGCAACAGTAGGACACTATAAGGACCTTATACAGGTAGGAACTCACACACATACACAATGACGCACTAAAGGTAACAAAACAGACACTTGTATGGCAAATAAATAAACTCTGAGCAAGGCTGACCGAGCTCAGCAGAGTGAGGGGTCCAAGCCGGAAACCGGAGCATCAGAGATGATGGCAGTTCGGTTTGTTTTTATACCCTCCATCGTAGGATTAAGGGTATATTCAGTTTGTCATTCCGTTTAAAACATCGAAATGGTGGCCAAAGACCCCTTAGAGTATATACTTATATATTCTGACTCGTCGTTAAATTCTACTAAGATGATATAGAAGTGCCCATCTGTATGTGAAAAGCAAACTCCAGGTTGCGCTATTGAAGCTACCAATAGGTGGCTGAAATTTTGCAGAAACATGCGTTGCTGAATGGTATTGAAAAAAGGGCACATCGGTCAAGAGGTAAAAATGTTACCCACACAAGTACTGTTAACCTCTGAATATTTGGAACATTTTATATTGGCATGGATCAAAACGCATTCTGAAGGAAAGTGGGACCTTTAAAAAATCTCATTTATGGCTAAACTTATGAACCGGTCCTTAAAAGATTTTAACATAATGAAATCAGAGATTCGGTAAAATTGGAAAAGGGGGCTGGGCCCATCATATACAACCCGCAACTTAAATTAAAAATGACAATATCTCATGAACTAATAGCGATATGAGGCTGGTATAAGGAACATATGATATTGGAATGTATCAACACATAGAGGAAAAGCAGGCGGTGGGCGATCGGTGTATAATATTATAACAGAATGAGTAAAAAGCTTATGACAACATAAACTGACAATATCTCATGAACTAATAGAGATATGAGGCTAATATATGGAACATACGTATGATGTTAGAATGGATCAAAACTCGGAGAAAAAGTGGGCAGTGGGCGTTCGTAACAAATTTTAACAGAATGGGTCAAAAATTCGGATATTATAATTACTATGTTATGGTAAAATTGAAAAAGGGGCGGGGTACCTCCTGTATAGCCCTAAACATAGAATGGCAATACCTCATGAACTAATACGAACATGACGAATATATTTGAAACAGGTGATGTTAGTATGGATCAAAAGACATCCAGGTGAAAATAAAAATTCGCATACTCGTATGTGGCCAAAGTAATGGACCGATTGCAAAAAATTTTTAACGGACCTTAATTAAGTATTAGCACATTTTTATGAAATATATTGTGTTGAAATTGGACAACAGGACATGGCCCCGCCCATAAAACCTTGCACTTTGAAAGGCTTCATCTCGTGAACTAATACCGACATAACGATAGAATTGGTATATATGATGTTGGTATGTAAAGAAACACATCCTCATAGAAAAGAGACCGGTGCCACGGCCCCTTGACAAAATTTTATATATCGGACCGTAATCCATGACGGAGGGTATATAAGCTTCGGCTCGACCGAACTTAATTTGTCCACTTGTTTGTAAACCCATTTGGCGGCAGGCGAGCAATGTTACTCTAAAGGAGTCGTAAGGCAAATGACGTTTGGTTTTTTGTTGTTGCAAACTCTTGATGCAATCCTGGTATTCAAAAACAAAATCGAGAAAGGAAATAAAACATTACTTAAGCGCATTAGGGACTACACCGGAAATACGGTTTGGTTATGTGTGTGTGTGAGGGCCTATGCAAAAAAACACACACACACACAAACATTATCACAAAAAACTCTCAAAGTAAACAACGGCTGCAGCAAAACTTAGTGGTGGGAGAGGTTGAAAAAACCGAACCAACTTTTCAAAGGCCACGTTTAAGGCTCTTTACTCAAATGTTTCTGGGGGAATTTTTTTTGTTGCTGTTCACTTTAGCCATGATTGTTGATTCCGCACGTAAGTTTCGCTCGTGCGTTCTATTCTTTCGCCGTTGTTTATTTCTGCTGTTGCGAAATTATCAAAGTGGTTTTTTCGAGAAAAAAAAAACAAAAGAGGATGTTATTTTGCTGTTCTTGAAGAATATGCAAATTTAAATTTAATTGTTGTGCATTTTATGAGCACTTTTGATTTTTTTCGTTGCCTTCAGTTTTTTGGATTTTGTGTGGTATTTTAGTTTAGCAACTCTTGTTGTAGTGCGCATTAAGGCAAAAACGTTACAGCAATTAAGAGCAGAGAAGGACAAACATGCTGTACAAAGACTTGGGACTAGAAAAAGCATATTCAAGTTTTAAAGAAAGCACCAGAGAAAGGACTGCATCGGAATTGGCAGTAAAATTTGGAAAAAGAAGCCTTTCAGATTATGCTAGGCATTTTTATTGATTCTCAGAGACTAGATTATGATTGACTGGTGCAATTAAAGGATGCAAAACAGAAAGGAAAGCCATGAGGACTTGAGCTTTCTTCTAAGTCCGACAAGTTAGAATGTTCTCTGCGTTAAAGAATTAGTTGTTATTATTACCACCATAGGATAGAGTGCATATTACCTAGTGTGTTTTTTAGGGCTACATGAGTACTATCAGTAACGATTATTGGCTGATATTGCCAAACTGTATTGACATTTCTGTTCATTAAGGATTGGCGTGCCATCAGGAATCGTTTAACATCAGAACAACGATTCAAACTGTGGAAATATACTTTTAAAAAAATTAATATTTTTGAGGATCTCTAACGAATATTAAAAGACGATTTAGCCTAAACAAAATTTTACCTCCAAGTCAAACAATACCATCATATATTCAAAGAGCAGATGAATCTAATAGTCACGACACTCTAGAGGTCCTAATAAAACACACTTCCTAGGCTGCCGAGTTCCTGACTCTTAGTCTATGGTGGGTTATGACGACAATCTACATGCTATTTCTGATATCTCGATGTTATCTCCAGGAACACCACAAGGAGGTGGCAGTTACGCGCAATTGAGAAATGCTCTCAAAAGAACTCTAGTCAGCATTATGGATTATGGTTTGACTTGGTGTAAATCTGGCTAAATCGGTACTGGTAATGCTTTCGTTAACCAACAGTGCTCAATATCTTGGAATAGTGCTGTGTAGTAGACTAAACTGGAACCCGATTTTATCCCAATTTACAATGATGGGTCAAAGTCACTAAGAGAAGTTGGATGTGACATCTACTCGTATAAGCTGAATTTAACCGGACTAATGTAGCATTATTTAGGCCTAAGTCATGGCCTCAGGAACTGGTGTGTTCAGTACTATGGGGTCTAATGTAGGTATAAGTATATCTTCTTATTTTCACGCATTTATGTTGACAACAGTATGGCTGAGGGATAAAAGAGCTAGTGTCAGGTAGTATATGACGTATTATTTGTGACGAGCAGGCGGTACCAGAATGGGCCTTCCTCAAGCACCCAATTGAGCTCTGCTACGGGTGGCTGCTAGTTAAACCTAACCTAGCCAAGTCCGTCTGCGCTTTCTTCCGTCTGTCAAGTTAAAGCACGATTTAGTATAGACAAAAAAAGAGCTAGAGTCTTCTAACTTACCATATGGGCTCATATGGGTATCCAACAACAGTGGAATTTTGTGACAAATTCAAACATATCTCAAACTTAAGATTTGGACCTTTTTGGGATTTGGATCGTTCAATATAGGCTCTAGGTGCCAAATTATCGGTCCTTTTTCCTGTGGGTGGGTATGGGTTTTTAAAAAGCAAATATATATTGTCACGAATCCAATTTTTTAGGGCCTTGACCCATACGTCTAAGATCCGTAGGGCGCCGAACTAGAAGTTCTTCCCAATACATCTTAAATGAATGAAGATTGGCCCTATGTTAAGTATACCGATCATTTCAAAATACCTATTTGATCTCCTTCCATCATTTCGTCTGCCCCTTATCATTTTAATCAAAGCACAGGTCGCCTTTATGAACCAATTTCACTTAAACTTAGTGAATTGTTTAGGTTTGGGCCAGGGACGAACCCTATTGAAATAGGGTAACATCGGTCAGTGTTTTAGTATTTAACATAGTTTTTTTTTCGATGTCAAAGCTTACAGCTCTAACAGCCACATATTCATTTTCGAACTGTGCGTTACGTTTGGTCAATGCCTATATATGAAAAGATTTGACTAGATCGCTTCATGCATTCGCAAGTTCTCAGAAAAATTACCCTTTAGATTAGAGATCCTGCAGCTCTAGAATCCACAAATTAAACCTTAAATTTTATATGATACGTTAGAGCATAACCGTTACTGGTAAAACCTGAGCCATATCGGTAAATTTTTCTATAGAGCCCTACGCAATGATCCCTTCCAGTTTGAGTTCTGCCGCTTTAGAAAATCTCATATATAATTTATTTTTCCTTAAGTTTCTTGCGGGCGACAGACACTAGCCACGGGAAGTGGGTTGAAATAGGTCTAATTTTTTCTATAGCCATCGCAAAACGAAGCCACCTACTTTGTGGTCCTGTCGGTCAACGACTAGCATTTTATATATTAATTGCTGAAATTTGCTCTATGAGAGATTTCTTAGCAACTGTGTAGAAACTGGTCATGGGGTCTCCAATAAGTGGCATCGTGCCAGATGTTCGACCTACAAAAAAAACCTGTTGAAATGGAACCGCTTCGAATAAGTTGTTATACAGTCAATATTAAAAATGATACTCGCGTAATTTTCGATAGGCCGTAACCATACTAGCAAAGGAGCTCGAAAGTCCAACTTCCAAAAAGATCACTTAGAGGGTTATCGCGCTCAGCATTCGACTAAAATTTTCTTTAAAAATTTTTATATGTTCCTCCGGACAATATTAAAAATCCCAACATCGAATTCTATTTTATGTAAAGGGTGTTTTTTTTTGAAGTGTGGTTTCAATCTTGCCACACTTTTTCGGAGTTGGTCTTTCTGACAGCTGTCACTTGAATTATGCTCTGTTTGGCTTGTCTTTCATAATGAGTGGACTTATTCCGGAACAACGTTTGCAAATCGCGGTGAATGGGCCCAAAACGAGATGGCCATCGATCGATTTTTACAGAACATTTTGTTCAGCGAAGAGGCTCACTATTGGTTGAATGGGTACGTTAATAACCAACATTGTCGCATTTGGAGAAATGAAAATCTACAAACCTCAAAAGGCCTCTGTTTGGTATGCTCTATGGGCGGAGGGAATCATTTGCCATATTTATTCAAAAATGCAGCTGGTCATCATGTTACAGTCAATGGGGACCGTTACAGAGCCATCATTAATGACGTTTTCTTGTCTGAATTGGAGGATGTTAATGTGGATGACCTTTGGTTCCAACAAGACGTCGCTCGGCCAACGAAACAATCAATGTATTGAAGAAAACTTTGGTAAGCGCATTATCTAGCGTCTTGGGCCTGGGGCGTGGCCTCCAAGAACGTGCGATTTAACACCGCTGGACTATTTTTTGTAGGGTTACGTAAAGTCGCTTGTATACGTAGATAAGATCGACACGATTGACGCATAAAACGAAAATATTCGGCCCATTATTATTGACATACACTCCCCACTTGCTGCATAATGTGGTCCAAAAATTGGGCCTCTCGTCTGGAATATATTCGAGCCAGCCGCGGCTGCCATTTGCCCGAAATCATTCTTAAAACATAAGGGCAAAACCTTTTCTTTTAGATAAAGCTAAATTCGTGGTCATAACATTAAATTGTATGCGTTTTATTTCTTCTTGAGTCGCCCTGGGTTAAAATTTTTTAATGTTAATGTTTTTTTATTTTGCTAAAGTTATTTTGCTTTAAAACTCTTAACAGATTGTGTCGCAAACTTATCGCTGACAGGCAGCCCTTGTCCTTTTCGCGCTGTGGCATTTCATTTAAAGTTTTCTAAAAAATTATTTAAATTCTTGTCTACCGATTTGACATTCCTGAGTGAAATTATAACAATTCTTGGTTTGCATGTCAAGGTAACATTTTTTAGATTGCTTGGCAAATGACCTTTAAAATTTATAGCATTTTTAAGCAGCCGCAGCACCGGCAGCAGCTACAGCGGTAGTGGCAGCAATGGTAGGCAGCAGCAAAGTACTTCAGGTTAATTCTTTTCACATTATTTATACATTATATACCTGCAGTATATATATGGAGAGTTCTCTTTATGTTGTATATATATTTACTTTGCATGTAAGTGGGCATTTCAGAGTTGTATGAGTATATGTTTCAACTTTTTTGTTTATGACTTATTTTATGAGTTTCTATTAAAATAAACACACTTTTCTCCAGGCTAGCGCACAGTGGTTCGCAATGATAAAAATGAATTCGTTGAGTATAGATGGCTTGGCTTGGGTGATGGCTTGGAGCTAATTAATTTTGAGGTTATAGTAGTTTAGGATATTTTCATTGTTATTTGTGGGTGAATAAATTTAATCGCTGAACAAAATTTTCTTGTAAAAATCTCGTTTTGGGTCCATTCGTCACGATTTGCAAACGTTGTTTCGGAGTAAGTCTTTTTCATTATGAAATTACAAACCAAACTGAGATTAAATCAAGTGACAGCTGTCAAAAAGATCAAGGTGTGGCAAGATTTAAAACCACAAGTCTAAAAAACCCCTTTACTACCTCGAGCCGAATTTAACTAAATGTAGTAATCTTCAGTTCAATAAATGAGCTAAAGAGTATGTAAGATTTCCAATCCAAAGTTACAAGTTCCGCGTGTCTTAATAGGAATCCGAATGGCAGACCTTTATATGTCGAATGAGTCAGTGTCGTTGTCTCACCGAACTTGTAGCGGCAAAAATGCTTTAATCGAGGCAATGTCTTCTGAATGCAACATTATCCAATGTGACCAGCTTGCTCCAATTCCTTAAAAATGCTTTGGCCACAAAACACTACACTGAGGGGTTTTTCTCTGACGTACTTATTTCAAATTTCAGTACTATCTTTGTAAAATGCACTAAAAATCAGTCTAGAACATTATTCTTAACAACTATAATCCATGCACTGAGAATGGCTAAATTCAAACTTTTGCTGGAGTTTTGCGCAATGTGTGAATATTTATAAACCTCTTAAAAACATATAATCGATCCAATACTTTGAATCGATATTTTTACAGTTTCCTAACGCTTTGACCCACTGTGCTAGTTACTTTTGCATTAACATTTTTATTTTCCATTTCATTTTTTTCTACACATTTCGTTCTTCGACTCGCTCACGCTCACTCAGAACTTAATTACTATTGAAACATTTTTCTCTTTGCACCTCTCCCTTCTCTCTGGCTCTCCACAAATGATAAACATCAACACAAAATGTAAAATGAAATAAATATTTAAAAAAAGGTAAAATAAATAGAAAATCAAAAAAAAGGAAACAAATAAAAAGAAAAACAATGAAATGAGAACACAGTACAGTACCTTTTAATTTTAATTTAGGTGGTGAGTAAACAATCGATCCTTTAGAATCGGTATGAAAATAAATGTCAAAATAGGCTAAAAGGTCTGCAAATAAACAAAAAAAAAGAGAAACACAACAAAATCAAACAAAAAAATCGGTTTTTTTTCATTCTTCTGTGCTCAACATTAATAATGGAATGTTCTTTTTTCCTTTTGGGAGGAAACCAATAAAGAACAAAAAATAAATTTACTACAAAATCCAAAAGGAGGAAGAAATAAAAAAGAATGTTGAAGAAGAAATAAGGACGTTTAAAATAAATAATAAATAAAAAAGTGGTAAAAGGAGAAGAAACTAAAACTAACGAAATTTTTTAAAAATATTTTGTGCATTTGTTGAGGAGAGAGAGAGACAGAAAAAGTAATTGTGCAAAAATATTATACAGTTAAGTAACGTAGAGAGAGTGTGCAGTGGATGGGTGTAAGTGCTGGTTGAGAACCGTTTCCGGTGCAATTCCTAAAAGTATGCTTCACTGCAATGATTTTTTCGCTTATGTCTCTCCATCATCATCCAAAAAATGTAGCATTACAATTTCGGCTCAGGATTAAATTAAATTTTAGCTATTTTCATTAATAAACGCGCCACTCTCTCCATGCATTTGTATGCCAAAACCAGGATTCGGTTTTTGCTGAGATACAGGTTATTCTGACTGAGTGTTAATTTTTTTTAATACATTAAAGTCAAGATACAGGATCCTATTGTAGTAATAGATTTAAATCATAATCTAATTCGATAATTTTTGTCCGCCTGTTCATCTTACGTTGTAATAAAAGTACATGTCGCAAATATGAACCGACTATAACGAAATTTGGAACAATGTTAAGGTTTGGTGGGTCCATGTCAATCCATGTTCTGGTATAATGCAAAAATAATTTCTGATTTCGGAACGTGAAGAAAATAGAAGCCTCATATGAAGCCCCAAAAGTACATGTCGCAAATATGAACCCACTATAACGAAATTTGGAACAATGTTAAGGTTTGGGTCCATGTCAATCCATGTTCTGGTATAATGCAAAAATAATTTCGGAGCATGTAGATAATAGAAGCCCCATATGGGATCTGATTTCAGTTAAGACCAAGGTGCATTGGTCCATGTCAAACCATGTTTGGATATAATGCAAAGATAATTTCTGATTTCGGAGCATGTAGCTTTAGAAGCCCCATATTGGGTCTGATTGGCCTATATTCGAATGACCTATATCCAACTTTGGTGGTATTGGTTATGAGGAAATTGGACCATATCTGCTTATGTTTTCCCATAGGCCCCAATTGTAAAGAGTCATCCCGATTAGCAGTTTTGCCATTCCATAACCAACATCTACAATATGACTTGCTCAAATTTTGTTTAGGGCATAATGGTATTTCTATATTCAATATAGGTAATATTGGAACAGTTCGCTCCATGATTTTATGTAGCTCTCACACAAAGTTTCTGGACTCTACAAGTCACATGTTAAATTTGATCTTGCTCAAATGCAGCATAGTGCTTGCCGTTACTCCTTAGTATAAAGTCCCCATACAAACGACTTGCCCGATTTGAAGTAGCGCCGCGCTACAAGCCAGGTCATACGTCCGATCTTGTTAACATTTAGTGAAGTGCTTCATGAAAAGTCCGCAAACAGTTTAGGTAAAATTGAACATTACTTTTAGGCTTACTTTTTCTCATATGCAAAATAAAATAAAAAGCAGTATATCGTCGTGGCTCTCAGCAGAAGGTCTATGTGTACCCACCAAATCGTTTTTGATATCTTTATTGCTTAAGTATTAAGAAAAAGGCCAATGTGCATTTCATTATACAAATTATCATTAACCGTGTTGGTTCAATACGGTTTATTACAATTACTATTGTACTACATGTTGTTAATATCAGACAATAAATGTATCTTCCAGAGCGTCAGGATCTAAACTTGGGAGGGACCTATGTAAGAGGGCTGCTTAAAATCATGGACCGGTTTGGCCTAAATTATAAGCAGAAAATTTCCATACCATGAAACTACTTCGTGTCAAATTCCGTCAGATTCTAAATGCCGTTTCTAGAGTTCCGGTACCTGAACTCGGGAAGTTACTTTGTACGGGGGCTTTATCAAAACATTTAACGATTTGGCCCATATTCAATCCAAAAAAGTCCTTATCCAACAGACAGTTTCATAACTAGTTATAGCAGCCTAGATCAATCCCATGGTACCGACTTTTATACAAAATTCTCCCAAATGTTGTTTGAGTCCTTGTATAGAGAACATTTTTCCCTCTGAATGGATTTGGTCCATTACAAATCCCAATCAACTTGCAACAACAACATATTTCTCTGAAAAGTTTAGACTTTCTACAATGATTATTGCGACAGCTATCGTACGCAAAAGTACGCAAAATTTCCGTGTTTAGACTTTAGTAAAAACCCATTATTAGCTGTACATTATGAGCCAGTGGAGTCGTTGGCTCTTATATCTTTAAAAAAAGAAGGACGTGCGTTAAGAATTAAATTAACGATCGCTTCTGGACTGAATGTAGATGGCGCTGCTTGTAAACTACAGACAACGCTGGCGATGGCAATTAGATCTGTGCCGTATATTAAAGAACGATTCAACCCTAATTGCGAGTCACACTTTAACGTCAGATTTTTTGCCTAAATTCATTAGTCATTTGTTTGTTTTAGTATTTGAACGATTTTTTTGGTCAGCATAATAGACTAAACGTGTCCACAACATGGAGAATTGTAAGCATATTTCAGCAACGTAGGTCTGTAGGATATGTGAAAACACCTGTGTGAGCTCGCCCAGTTCGTTCTGCCATCGTTATGTCATCGGGCCTTACTTCTTCGGAAATGAGGTCGGGGAAACGGTTACCGTGAATGATGTTCGCTATCGCGAGATGATAAAGAACCTATTGTGGCCAGAAATTGAGACGATATGTGGACCTGGACGTTATGTGGTTCCAGGAAGGTGCCACTTGCCACACAGCCGCAAACCAAAAGCTCTTCTGTGCGAGAAAATCTAATGTCTCACGTCGAGGCGATGTTAAGTGGCCGCCAAGATCATGTGATTTGACACCGTTGGACTTCTTTCTTTGGGGATATTTAAAAGAAAATGTGTTTTTCTATAAGCCAATAACCATTCAAGCGCTAAAGGATGAAATAATTCGGAACATTATTGACATTGAACCTAAATTATGTTTTTGAGCCATTGAAAATATGGACCATTAGATAGAGGTATGCCACCGAAGCCGTATCGAGCATTTGGCCGATATTTTGTTTTACTCATAATTGTCGTAGATTTTTCGATCATAATAAAAAATATTAAGATACGAGAACCTCTGAAAACTTTTTATTTTATTTAGAATTAACGTCGTGTATTAAAGTTAGACCACCATTTATGTCTCTTTTATATTCAGGTATTTCTGTACTCCGAGAAAATTAAAAAATATATAACATGTTTTAATTTTTCGAAAATTGCCTGCTGTCCGCATCCTCCATTCAAGTACATCCAAACCACATCAATCTGGGAATCTGCTCAATAAGAACGTTAATAACTTCATGAGACATAGAGATAATTGTACGCTCCACTATTTTGTCATTCCGTTAGCATTTTAGATAGTACGAGTATACAGTATTTTTAGACCTATTAAATTTCTGGCACCATCTAGCCATGTCCCCCGTCCGACTATTTGACTGCTGAAAGCATTATAGCAGAATAACAAAATAATATGGAGTTCTAGAGTTTTGCATGGTGATGACATGGTCGTAAGATTGATGATATTATAATAGTTTGAAATTGGTCCACCGTCCCCTTAAGGGACTGAAAGTAACTCTAAAAGAGTATGCCATTAATTTTTTTTGCTTAGCATGTGCTTATTATCTGTGAACAAACCATGACTAAAATGGGGGTCGTTAGAGAAAACGCACTTTATAAAGGGTATATTTTTCAGACGTGTGGTTTTTCAATCTGGCCACAAATTTTTTGTGTTGGTCTTTTTGACAGCCGTCACTTGCTTTATGCTCAGTTTGGTTTGCCATGTCATAATAAATAGACTTACTCCGGAACAACGTTTGCAAATCGTGGTAAATGGACCCAGATCGAGATGGCCTACGATCCTGATTTTTGCAAGAAAATTTGTTTCGGCTCACATTTGGTTGAATGAGTACGTTAATAACCAAAATTGTCGCATTTGGAGTAATGAATATCCAGAAGCCATTGTTAAGACGCCATTTTATCTTCAGAAGTCGCTGTTTGGTGTACCCTATTGGCAAGGGAAATCATTGGACCATATTTCTTCAAAAATGAAGCGGTCTATAATGTTACAGTAATTATCTCGCGTCGTGGACCTGTGGCGTGGCCTGCAAAAAATGGTCGAAAATTGGGCCTCTCGAAGTCATTTTTAAAATATAATGGAAAACCCTTATCTATATATTAAAGCTAAATTCGTGGGAATTACATTAAACTATATGTGTTTTATTTCTTCTTGAAAACCACACGTCTGAAAAAAAACACCCTTTACCCAAAAAAGGACTCTGGCCATCGTGGTTCCTGTGGACCAAACAACTGCCACTATGTCCTTAGATAATTTTAAGAATAAACACGGATATTTTGTATTTCATCATGTAGCAAATTTGGTGGCAAATCGACATATGTGACAGCGCATAGAGAAAGGGACCTAAGGGTAAAAAAATCAATTTTCATTTTTTTTCTTTTTTTGGTGTGGACAACATCTGAGCATCGAATGAGACCGATCCCATGCCCCGAAAGTGTTCCCTCCCAGAGATATGCGTGTTTTATGAAAGTGAAGTCGACGATTCTATGCGCAAATAGAAAGGGACCTAATCTTTAAAATGGCTCTCCTGAACAAAACTTTTCATCAACTTTTCACTTTTTTTTTGATGTGGACAACATCTGAGCATCGAATGAGACCGATCCCATGCCCAAAAAGTGTTCCCTCCCACAGATATGCGCGTTTTATGAAAGGGAAGTCGACGATTCTAAGCGCAAATAGAAAGAGACCTAATCTTTAAAATGGCCCTTTCTATTTTGCGTGTCACATATGCATTTATTTGCCAAATCCGCTTTAAATGTTACTTCGAATGCATAAATCGTAGTTGCTCAAAAACATGGCTTATATTAAATCCCAGGCATCAGTGGAAAATATGTGCACTTGGTTAGTCAAGTTGAACAAAATTTTTTCTACGAATAGAAAAATATGGACTAATTTTTAAGATCTGAAATATTCAATCAGTGACTAAACTTAATCGCTGAGACCTTTAGATCAAAGCTCCAAATATTTGATATATATTGAAATGTTCAAGCTTAAGCCTTTAGCAATAGCAAAGCTACAGTAGTTGAGTCCTTTCTTAACAAAAAGTGTACATTTTGTTCGTATCTAAAGAATAGTTCCGAAGTACTTGACTCTTAGAGAATAGTATTTTTTAATAGAAAGGTATTTTCTTTAGACATTTAATAACTAAAGAGTATTAGCACTCAACCAGGCGTTAGTCACCTATACTTATATTTTCATATATCCCTCAAATGTCTGGTGCATTAAAATCCGTACCCTGATCAAAACTTGCTTGGTGTCTTCTTGGTATTGTAGTCGTTGTATTAGTTTTTACTGCACTGCAGTTATTTGCTTGAAATTTTCCTTCTTGGCTGGTTTCATGGAAGTTTATGTGTATGTATGTGGCTTGTTTGTGTTTATTTACATGTGTGTGTGTGTGTGGGAATGAGTGCCTGTATGGATATGTTACTTTGTGAGTTGTCAGGACAGTATCTCTGTTTGTATGTGTGCGTTTGAGTACCCAGCGGGAAAATTGGCAAGGCCTTCTGATAAGGACCCTTTCAGAAGACCTCTTTTTAGCTTCAATACATATTTGTTGATGCATTCCAAAATTTGGTATTTAAAAATGCCTTCTTTGCAAATGAAAAATGATCCCAAACACATTCATATGTCGCTTCTCAAAGGCCTTGAAATAAATCCTCTACTTATTCGTTGTGCATTTTTGAGGAAGCCAGCAAGAAGGTGTTCACGTTTTTAATGAGAGAGATCCAATACACATTCCTGGCTTCCTTTATGTCAAAGACATGCTACCATGCTTGGTGAGGAAAGGCAGCACGGAAAGTGTTCGTCTCAGCGATGGACAGTGGAGATTTAGAAGCCGCTTGAAGTGGACATACAATTTGGTAAAATATCAGAATAGCAACCAGAAGATCGTAGGTGCGAACTCCATTGTAGGCAAATCAAATTATAAATTTAAAAATTAAGTTTCTCTTAATATTTGCATCCTCGAATGACCATTTTCAACAGGCCTTCCGGAAGGCATTCCAATAAAAAGGAGCGTGGATGGCCTGGTTCTGCAATCTAACCCTGTTTTAATTTTAAACTACTTTAGTTTGCTACAAGCATGCCTCCGATTATCCTAAGAAGGGCTTTTTGAAGGCCTTGCTGGGCCCTTCTCTTTCGCGCTGGGTTTATTTATGCGTGTTGCTGATGTCTCTGCGGATGTATTTCCGTGTGTATGTGAAAGAGAGTATGAGCGTGTTTGTTGAAGTATGCTAATTTAGCTTGCGTTTGGTTTTTCTGCTTTGTTTTCCGTTGCCCTTAATTGGTTAGTTTTCTCTGCTTGCCTTCCATGCCTGTCACTCTGTTTTTTTGTGCTCTTGTATTTGCTGCGTTGTACGTTTGTCTTAGGCAGAAGGAAATGTTAAATTTACACTGTAAGCATTGCGACAGCTGACAAATGATATTTGCTAAACAATGTTAGAAATATTGGTTGCAGTATAGTTTGAGGTGCCAGGGCTTAACGAAAATGGTTCAAGGGCATGAACCTTGTCCACATGTTCGTATGTGCAATCAAAATATCGTTAACCAGTTTTAAGTATAATTGAAACTAAATGCATATGTACAATATTGTTGGACTATTGATTCTTATGAAGCTGTGCATTCAATAATCAAATTTATAGACAAATTCAAAAGATTCGAAAGTCATTAACAGAACAGCTTAAAAAAATTAGTGACAGTTGACAGCGATAATCAGACGGACGACAATGTTTTGTTAATTGACAACCCCTGAAGATGATTGACGAAGTCAATCGAAATATTGGGATAAATAAAACTTAAACAACACAGAACAACGAGTTTAAATAAATGACCTCAAGCCGAATAATAATTTTATAAAATAATTAGTGAAATTTTGAATTTAAAGGCTGGAAACAAGTAAAAAAGCTAGATAAGTTCAGCCATTCCGAATCTTTTATACCCTGACTACTACGCTACTAAATTCCCAAGTTTTTTGGCCCTGAGTCCTATGAGTCCAAAAGCAATCAACGCCAAATCTTTAAAAAAAAAATAGTCTAATTTAAATTCATTTTAGATTTGCTTAATTTGAATACCCATACGTCCACATATAACAGTGGTCGCTTCTTTTGTCCTTAAGCTTCGTATATTTGGTCCTTTTGGTCGATGAGTTGGACCGAAATCTAAGCCAATAATTTGAGCATCAATTGATCATTTTTTACCATTTGGTCCGTTTTTTTCTCCCCTGCAATTTTAGTCATTTACCATCTCAGTCTGGAGGGTCCTGGAGTAATTCGTTTGGCTGTTATGGCTTACAGCAGACACAGGCACGGACATTGATTGTCCTAATATGAACCATTATCGGCAAAACAGATCATAAAAAATTTTTGTTTTCCACAAGTTTTTGCTTGGTTTTAAAGTTAAGTTCAGTTCAAAAGAATCTGGTGGGACAGCATTGGCATTGCTTTCGAAATACCTTTTTTAGCGTCGATTTCTTTATAAGGATCTTTCCAGATTTAATACCTGACGTAATAATACTTTCTGACTAGACTGAATTATGAATGATTTATACTACCAAAGATCAGACAATAATAACAGTTTCGTAAGCAATTTGAAGTGGTTAGTTTGTTTCTATAAGAACGACATTGAAAATGGTACGGATCTACGTATGATTTTTCAAGTTTCTCTATCGGTTTAAAGATGTCTTTGAATTGTATATTGAGTTTTCTGAACCTCCAGAAAGATGTTAGGAATTGGTTCATGTAACAGGTACAACTCGACCTTCCGATTTTCGAAATCCACTGAGAGACTGTTCAACTGTTTCTATAAAATTAATATCCCTTATATTTGAAGTATGTGGTTCGGATGGTGCCACTTGCCATACAGCTGCTCAAACAATGGATCTATTGAGAGATTATTGAAATCACATCTAATTTCACGCTTGGGACCGGCGAGTTGATCGCCTAGATCGTGCGATATTACACCTTTAGAATTTTTGATTGGGGCTATATAAAGTCCAAAGTCAATGCCTACAAACCAGCTACGATGCAGGTTATGGAAGCCAACATTACACGTGTCATTACCGCCATACCGGTCAAAATGCTCGAACGAGTCATTAAAAATTGTACCTTTGGAATGGGCCCGCGAAGGCAATTGAACAAAATTCAAAAATAAATGGCATAAAATGTTGTTTCAAATGAAAAATGAAGATTTCACACTTAATTTGAATTTTTGCATATTTTTTATTTTTATTTATTTTTTATATTCGATTAAAATCAAATTTCTAATAACTCATTGTTAGCGTCTACTAGTAATTAACTATGGTAATATACGCCTAATATCCTGCAATGAGTTTCTATAGACATGATGATAAGGACCCTTCTGATTTAAATTGCTCACTAGTGCTTTTTAAGAGATTTATAAGCAACCCTGTGCAAATTTAACCGTATCCGATTATGTTTTCATATAGCTGTCATACAGTTATCGTTGTGGAAAAAAATCCTTTGAACAATATTAATCAGATATATATAAGTATTTGTTGTACAGGGTGCGGCAAAAGTCGCGAAGGAATTTGAAAACTTAATAACTTTTCTAAAGTAATTTGTTCCTCCTTTTTCTTTATAATAATGGAAAGTTAAAACGTTATCCAACAAGCCAAAATCATAGAATTTTATTGTGAACATCATCGATAAGTAATTCAAACTCAACAAGCCTGTCGTCCTCATTTTAATGTGCGGAATTCACCCTCCGAATCAATTCGTGAGGGATCTCCCACAAAGCGGAAGACCACGTCCTGTAATTAATGTAGGAAATATTCAACACGTTCAGGAGAGTATTGAGGAGAATCCTGAAACATCCACTCGAAGGCGCTCTGCTCAGCAGCAAATGTCTGACAGGTCTTTACGCAGAATACTTAGTAGGGACATAAATACTGTTACAACATTGAACACACCCATTTCAATAGAAGAACAAAGCATACCCCGTTAATGTCATATGGGGTTTAAAAGCTAACCTCAATAGCGATAGTCTGTAACGGGATTTTAGAATTGTTTCAACTTTCATCATGGAGTGGTCAAATAATGAGAACCGTATCGCTGTAATAGCGCTTTTCAAGTGTGAAATGAAAAAAAGCTATATTTTCAAAACGCTCCGGCCACTAGAGATTAGCCGCATGTTCGTCTACCGATGCATAAAACTGTTTGAGGAGACTGGACATGTAAAATGCCGCCATCGGTCGGGCCGCTCATGCTCTGTTCGAACACCGCAAGTCATCAAAGCCGTCAAATCAAGAATTCACAAAAATGCGCCCCGAAAACAGAAAATCATGGCCCGTGAGATGAATATCACGAAAAGTCCACGAGTCGAATCATTAAAAAAGACTTGGGACTTGGGGCTTTTAAACAACGTACCGGACATTTATTGACTGCAGCTTTAACAAAAAATAGGATTGAAAAATGCAAACGTCTTTTGGTGAAGCACGCTGATAACTTGCACAGAAAAATTTTTATTCACCGATGAAAAATTTTTTACCGTTCAGGAAAAATTTAACAAGCAAAATGTATGCGCGGTCATCTAAGGAAGCATCTCATTTCAGATGCTCCAAGGGTGGAAAAGGGTCATCACCCACCAAAAAAAAATTTACTGTTCAGGAAAATTTTAACAAGCAAAATAATAAACCAGCCATGAACTTTCCAGCAGGATTTTGCGCTGGCCCATAAGGCTAAAACGTCCCAGGCCTGGCTTCGAAAAAATTTGCCAGCGTTCATTTTCTCTGAAGAATAGCCCTCAGGCAGTCTAGATTTGAACCCATTGGATTACAAATTGTGGAGGGTTTTAGAGGACAAGGTTTGTCACAAAAGACACCCCAACATTGGATCTCTTAAGACAGCTTTGGTTCAAGCTGTGGCCTATTTTCCAATGGACAGCTATTGACGATTGGCCAGTGCGACTTAAGGCATGTGTAAAGGCAAAAGGCGGACATTTCGAATAAGTAGATCCTTTTTGGGTACAATATTCATCAATAAATATACCTACCTTAAGTATATCAATAAAACTAGAACCCTTGAACATCTAAAGGATGATATTCGGATCGAAATAAGAGCGTTGCAGCCAGATACTCAAGGAAAATGCCCTTGATCTTTCATTCAAAAAATCTACAGATACTCGTATTATATTTAATTATTTTGTAAGAAAAATAAATTTAAATTAAAAATTAAATAAGTTATGATTGTTTTGTGACTTTTGCCGCACCCTGTATGTATTATGCTTTTAATGTTTTCAAAACGTATGTATATTATTCAGAAGATTTTAAGCAGTGTTGGCCAAACGGCACAGTAGACAGATAGTTCACTTGGTAGAAAAACAAGGTAGTCATTATCTTCGAACTTTATCAAACATTTGAGTGTCAAGTAGATGTGCAATGGAAGGGTTCTCAATAGTATAGGTTCTCCATGTTACATATTATAATCGTATCTGTACACGTATATTGTACTAACCCTGAAGTAAATAGTCGCACTATACAATATTAACAATACATTTATACAACTTTCATATGCTTAAGTAAGTCCTCCGTTAATAAAATTTCCAAGTTGATACCAAAATCTTCACAACTTCAAGATGTTTGTTAAAAAATATTCATTAAAAAATACGTTTTTTTTTTATAAAAAGGAAAACTCTTTAAATACATTATAGGAAGAAAAACAAAATTAATGCTAAAATAACAGACATTTTAAGGAAAAGCATTTAAAGCATATTATGAATTATGCAAAAATTTTGTTTCGATTTTTTTTGGTTAAGCAGTATTTTTTCGATTTATGAAAACGACTTTGAAGTTGTTGAAACGAGTATGTATGAAATGAAAACAAAACATTAACCTGAAAAAAGTACTCTAACTCAACAACAACAGCAACTGAAAAAACAAGTGCGCAATGTACATACATACATATACATAAACGAAATGAGAAAGGCTTGCCGTGTTTGGGTAAGTGGGTGTTTGGGGAGAGTGGTAGGGTAGGTCGGGGGAAGTTTTGGGGTAAAGTGGCGGCTGATGGTGGTCGAGATAGTCGGTCGATGGTGGTATGATGGTGGTCAGTAGAGGGCGGTGCAGTGGTATTGACACAGTAGAAGAAGAGTTGCAATTGCAGCTCGCATGGTTGTGTCGTCGTTGTGAAAGATGACCTTAATAATTTATGCGAATGACGTCCACTACGCAACAACGTAATCACAATAACAGCAACAACGGCAGCACCAGCAACATGAACAATGGTAACTGCACAAACAACAATAAAGGCTGCAGTACACACAAACGCACACTCATTCACACAAACGGGTGTGCATTAACATGTGTTGTTAGTGTGAGTATACGTTTATACGCAATGTGAGGAAATTATCAGCCTTGACACAAATTGTGCACATGTGTGACTGCAAGTGTAGAACTGAGAGTGTGAGTATGAGAGGAGAAACTAGAGAGTGTGCATGAGTTTTCACCTCCTTTTTTTACATACAAAACGAACTAATGGTTGATGATGCAGCCGGTTGAGAATGGGTGGGTGTTTTGTGGGGGCGAGAGACAGAGAGCAAGAGAGATAGAAAGAGAGAGAGGAGCACTCAAGCGATAACATGGTATTGCAAAGAAGATCATGGAGAAGCCGGAGAGTCTATAGTATACGTGAGGTTATGCTCATGTGTGTCTGAGTATGAAACGGAAATTTAAACAAGCATTGAAATGTTGCTCGGCAGTTATTATGAGCTTGTAAAGCGTTTGCAATGTCGTTTTCGTTTTGTTGTCCCGATGCTAAAAATGAAAAATATGCATGTGTGTGCGTATGTATGGCTGAACAACAACAACAACTAGCAGACAGACACTCACATTCTCATTCACACAGGCACGGATGAACGAACGCACACAGAAACACTTAAAATGTTATTTCATAGACAGGACGTTTTTTTCTGTTTCTTCCTTTTTTTTGTGATTTTTTGCGACTGCCGTGTTTCATGTATGTTGTTTTTTGCTTTGTTTTGAATTTTTGTTGTTTTTGCTATGTGTTCTCTTCTGTCGTACTTTTTTTTTATTCTTCTTGCTGTAGTGAATACTTACAAACAAATGCTTAAAACGTTTACGTTTTTATGCACAATTTAAATTATAAAAGAAAAAAAACTAAAGCACAAATCAAAACTTACAACCAACACACAGACAACGTATACGTGAACATATGTACTATACATGTGTGTGTGTATATGCGAGTGTGACTGTGTTTGTGGGTATGTGAGTTACAACAACTGAAGATTTAGACGAAAATGATAATATGAAAACAAAGACATACGGAACGGAACTTAAATCGGAGAATGAACTCAAATTGAAATTGTGTTGAAAAACGTAAGCGCCAGAGGTTCACGAAATCCAGGGTTGCATTACACAACAACATATACAACGGAAAGAAAAACTTAAATCAGAATTCGAACGTAGAAGAATGGTTTGGCGGACAAAACAGAAATCAAATGAACATTTATCGTTTTGGTTATTCTTTGGACTGTATGGGCAGTAGGGCATATAAAAAAAATAGAAGTGCTTGGTTTTCTTCCCACCACAAACCATAATCTGTACTGTCGTGTCTTCGCTAAAGGTAGAGATAATTCGTATTTTGGTATGCTCAAGGAAAATTGTTAAAAACTTCACTATTTTAATATGAAATTATTAATTAACTTCATAAAGATCAAATTTAAACACTGAAGTAGAATTCATTTTATTGTGTGTTTCCGCAATGTAATGCTACTGCATTACCGAAAAACGAGAAATTACAATATCCTCTCGCATTTACAAAAAAATAATATCCCCTACACTCTACGCCACAATATGTGGACCCCACAATGACTTTCATGCGAGATTATGAAACAATCAGTAACAATTCTAAAATCTCTATTAAAAAAAGTAACGCGTATTGCAAGAAACATTAGAGCCAAAAGTCTATTTCTATTTCTTTGATATTTAAAATAGGTTTTGTAAATATAACATTGACAACTTTGTAATGAACAATTTACCATTATCTGTATGGAACATAAACACCATATCATATTAATAAAACATTTGGGAAACATTTTTCACAAAAAAATATCAAGAGTCTCTTAAAGCTGATGTGCTTAGACGGAACCCATGTTTGTATGAAAGGAGTGTATCATGGAAGCCCAAAATCAGCTGTGGATACATTGGTACTTAAATCGAGAATATTTTCTCTCAAACCCTTATTGGTAAAAGCTAGCCCTTATAACGTGTAATCAAATTTGAGTAATTTCCGTGACAAAGAAAACAAATTTGATCTTTCAGCTGTGATTGATATTTTCAATTAGGATTTTTTTTCTTATTACGCTTGAGTTGTGTTTAACTTTATTTTTTTTTCTTTTCAGTATTGTTTGTTATTTCAAAATTGAAACACTTACATCACAACAACGTGTTCAAATTGTGCAACTGTTTATGGAAATGAGAATGAAAAGATCCACTCTTTTCGACCAAAATTTTGTTCAGTGATGAGGCCTATTTCTGGGCCTCATTTGCCGCTTTGGGCTGAAGAGCAACCATAAGAGGTTCAAGAGGTGCCATTATACCGAGAGCGGTTTGGTGCTGTGTTTGTGGTGGTGGAATCCTCGTTCTATATTGTTTCAAAAATGATGATAGCCAGAACATAACCGGATGACCGGAACGTAACCGTGAATGGTGTTCGCTATCGCTCCATGACATCGGTAATTGAAGCCCGCAATCTTGACGACATTTGGTTTAAACAGGACGTGCGAGCTATGCAGCTGCTCAAACAATATATCTATTGAGAGGTCATTTTGAAGAGCAGCTTATTTCACATTTTGGACCGGTGAATTGGCCGCCTAGATTGTGTGATATCACACCTTTAGACTTTTTTCTTTGGTGCAACGTAAAGTCCGAAGTCTATGCTGTCAAACTATCTGCGATTCAAATTTTGAAAGCCAACATAACGCGTGTCATTAACGCCATACCGGTCGAAATGCTCAAACGAGTCATCCAAAATTGGACCCTTAGAATAAACACACTCAAGGCGTAGTTGTGGCCAACATTTGACTGTTATTATATTCAAAAAATAAATGATATGAAATGTCCGTTCGAATGAGCAATAAAGATTCCACAAGTGATTTGAGTTTTTTTTATTGTGAAAAAAATACCTCTAGGTGAATCACCGCATATCCATATTGAAATCCATATATGATAAATATAAATATGATATGAAAACGTGGACCAATTTGGAATACTTTCTGTAGGGGTCTTCCTGGAAGCAAAGCGAAACCATGTGCCAGATTTAACCTAAATCGGTTCATGTCGGCAACGATATATGGACAGACAGACGGACTTTGTTAAGTAAAAGCAGGTAATGATTTTGATTCAATCAGCAACATAAAATGGTGTCTATCTCTTTTTTTAATGTTAAAATATAAACTGTGAAACACTCTTTTCAAAAGCTTTGTCAGCATTTACCAGAAGTTTTTTAGTTATTTATTCTCAAAACAAAAGATACTTGGTAAACCAAAATTAGATTTGTGCAGATATCTGATTTCGACGATGGCAGTTCTGAACTTGTAATTATTGCCAGTATTCTGAACTAAAAATGGTCCGTCGCATAGTGATCCTCTCGTTTTGGACGGCTGGCTAGTAATTGGTTTTTGAATCACAATCTATGTTGCCGGACAAAAGGTTTGCCGTTTGTGTTTTTGCCTCTGGGTTGCCTTGCTTTTAAACCCGCTATTTGATGACCTTCAAATTGGCCTTTCTAGTAAATTCCTAAAGTTAATCGCAATAGGGTAAATGCCACTACACAGTTCAGAGTATTTCTTGAAATAGTTCGCTTTGCAAATATTTGGTAATACTATTACTCACTGTAAAATTGAATCCTGAATGTTTCCCCTGTTATTGTCGTTTATTAAATTTTCCCAATCTCTTTGTCGCTCACATATCCCTTAGAGGATAAAAGGTAGATAACTTTAGGCTTGAGCTTTCAGGATTTTTTCTTAAGTTAAAATTTTCCTGTTACACTTTATTAGGTAAGGGAGTTTTTTCTGTTAATTTTTTCAAGGTAGCGGCGGAAAGCTGAAGGTGTTCCGAGTGGTAGAGCTCGTTGCGGATATAGTGTAAACAACCAAAGCAAAGAAACCCTAAAATGGAAATAAATACGTACAAAAATAAACAGAGATTTTTGTTCTTCTTTTTTGTTTTTTTATTTGTTAGCCGACAAGAGAATACAGACCGGGCAAGGTAATGTGCCATTATTGCTTTATTTTTTTTGTTTCTACGAAAAATGTATAAATTGCGAAAAATGTATAAATTAAGTTGGCCGCACACACATATACACACACGGATGTACAAGTGAAAGCAGAATCACGGACGGGCTGGTTATTTGGTGGGCATTTAGTAGGTCATCACACAATTACGACCGCCTGCAAAGCAGGTGGCGGACACACCACAAAAGGAACCTCGTTTGAGGTTTAAGTATATTTCACTAGCTCACCCACTTGGACGAAGGCCACCACGAAGGTAGTGGCGATGGTGCTGTAGGAGTGGGTGTTGGGCCTCTTGGCACAGTTGTACCTTTGAGAAGAAGCTAAATATCATTTACTGCTAGTTTTGTGTGTGTGGGTGTGTGCCGGTGTATATGTGTGCGAGTTTTCTGTTGTTTTAATTAAATCCTTTTAGATAGGCAGTGGTACAAGAAGAACAAGAAGTATGTATGTGGAGGAAGAAGTAGTAGAAGAAGAAGAGGCATGCCTCCAATGTAGAACATGCAACATTGGAACAACAACATCGACAAACGTTTTGATTAAAGTCTCACAACAAAATAAGGTCATAGCCAGGACATTTGTTTCATGTGTTTTGTTTCGTTTCGTTTTTTTTATCTGTAATCCTTTCTATTCTGTATTTTTTTGGAGGGTAAGGTGCGGGTGGGGTAGTAGTGTTGAACAAATCAAATAATGTTTTCACTTTTTAGTTGGTTCAATGTGTTCGCAAGTTTCACTTTTACTTTCGCAAATCTCCCTTTAACCGGTCGTAGGAAAAGGGTGAGGTCGGGCGGGGGAAAAGAGAGCTTTAAAAATAGTACATATGTATGTAGTATGCGTTCTAAACTATAAAAACAAAAAGAATTGTTAATTTCTAGCGTACAAGTCAATTTGTTTTATATGTTTTTTGTAATTTTTGTTTTTATAAATGTAGTTTGTAGTTTTTTTTTTGGTTTAGATTCTTACCAGCTTCATCTGGCATTAGTTGGAATACATGATCGGGTGGTTGTGTTGCAGCCTTGACATTACGTGCCGGGGGAGCTTCTGTTGAATTTGAATTTTCGTTCGTTTCGAAATTTCATGTAAGCAAATAAAAATTCAAATTTCAACGTTTTCGTTTCGTTTGTTTTTCGTACGTTTACGTTATTTTTCATTTATCACATTTTCACATTTTTTTTGTTTGATTTTGCGATTTGGTTTTTTTTTTCAGAAAATTTTGTATTTTTTTGTTGGCGATTTTTTTTTTTCATGTGATTGGTATGAGCAGAGATAGAGAGATTTATTTGAGATGGTCGACAAAAAACGGTGGTTACGGTTTCAAACAAATGGTAAAGTTGATGAAAGAAACAAGAAAGAAAAGTAAAGATATCGAAAAAATACAAGAGAAGAAAAAATATTGATTTAGTTAATGGTTAAAAGCCAATTCCATTAGTTTCTGTTAATTTTTCTCTTTTTTTTTG
This sequence comes from Hydrotaea diabolus, assembly GCA_963513945.1. Classification (NCBI taxonomy): domain Eukaryota; kingdom Metazoa; phylum Arthropoda; class Insecta; order Diptera; family Muscidae; genus Hydrotaea; species Hydrotaea diabolus. The sequence continues at coordinate 128,663,439 of OY740717.1, forward strand.
GGTTATGTTGTTTTCTTTCTATTTCGATGCGGGGCTGTTGTTATGGAGTTGATTGGTTTCGGTTGCATAGCTGGTGAATTATGGTGGAGATTTTATACTAGTTTAGTTTGGGGATTTCTTAGCGATTTCCATTCGTTTATCGAGATTGAATGCAGATAGGAGCATGGAAATTTTTTACAGTATGTGTAGGTTTTGAGAATATATAAGACTTAGAATTTAGAATATTTTAATTTTGATTTTATTTAGCTCGCCTTAATTTTTAAGTGATTTTTTTATATTAAATTAAATTTAAAAAAATCATATTCTAGGTTTTATTTTGAACCCTTAAGGAGTGAATTGCATTCTCTTATCAAAAATTACGACTTTTACTATGATGGACGATATTTAACATTCTCATACTCGTAGAGTAGTATGATCAAGAGATTTCGTTTATTGTACTCACTACCCTGGCGAACTTTATATTTTAATTCCTATAGCTTCAGGTTGGAACATAGGGCCAAAAAATCAACTTACAGATGTGAATCTGTGTGATATGGCATAGCCATAAATCTAATAGACGTGAATCTGTGAAATACATAATTTTCTGCAGTAGTTAATGCCCATGATAAATGTGATACTGCCGCCAGTAAAATGCATTACTTTGGGCAGCATACACAGTAAATTTTTCTATCTTTATACGCTTATCGATTAGGAATATGGGAGAATTCTCTATCATGCTATAGTTTTCTTATATGTTCTCGAAAAAATCCTTTATGTCATGAATTTATGACGTGACTTTAGCAAGCCAGTTATCTAGCAACTTCGAAAGACTAGTGCCCCCTGTATTTAACCAAAAATGCGCTAATATATTTAATCTCCTAAGTAAAGTGTCTTTAACAAGATACTAGTCGAAAAATATTGAATGTTGTGATGAACTAAAATGGAGGGCTTTGCCATTTCAGCGCAGTTAAAAATGTGGTTCTGTCTTCATATAAATGTATGCCTATGCTGTTCAAAAAGTACAGCTTCTTGTAGTAACTGGTTCTGCATGTTAAGCTCAATAATCCGATTTATCTGATTTATCGAATCTATGGCAATATAAGACTTCGAGGTTAAGGTTTATGTACTCTGTGAAATTCGCAATTCTTCTCTTTTCCAGATGTTTCCAGATAATTGCTGCTTTTGCCGTATTTTTTAATATGTCTTCATGGAAATTTTACGCAATATTCTTCGATCGCTTTACTTTTATTTATTCATCATTGGTTGAAATAGAAAAAATTTTACTTTGTCTTTAAAAAAAAGTAAAAGCTATATAAATTAATTTTGTATTTTTTTCTCTTTCGGAATCCCAACAACAAAATTAACGATTTTTCTGAATATATACAAAAATAAATGTTCTCTTTTGAAAGTAAATGAAGATCTACGTAACGTTCATAAAGAACATTAGCATTTACATAGTCACTGAACGCAAGTATTATCGAGCTTTAATATTTAGAGGATACCTTGGGTAACATTTTTAGTGTGACTGGTGACCGCTAGAAGTAGTGACTAAAGGGTTTATGAGGACGCCCATTTAGGAATTGGACAGGACGTTGGGAATAATTTGATTCAACTGAATTCTTGTACAGCGCCTATCCTTAATATTTTTCTTTTTCCTTTCTCAGTAATGAAGACATCGTAGTGGCATGTCTGTCATTAAACAATTCCCAGCTATGGCTGTCATCGGTAAACAGGGCGCGCGGCACCAACGTAAAGTCAGAAATGAATTCAGAGAGGTGCCTAATTTGAAGAAGCACTGATATCAAGGATAAAGATGATCACTTATTGAATACATTATAAGTACTAATGTAATTAAACGAGGATATATATCTGGCCTAGGCAACACTAAGTGTTGCCTGGCGCCATCTGTCATTTCCATTGGAAAGTTTGACATTTTTTAGCATAAACGTACTCAGAACGTTTTGACGTACGATTTAAAGAATCAATTTGGCAAAAAAAAAATGGAACTAACTCGTGGACATTTTCGTGCTATCATTTTTCGACGTGGATTATCAGGACAAGAGTGCATCAATGAACTTAAATCTTTGTATAGCAATGAAGCAGCATCCTATAGCACTGTGAAAACCTGGTTTAATGAATTCAATCGTGGCCGACGCTCGCTCAAAGACGAAGGTCGTCCAAAAAACGGCCACTGTGCCAGACAACATTGATGCCGTGCGTAAACTGATAATGCAAGATCGTCATGTGACATACCGTGAGATAGAGGCATCTTTGGGCATTTCTTTCACTAGCATACATTCGATATTGCATGAACACCTAGTTTGTTCTGGTTGGATCCCGCACAATTTGACAATCGCTCAAAAAAGGCTCGTGTCGATTGGTGCAAATTTTTTTTTAAAAAATACGATCGCGGTGCTTCAAAAGACGTTTAAAATATCGTCACAGGTGACGAATCATGGATCTATGCGTACGAGCCCGAAACAAAACAGCAATCGACAGTGTAGGTCTTCGAAGACGAGTCAAATCCAACGAAAGTTGTTCGTGGAAGAAGCATGTCGAAGCAAATGGTCGGCTGTTTCTTCGGCAAAACTGGTCATGTGGCGACTGTTCCTTGGCCTGAGCAACGTAGGACGGTCAATTCTGAGTGGTACACCACAATTTATTTGCCTGAACTTCGGAGAAATTCGAAAAACGAACAAGAGAAGACGAATCATTGTGCACCATGGCAATGCGAGCTTTCACACATCGGTTCAAACCAGCGCCTTTTGACCGGCCAAAACGTCGAATTGATGGGTCATCCGCCGTACAGCCCATACTTGGCACCCAATGACTTCTTTTTATTCCCGCACATCAAGAAAAAATGCTTGGTCAACGATTTTCGTTGCCAGAAGATGCTGTTGAAGCCATGATTGGAGGTGTCTCAATCGGAGTGGAAAAAGTGATTCGACAAATGGATTGAGTTTTAAAACCAATAAAACCATTTTTGATGATAAATACTCGCATTTTAATCATTAGGCCAGAAATATAGCAGCTCTCGTATTATAAAAAATATTTTTCGAAATTTGTACACAATTTGATTTTAGGATGTTTAAAAGTCTTTAGGATTCAAAATAAATCACAGAATTACTAAAAATGGCGATGCTTATTTTAAAAAAAAACTGAATTCAAAAATTAATTAAAAACGCCAAGAATTAGGATAAAAAACAAAATGTTCGAATACTTTTAAAAAAATAATTCATCGACTTTTGTGCAAAAATTTGATTTCAGGATAATTAAAATCCTTTAGGATTCGAACTAAACTAATGAGTTTCAAAAAAACTAAAGACAATTCTTATTTCTAAATAAACTGAATAGTCAAAAATCAATTATACAATTAACACTACGAATTTCTTCAAGATCATAATGTGTAAAGTCCTTTTGGGTCCAAAATAATTCAGCGAGTTTTGAAAAAAAGCAACAAAAAAAATTCTCAAAAATCAATCATACTCGTACCAAAGAGTCATTTTCTTAAGCTTTCAAATCCACCCACATGCTCTAATTGTTTCACCTCATTTTTATCCACTCTTCGAATACCCAACCCCATTTAACAACATCCCCCCAATCGTTTTATTAATGATATGGTGCATATTAAGCATTATTATTGAAAAGAAAGTAAGTAGTTGATAGTCTGATAGATAGTTAGATAGATAGACAGAGAGAGATAGAAGAGACCAAAGGAAACAAAAAAAAACACAAGAAAGAAAGTAGGAACTGTACAAGGTTCAACTTACCCACGGTTCGGACAGTCATCACCTTGCTCATCATGCCATCACCAAGCACATTACGACCGACAACCTGAAATTCATAGGTAGTACCCGATGCTAAGCCATTGATCGTTACTTCAGTACTACCCGAAGGTGTAACCGATATCGTTTGCCAGTCGGTGGCCCCAGCCTCGCGATACCAAATCGTATAGTCTTGCTTGTATTCGGAGCCGCCACTGTAGCCGGGCATCCACTGTAGTGTTATGGACGATTCGGTGGCCTTGCCGGTGATGTTGTACGGTGCATGTGGCTGAGTGCCCTCGATCACTAGCTGGGTTTGGGACATTAGAGTGGCCACTTCATTAGAGACAACACATTGATAGTAGCCGAAATCCTCTCGACGCAGATTCTCGATGGTAATGTTACCCCCAGATATTTTCACGCGATTGCGCTGAGTATCGGACAGTTGGTCGCCGTCCTGTCGCTGCCATTTGATGGTGGGCTTTTGTGTGCCCTCCGCCTCGACTGCGTCACAGTGCATTTCAACGCTATCGCCCACCTTACGCTGATACAGCGACTCCGGTTCGACGGTAAATGTGGGTGGCTTGCGCACCAGCACCTCCATGGGGCCCGAGGAGCCTTGCGTGCCCAATGCATTGTAGGGTGTGCAGGTGTAGCGACCCTGGTGATCTTCATTGACGCGCGTAAAGAGCAGCGAGCCGTTGGCCATCACCACAATATCTTTCATCTGGTAGGGTTCGAGGAGACGCTTGTCTTTGGTCCAGGTGACATACTGTAGCTGAGGACTGGACTTAATATAACACTGGACAACACCGGCTAAGCGGAATGGTAGATATTGTACAGTTGGTGTAAAGGTCACTTTGGCAGGATCTATAACAACAGAATTAAGTGGAAATTTTAGCCAGAGCATATAAAATAGAGACCGGAAGTATGGGAAGGCGGGAAATTTTGTTTACTCACACTCAATATTTAAATATGCTGATGCACTCTGGGGATCGCCAATACCATTCGTCACTTCGCACAGATACTGGCCCGAATCATCGGCACCCACGGGATTGATAATTAGCGAGCCATCTTTGCGTATTGTAATGCGTGTCTCCAATGAGGCCACCTCTCTAACGGGCGAGCCCTCGCGAAACCATCGTACGGTGACATTGCCAGGCATAGCCTTAGCTTCGCATGAGAATATCACCTTTTCGCCCTCAAGTTTAGTTTGATTCGTGGGCGGCACCTGAAACGAAATCGCACAAGAAAACCAGACGACAGTCAGTAAATTGCCCAGCATTTCCAAACAAAGGAGATTAACGAAAAATAAAAGAAAACATAAAGGAACACAATAAAAGGGGACATTAAAAGCGTAACAAATGGGTGATGAAAAATGATATAATGAGTGAAAATGGTGATGGTAATGGTGATTACGACGTAGGAAGTAGGAGAGTAAAGGACAGGATATCTGGACATTGTAAACTGGTAGTGACTATTTTGGATGGAGGCTCATATATTTTCGTGCCTACTTTTGGGTATTTTTGTATTGTGTTGCATAAATTATATCTAATTGTGAGTTTGTGCTCTATATTAAAACTTAATTAAAATAATTTTAATACGATTTATGCCTTTTTTCTGTCTTAAGATATTAATTTACTAATTGGGGCAAAAAACATTTGAGATTTGAATTTAGGCCCCACTAATGAGTGAAGATGGGACAAAATATTTTGATTGCATAAATGTAGGCTGTGACTCCTTTTTTGTCCCTATAGATCAAGGATTTTTATAAGCAAAATAATTAAATTATATTTTATAAGGGTTCGTAAAGACCATAATGATCTCGCAGTCCTAAATTCAAACATATTAATATTTAATGGTTTTCTTTAAGTCTTATGGATATAAAGTATAAGCAGTTTGGGAAATACAAACGGCAAAGTGGCGATAAAATTTCTGACTCTAAGTATATTCAGGAGAGTACGTTATTTTTTTAACACTCAACACAGTATGGCTCTGTGGTATTATTAGTTTTGTGCTGAACACCAAGGAGAATATTATTATTTCGATCGAATCCAAATAGTTTTCTGACATATCCATTTGTCTGTCTGTCTGTCTGACTGCAGTAACGGCTTTTCTAGTGGCCTACCTCCTTGCACACTGGATCTATAAAACTAAATCGTTAGCTGGACAACATATAGGGCTCGTCTAACTTCCAACAACAATCAATTTCCGAATCGTTGGATGTACTATCGTCGAGGGACAAATCTAATTCGCACTGACCTAAGAACATTCTATAAGATTCAAATGTGTCGAACTGATTTCAATATGCATACAGCATATTGAAATCAGTTCGACCAATTATTTCATATAGCCCTAGTACCTCCATATTTGAAATCTTTCCCATCAAAGGGATCCCACAACAAGATTGTTAGATGTTTTCACTCGGCTTTAAAACTGGGTTTACTATCAGGATGGGCGCGCAAACTTCCATCACACCACGGCGGGAGAACATTTTCACTAAATTTTTATCAAATTCGGTTTGTGTAATTTTTGATTTAGGACAGTCTTGTACTAATCAATGACCGGCAACTATTTTAAAATCATAGGCCAAAACTGTGTGGCATAAAGACCGCAGTGAGGGTCCTGTCGGTCCTGCCCGACCTTAGATAAGTAACTCGGTTGTTTTCGAATATAATTTTTCAAATATCTAATAGCGATATAATCGATATGGCTTCCATTGTTAATTACTTTCGATTTGGAACTATTATAGTTCGTTTTGGATTTGGGCTAATTATGCATTCGTTAGGTCAAAAAACAACTAAAAACAATTTACCTCACTCGGAATGATGGCTTCGGTAGAACGGGAGACCTAAAATAGTTAGTTAATAGATGGGCAAGACAAGCATACAAAACTTGTACTTTGGCAATGGAGCAGTAAGTGCGAAGGTCACAAAGGCTATATTTAGTCATTCCACTCATTCTTTGAAGCTAACTGATAAATCAATAAGGAACTAAGGAATGGCACTGCAGCTGTGAAAGGCAGTAAAATATTTGCTCATATTTTGAAATGTGTAAACATTTCGAATTGAGCTAGTCTGAAATCAAACAAAATACCTTGTTCCCAGACGTACATCTTTGGATTAGTATTGCTCCAGCTTACCTTTAAGATCTATGAATTTAACTCTTTCTAAAAAGCTGGCTGGTATGAAAACAATCACTAATTTTTAGAAACATTCGTCCATACCACAAAGAGAAGAACTCAATAGGAAACATTTAAAAAGACCATACCGATAAGAGAAGACTTTAATAGGACATACAACTTGGCACTTGTAAAGCTAGATGGTTTCTGATTGAAATTAGCCTACCACAAATGAAGTCGCTGATAATGATTACCAAAGACAAGGATTTGCTTACTAGACGTAGAGTTTCTTTTTAGGCTCTGCGGTTATTATCAGCGAACATTATCCACATGTGTTCAAACAAGTTGCTGTATATCGCATGGCGGCATAAGTGATTAAACCTTATTTTTTATTAAGGTTAAAAGAGGTGCCGTTTCCGATAATAATTCTGATCAAGATGGCAATATAATCTAGCAAGGAGGCGCTATGAGTATATGCCACATAACGCCACGCTTGGAGTTGTAAAGAAAAAACTGGGTAATGGGTCATCTCTCAGCTAGAGTTCATCGCAACCCTCGATTATTTTCTTAGTAAAAGTTCTGGAAATGATATTGCGCGTTGAAGATTGCTCTACGCACAGTTCGAAGACTATACGCAAATGGTAATTCTCATTAATAAAAATGAGTCTCCCGTATAAGTCATTTGATTTGTGGCCGAAGTAATCGTTGCCAAAGACTGCTGAAGAAAAACCTTGGCGGGTTTAGAAACAGCTGTACAGTCTGCCTGGCAACCGTAGCCAAACTATTTCACCAATTTCTTCTTTTTACGTTGATTCTGAAAAAGAAACAACATAAAGGTCTCGAACCAGAATAAAAAACTGCTCAAGTCATAATTCTTAGAGTACGCTAACTAAGCCAACAATTCGGATGATATTCGTGCCAATATTTGACCTACTTTCAGCGGAATAACACCAATAACAAGTTGTAGTTAATCAGTAATAGTTAAACCGGTTAACTATTGACATTATATTCCATATAACATCAGACAACAAAAAAAACCGAGATGCCCTATGTTAAACAAAAGATTACGCGCTTCTGTCAGAAGTTGAAAAAGGCAAGACTTTAAATGGCATGTTCATATGTATGGGAGTTTTAACAATAGATGGCCCAGTATGGTCGTGCTACGCTAGAAATGGTTTTAAGTCGCTCGTAACGTAACGAGCTTAATTAACGCAATATTTATGACTTCTAGAGTGCCAGAACTACAACTCAGAAGGGTCTTTGTGTGATGCTCTATGAAAACATGGACATGGGGGATATTCAAAAACATGTACCGATGTGGTCCAATTTCTATACAGGTCTTGTACAATGCGCTATGCCAAACTTCAGCAACATCGATTATAATAGGTCACTTCGAAAGTGGAAAGACCTTGAAATCGGAATACTCCATCAAATGGGGGCTAAATGAAAATATGGACCATATGGTCCAGTTTCATTATAATTACTAAGACGTTTTTCAAAAATTCCATGTCAGTTTGAGCAAAATTATATGAAACATGCAAAAAGGACATAAAGTAGCAATACAAAGTGGCCAACAGTTAGTCGGAATGCACTTATGATAAGAAACGTACCAATTTTATTGAAATCTTATAAACTGTCGTTTGTGTGGAAGGTACTAGAGTGGGGCGTGACTTCCACTTTTTTTCTTATACAGAAAATATACAAGATGAAATACACATACTGAAGAATACAAAATTCAAGCAAAATGTATGCAAAAGGGTAAGAGTTGTGTGGATTTAGTGAAAGTAGTTTTTGTGGGAGGTTTACTAAGTTGCTTGGCAGAGGCTCCATTAATTCATATAATTAGTCCATCCATCTTTATAAAACTACTAATTGTCAGCATAATCATATAAATAGTTCTCAAATTTTTGTGCAAATACCAAAAGTGTGCGAATTGATCATTTGCACTGAAGGGTACCAGAATGGGGCATCTCATCTACTCTTTTCGTACGCGTGTACTAAGCCGTTGTAAAAATATAATGAAATTTCCAATAAAAACGATTTTTAAGCAATAGCCTAAACTCAAACAGGGTCATTTTTGTAGGAGGTGTTAAAAATGTCGTATTCAGGAATCCAATTATTTGTCACTAAGTTAACCTCACGTAGAAAAAAAGTATGGTTGGGATAACAACATTCGAAGAGCATCATACTATTGTTGGGTATATGGTTGTGGTACAACAATATTATGATCCTCACAACAAAAGTATGATTCAAATACAACCATACTATGATCCTCACAACCATACTATGATCCTCACAACAATAGTATAATTCACACTTAACAATACTATAATCCCCACAACCATAGTATGATTCACTCTCAACCATACTATTATCTCCACAGCCATATTATGGTCCTCACAACCATAGAGTGTTCACATAGAACCATAGTATGACCCTCACAACCATAGTACGATCCCCAAAATTATTTATTAGGATTGGGTTATGCTGTCAACAATAGAGTTAACTATTTTAAAATACATTAAAATTTAAAAAAAAAATAAGTTATTTATTTTACAGTAGAAAAATCGGTTTAAAAAACGTAAGCTTTTTTTTACAAATATTTCAGTTACACAAAGCAAAAGCAGTTGGTGTGAAAAATTTTAATTTCCCTATAAAAAGTAATATATTGCATTAGTCCGTAACAATAACATTGTTCTAAAAAGCATATTCAATAAAGAAAAATTGCAATTATAGAGTATGATTGCCGCAATCATATTATTGTTAACATAAAAACCAAAAAACAATACTTTTGCTGCACCTATAATATTTATATTGTTGCTACTACCATATTTTTATTTTTAAAGTTGGAAATAATACTATTGTTACATTTCAACAATATTTATATTGCGGCAATCATACTATTGTCAAAATTAAATTCAAAAAACAATACTATACTTTTATTGCAGAGAACATACTATTATTGCGATGACCATATAGTAACCATGTTTTTTCGCTGCGTGTTTTTAACTCTGCTCTTAAGTACTGGTTTTGAGCTAGATCGTATAAATGTCATTTAAAATATTACACGAAAACCAAAATTGGGCAGAATGGTGCATTGCATGGCTATCAGAATTGGGAGTGTCAATCACTTTTTTCATATGCAAGTACAAAGCTTTTTTTATAATATTAGCGAGTTTTAAGCTCTAGGTGAGAAGTTATATGGGTTCTAATCTTCAATGCAACAGGGTCAATTGTGTGAAAGGTATTAGAAGGGGCTTGGCCAGAAGTCAAAATCTCGTTCAGCAGCTTTATCTTGTACCTCCATTCTTAAGTATAGATATTTAGTGAGATCGTGCAAATAGTGTGGAAGATATTACAAAAATACCTAAAATTCATTTTCATGGGATATGGCAGACGGGGTGGGGTGTATCAATATTGTCCGTTTTAAATCCCATAGGCAGTTTTGAAAAAATATTATGACAAGCAATATTCAAAAACGGATTGTAGCTTCTTTCGGGAGTTATTCGCACTTACCGACAGACGGGACTTAAAAAGTTATAAAAACATTTGGTCAAAACATATGTAGGTTCTAAAATGTTTTTTTTTTCGATGCGTTACACTTTCTGTATGTACCAAATAAAATATGCCCTCTTACCCTGTAGGTTATAAAAGTGGACCACTATCGATAATATTTTGGATGAAACAATTAACTTTTGTAGTATTGCCACCCCATATATACTTTGTTCAGTATTATTCTTAAAAACATTATATTTTTCATAATTATAACCTTAGTTAGTGCTTTCAATGTGATAAGAAGTATGTGTTTAAATTTATATGGAACATTAAAATACAAATTTAAAGCATATCTATAGACTTAAAGTATGAAAAGGTTTAATTTTTCCAAATTTATGGAAAATAAATACTCCACTTGGCTACTACTATTTTTCCCTGGGGCTTTGTAAATGCAAATTTGAACGTTATAGGTCGGAAATGTGCTAGTCTACGAGCGAATTTACAATGGCAAGTAACCTGGCACACAAATTATTTTCCCAGGCATTATTAGATATTTATAAACGTAAATGTTTAAAAACAAAGCGGCCAACTAAAAATTACACACACACACACTCACTCACACATAGACAGAGGCTTGCTTGCATACGAGGTTTTCATGCATTATTTACTTATTGTCTATCAGCCTTGAGGGTAGGCAATAAAAATTGTTCATTTCAAAACTATAGTATTTTACTACGACTTTTTCCTCCGGCTCTATTCTATGCATACACACATCCAAGCGTACACTTGCATATGCTTGCTATTGGTATGTAAATATATGTATGTATATATGTACATTTGATTTTATTTAAACTTTATGTACTCATCACACATTGTATGAATATATCGTATATATATCTACAGAGGGAGAGAGAGAGAGAGAAAGTTTATTTAGGTATGTGTGCCATGTCTCTGTATGCGCTTGATACCCTGTAAATATTACCACAAACATCGGCATACAAACACACATGCACACAGGCACACTCACACTCATGCACTCATGATCAATATTGAATTTTGTGTTAAAAATGCCATAAACGTAATTTCGAAGTCGGTCGCCTGCAACATTTTATCAGCGCTCAGTCCGTTTTTCCACACGCCATCTCGTCGACATCGCCATCGTTGTTGTTGTGGCATTGGTTTTTTCGCCCGTTTCCCGGCTAGTGTCGGCACTGGGGCTTTTTAATTAAATAAAATTTTCATCAACATTACGACGGATTGGGAAAACAACGCTAGCGAAACATTGAACTGCTTTTAATGAATTAAAAGGCCAAAATGTAAATACAGCCTCTCAGGGTAACAAAACCGAGTTGTAATGGTTCTTTGACATAGAAATCCACACACACAGACACACATTTACATATATATAAGTATATGTATGTGAGGTTATGAATATGTTGGTGCGTGTGTCTCAAGTAAATAGCCATCTATTTTTAATTTTATGACAATGTAAGCCAAAATAATATTATTTTTACCAAATTATCAAACAGAATCCAAGAAAGTGTTCGACTTCCAATTCTACTCATATCAGTACAAAACAGTTAATATCAATCAGGAGTTTTTCGGACTGTTTTGTAAGGTAGCTAGGGGTATTTTACATAAGACACCGTCAAAAGTAAGACTCGGGAAAATATGTGGTACAAATATCACAAATTAAAAGAACAAGGGACGGTCCAATACGAAAATAATTTAAATTAAACAGAAGAGGTGTGAGATTTTGGCTTTATTTAGGGTCAATTTGGGACGATCGAAGTCCCTGGTTGGCGAAATCTTAAATATTTGTATGGAAACTTCACTGTTTCTCTGCCACAGAAGATTAGAGGACAATTTTGCAGTCCAAAGTCCAGTGGCTACTTCCATGGTTTAAGGCTTTCAATCAGTCAAATCGTAGAGTTAATGTCATAATTAGATTAAAACATAATACCTATTAAACATTGAAAACTTCAGATTTGTGAGAACATTAGATCCTTTAAGTAGCCATAAGACCATTGTTTAAGTTGTCCGATTTTTGGTCCATATATCCCGATCTGTATTTTAAGACAAATCTTAAATGCTAGTGAATGTTTGGATTAGTTAGGAAATTCTACTGTTTCTTTCCATATTCTATAGATCTAAGAACTTGGCTCAAGAACTCATATTCAGATTCGTGACGAAATGATATTAGCTTTTTAAGACCCATAGTTAAAGTGTGCCGAATTTTGGCCCAAATATGCTGATATGAGTCATTAATTCCAAATGTTGGTACACATGTGAGCTTGTGAGGAATGAGGAATATGACAATTTATGTATACCCTATATCCCTGAACATTAAGAGACAGTTTTTGACCCCCAGGCCAGATATCCACCCCCATTAATGGGACTTTAAAAACATCTATGACTACAAATACAAGGGCATATCAATAATTCCGTGACTTTTCCAACTTCCCTCGTAGTTGTATGAAATGCTGCTCCCATCAACACTCATAGCAACACTGCTCCCATCAAGTACCATCTGTTAATAGACTACTTTCAAATTTTGAGAGAGTTCCGTCATTTAGTTTGTGTTCAACAGCTGTTCAAAACTAACAACCTTGTGAATTTTGTTGAAAATGGAAAAAAGTGATTTTCGAGTGTTTATTAAGCATTATTTTTTGCGGATAAAAACCGCCCATCAAACCAAGGAAAAGCTTGATAAATACTGTGAGGACTCTGCACCATCGATTTCAATGCTAAAAACTGGTTTACTGACTTTCGTTGTGGTCGCACAAGTACAAATGACGCTAAACGTTCTAGTCGCCCAATAGAGGTCAATACACCCGAAAATGTCAAAAAAAATCCACGATATGGAGTTGGCGATCATGCCGAAAATGCGTGATATTGTTGATGCACTACGCATTTCATACGGCAGTGTGGTTTAGATTTTACATGATCAGTTGGGTTTAAGAAAGCTGTCTACAAGATGGGTGCCGCGCTTGCTCTCAATTGAGTAATCGTGGGACAATTTCAAAGTATTCTTTGAATTAGTTTTTTTGAATTAGTTTTTTTGCGCTTTTTTAACTGTGGAAGAAACATGGATCCATTACAACACAACGGAGACCAAGCAGCTGTCTTAACAATGGGCTTCCGAAAAAGGCCTTTGGGACTTTGTCGGCCAATAAGGTGATAGCAACAGTTTTTTGGATGCACGTGGGTTAATCCACATCGATTACCTTCAAAAGGAAAAAAAAAGAAAAACAGCGAATATTATGCCATTTTAATGGAACGATTTGACGAGGGTTTAAAAAAAAAACCGACTCCATGAAAAAAGTTTTTTCTCCACAAGATAATACACAGGTACACACGTGTGCAGTCTCAATGGCAAAATTGCATGAATTGTGTTACGAATTGGTACCCCATTCGCCATATTCTCCGGATTTAGCACCCAGTGACTATTTCATATTTCCAAACCATTTCTTAAGGTTTGGAAATATGAAATATTCACTGGGGGCTAAATCTGGGGCTGGAAAGAGTTTCAGAGTTGGAAAGAGTTTCAGCTTCAACGATGAAAATATTGATCAAACAAATGCCTATTTTAAGGATCTCGAAAAATCCTATTTTTTGGAGAGATACAAAAATTGGAGAAACGTCGGACTAACTGCATTGAGCTGCAACGATGAAATTATTGATCAAACAAACGCCTTTCATACGGACCTCGAAAAATCCTATTTTTTTAAGGGATACAAAAATTGGAGAAACGTTGGACTAAGTGTATTGAGCTAAAAGGAGATTGTGTTGAAAAATAATATTTTTTTGCAAACAAAACTATGTTTCATTCGAAAAGTCACTGAATTGTAGATATGCCTTCGTACCATTGCTAAATATTCAACTTATACTGTCGAAAATTCAACAAAAATGGACGAATTTCATAAAATTTAGTCCACTTCAGTAAATGAGTTGACATAGCACCGATTAAAAACTCCTTCTTTATTCCAAATTCATTTAGTTTTTCACATTTTATGCAACGGACTGATTACCAGCCGTGATAAAGTTCGCCAGTTTGGTTCTTGTATTGTTAAAGCCTCCATACCATGTAGACCTAGGGTTAAGTAGCAAAAAATATGTGAGAAGTTGTGTCCAACTTCTTTGTACATGGCCCGTTTTTTTAAGAAATTTAAACTACGTTTAAATATCATTTGATGTCACGGTGAATTTATTTGGGGCTGTAATACAAGAACCCGAGACTTAAGCCCGATTAGGAACATCTTACATTTGCAGAGGTGTAAACCCTTCGCAAATGCAATGTCTGCTCAGACTCAGCTCACTGATTTGCGAGAAATTGCCGTTGTGTTTCTCTTAAATCTGTCAGAAAGATAATGTCCCCAATATCTCGATAGCTTCTAGTAAGGTATTACCTTAATTCGTCTAGAAGGCATTTGTTTCTTTATCTGAAGGGAAGTAACATTATCCAAATATCGGCAACATCACTCTTCAGCCATTACACTGTTTTAGAGTTTAAAAGATTAATGATTAACAAACCATTTCAAACCACTCAATTTAAAATGTTCAACCAGTGTAAAATTTGGACAACTCTTTTTTTAAGACTGGTCCAAACTTCGAAAGTAGAAAGGTTGTTTCCCTTGAGGGGAATATTTTTGAAACTAAACAGAAAATCGATCATTTACCTAGACCTAACTAGAGCCTTTTAAATGTTTCTATTTGACTTGTCTGTTAATGTCAGTGTATTCTAAAGTTTGCGTAAATTTTGGGGGTTCTTAGAGACTTGAAAACCTCGCAACCATTAAAACTTTTTTTCAAATTACAGACATTGTCCGACTGATTTCACTCCACTCAACACACCACCCTCGCTACGAGCACGTACGCCAGTGTGACCATGTGTTAATTGAACACCATTTTCGAGAATGCTGTACGCATACCAATGCACGTATGCAAGCGTGTAAAAGTGTCTGTATAAGCTGTGCACTAACGCAACACCAGCAGCCGGATATGCTGTCTTGTCAAATGAAATTTCATTACATTGACGTGTGCCAACAATATTAGTTTGACACTCCAAATATACACAGCAACAACAGCTCGTGTGCATCCTTTGTACATCGTAAGTATGTGGATGTGCGAATGAGTGTTTGTATGTGTTGCGATCCTACAAAGAGGCCACATGAGGCATTGCCTACATTTGGGACTGCAAAAAACTGTGCGAATCCCTGAAGTGGTCGCAAAGCAGCAACATATGGTATTACACAGAGGGGGCGAATTCAAAAATATTTTTCAAAAAAATCCTAAATATCTAAATAGCTCGATGGTTTTGAAAACAAATTCTCATAGTCTATCATGACGTTTTAATAGGTAAAGTTTAATATACGTTGTTCTGTTATCATCTGCAGTGCCCCGTTGTAGGCTAAATATCTCCTCGATCTATGGCAATGTCCTAATCTCGTACCTTTCCCTAGCTTTGAGTCAACAGTGCTAGGGTTTTATGATTGTCTGTAAAGTACTACCTAACACAATTTCTTAGAGGTCATAGATGCACAAATTTAGACTTTACTCTTTCCAGAGGAAAACTCAGAACTGCCTAGGGTTTTCCCTGAGGACCATCCGGGCCCTGAATTAATATTTGAACCTGTGCTCCAATGTATTGAAAACTGGGTTAAGATCGAAGCATATACGGCAAAAGTGCTGAATGCGTTGTTGAGAAGGGAACACTTTTAAAAGACTTAAACAAGATGACAAGATGGCTGAAATGACAACCAGCCTTCGCGATGTAATACAAAACGGAAATCCCGATGAGCCAAAGTAGTGGAAATAAAGGGAGTGTGGTTAAGAATGTAGGTTGAAGAAGTAGTAAATTAATAGTAAATTATACACACTAGTGGCGCGAGTCGAAAATTTCTTTAAAGATTCCAAAATTCCGTTCCGAAAAAATATCCTCGAAGCCATAAACTTTTCCAGTTTGAAAGATGAGCCCTGCATTAACATCTAAGCCGAGGAGATGAAAAGGTCTGAGATATATTTTAAGCAGACAAGGGGCGGAATGGTTTCACCTACTTAGAAGAAAGTAAATAGGGTCAACCAAATTTTGCAATACTCAAAGTCTTTCATTTGTTTAGCAGGTCTAACGTAGCAAAGGAGTACCACTTTCAACTAGGTGCTACGTCTCCAAAGTCTGTCTGTGTAGGGCGTACCATTTTAGTAGTTCTGGGTTTCGTATCATTTAAACCCTCGGAGCTGTGTAAAGTATATTGGTTTTTGACCCGAAATTCCAAAAAAAATGTCGAATACTCCCACTGTTGGATTGGATGTCGTAGGCGCTACCTGGTTAAAGTAGGTGGTTTTTGGTGGGAGTTTCGTGTTTAAATTACTTTGTGTTACAGCCGATACAAGTACAAATTTAATACTTGTTCTTGTTGGATTTGTTTTCATGTTTTCCTTTCTTTTTTTCTCATTGTTATAATGTAACATTTACATTTGCCGTAGGTGTCTTTGTACTCGTATGTATTTGCGAGTGTGTGTATGTATGGACATAGGCGTCGTTGGTGTATTGCCGTTGCTGTTGTTCATGCTGGAATATACGCTCCAGAGTTTGGTTGACTGCCTGAATGACATGACATTTTCAAAAAGCAAATCCTGCACTCGACAAGCTGTCATTCAAATGTCAAATATTAAATGACTGCTCATACAACCAACATCAGGAGCCATTGCAGCAGTCAGTCGGTAGCAACAACTAGCAACAATAATGCATACCTTGATACATATGTATGACTGTATGTATGTACTTGCATTTGTATGTGTGCTTTTCATACTGCAAGTGTAAAAGTGCATATGTATGTGTGTGTGTTTACATACAAATGATGGTTGTATGACATATTTTTTTTTCTTTTTCGACAAGAAGTTAACCAAAAATCGCTCTGACCTTTTTTTATATCCAGTTTGTTATGTGCGCAGTCTAAATTTGCAATATTTTATAAATATTCCTGTTCTTATTGCTTTGACATGTGTTTGTTTTGATCCAAACTATTTTAAAGTGGACAGAACAAATAAAACATAGTGAGACCCAAAAAAAACTTTTTTATACAAAACTGTTGCCTTGATGGTGCTTACAATTTGACATTTAGACAGTTCGACGAGGTGGCATAAACAGTTTCCAATAAAGGGTCCATTGTGAGTTGGTTTTATCTAGAAACGAAAACCCCGCTTTAAGTTCAGTTGTGGTACGACAAACGGTTTATAAGACTTAGCATATCTAACATCCTGTAGGAGGATATCTCCTTCTGATCATCAAGAAAATACTTTGTCATGAAACTACAGCGTCTTTTTCAAAGGGACATCTATATACAAGGAGCCTTTATGTCTTAATCTCAGCTCATCCTCACACACCTTGCAGTATTCGACCACAATACGTACAATGCCCAGCGTGGGAACACATAGAGAAAAGATATGGTTACTATATGGTCACGGCAATAATAATATGTTTTTTGCCATAAAATTATGTTCGTCGCATCCATAGTATTGTTTACTGAATTCAATTTTGACAATAGTATGATTGCCGGAATATTAATGTTGTTGAAATGTTACAATAGTATTATTGCCAAATATTAAAATTCAAATATGTTTGTTGCAACCATATAAATATTGTTTTCTTTGGGTTTTATTTAACAATAGTATGATTACGGCAATCGTATTATTTGCTTAAACAATGTTAGATATATCACTCCTATTATTGAGAATTTAATGAATTTTTAAATAATTTTCATAATTCAAAAAGTCTACTGTTGACAAATTAACCCAATTCTAATAAATAATTTTTGGGATCGTAGTATAATTGTGTGTGATCATACTATGGTTGTATGGATCATAACATGGTTGCGTGTGTACTATGGTTGTGTGGATCATACTACGGTTGTATGTAAAACTCACTATGGTTAAAAGGACCATAATATGGCTGTGGAGATCTTGGTATGGTTGAGTGTCAATCATACTATGGTTGAAAATCATAGCATGGTTATGTGTGAATCATACTATTGTTGTGAGGATCATAGTATGGTTGTAAAGATCATACTATGATTGTATGTGAAACATACTTTGGTTGTGAGGATCAAACTATGGTTGTAAGTGAAACATACTATGGTTGTAAGGATCATAATATAGTTGTGGAGATCATGGTATGGTTGAGTGTCAATCATATTATAGTATGATTATAGTATGGTTGTAAAGATCATAGTATGGCTTTATTTGAATCACATTATGGTTGTGAAGATCATACTGTGGTTGTATGTGAAACATACTATGGTTGTGAGGATCATAATATGGTTGTGGAGATCATGGTATGGTTGAGTGTCAGTCATACTATGGTTGGAAATCATAGTATGGTTATGTGTGAATCATACTATTGTTGTGAGGATCATAATATTATTGTACCACAACCATATACCTAACAATAGATTGATGCTCCTTGAATATTGTTATTCCAACCATACTTTTTATACGTGAACGAACTTTCGTTTCAGCCTTAAAACTTCATCGTCCACTTACGCAAAAACTTTGCCCCAATCCGCTCAAGCGATTTTAGAAAGTTGTTTGTAACCAGCAGACAACAGTAGGAATAGAACATCGCCTCTAGTAGTTCCTTTTCTAATTATACTTTCATTAATTGATTAATTCATTATGCGATTACACAGCATCGAGTCAATGGATTCTATCAGTCGCATCGGTTTTACCATTGTTAAATGTTTCTTCTATATCAAAAAATGCTGCTTATCCTTCTCTTCTAGAATTTTCTTAATTTAGCTTACAACGTTTTGTAGATAGGGGTTTTCTGCTTTACTGACCAGTTGTCCTTTCAGATTGTTTTTCATGTGTTGTTCCAGAAGCGTCTCAAGAGTCTTTAAAATAAACAAAGACAGACTAATAGGTCTAAAATCTTTGGGAGTCGATTGGCTTTCGAGCCTTCGGAATGAAGACCACCTTCTCTCCAGCTTACAGGGATAAAAGTCAGACACGGGAATCCCATATATATGTTGGAATGATAAGTACTGACGATTTTTAAAGATTGGCTGAAATTTTGTCTTCCTGTCCTGGTAGCTTTATGAGACATAATGTCCCTCTAAAATGGGTACGTGTTAGTTAAACACTCCTAAATCATTTATGGTCAAACCATTTATTAATAGGCAATCCTTCGTGGAACTGCATCTAACATATTCTGAATGTTTATGATTTTTGCAAGTAAGTGCTTCAGTGGCTCAAAAAAAAAAACTTGGACCTAGGGCCACCATATTCTACCAATCGCAGATGACGGAGTGGATTGCCCATCCAAACAGCAATTACTCAACTCATGGAAAATAAGACCACAGAAGATGACCAAAGGTGATGATCGGCCGAGCTGTATATTTACAAAATCTGGAAAATCGAACGGTTGTCGGATGTTTGCAACATCGGCATACTATATTCAATTTCCAAAAAGGAAGACTTGATCGTATGAAGCAACTACTACGGCTAAATATTGTGAAAGATTACAGCGCAAACCTCACTCACTCGAAAGATGAAGATTAAACTTATAGTAGTACATACTTTCTGAGCTGGTTTTACTTTAATCTCAGGCGGAGCAATTTACTAACGAAACGCAAAATTTACCGCAGCACAACTTACAATGGACCTTTCCCTACCTGAAGGGTCCTAAGATGGTCATGTACAATGTTTTCTTGAAACCTTGATCATATATCTATTTTTGGCACCTCGACTTGAGGTTGTTTGTTTTATCTTAAAATCAAATACAATTAAAATGTCGACATACAGGTCAGGCCGCCTTATAGTTTTTAAGTCTCATTTAGTTGTTTTTTCGGTTAATTGTATCTTTTTAATATTCGAGCTGAGAACGTTTAAAAGGCCAAGCGAGTGCCAAACCAAGAACTAGAAACATTGACCTTTGCTTCAGACTTTTGATAAGCAAGGGTTTTTAATACATCGTTCACTGTCTTCTTCAAAATTTTTTATATAGCATGTTTAGGACAATTTCTCGATATATTCACACCGGCTTTAAAGAAAAACTCCCCCAAACCTTCTTCTCAAACTTTATGCAGTTAAAACTATTGACAGTTTGCTTTAAAAAAATTAATATCAGCAGCACAACATGCAATAGATCGCCACTTCAAGGGTCCTAAAAATGTCACCTTCAATGTTCCCTTGAAAGCTTGATCACATATCCTTTTTTCACATATGACTCGACTTGAGGTTGTTTATTTACATTTATATGTCTTAAAAATAAATACAGCTGAAGATGTCGAAATTCAGGCCGCCTTATGTTTTTAAAATATCATTTATTTGTTATTTTTTCTTTTTAATGTTCGAACTGAGAAATTTTAAAAGGCCACGCCAGTGTCAGACCAAGGACTATAAACACCAACCTCTATTTCAGACTTTTGACACCCATCAGCAAGGCTTTAAAATACATAGTTTACTGTCTTCTCAAATAGTTTTTAAATGACATGTTTAGGGAAATATGTTGCTTTATTCACACCGGTTTTGAAAGAATAATCCCTCGAACCCTTTTCCCAAAGTTCAAACATTCGGCTTTAATTTAAATTAACTTCCGCAGCACAACTTGCAATAGACTTTCCACTACCTCAAGGGTCCTAAGATTGCCACCTACAGTGTTTTCTTAAAAGCTTGATCACATATCCTTTTTTGGCACCTCGACTTGAGGTTGTTTGATTTTATTTTAGAAATAAATACAATTGCTGATGTCGACATACAGGCCACCTTCTATTATTTAAATTAAATTTATTCGTTATTTTTTCAGTTGATTGTATTTCTGCTCCTACTCAATTGTGGATAAATTTTGTTTAAGATTTTAACTTAACAGTAGCCATGATTTGATTCAGACAACAAAACAAAAATTCTGCTGTTCTTTTTTTGTCATATCGTATAATTTACAAATTTCATATTTTTCCCTCAATCATTATTTTTTTTTCAATCACATGTTATGTTGCATGATTGCCAAGGGAAACAAAAATATGAGAGCGAGAGGGAAAGACTGAAGGCACGCAGTTGGACGGGCGGGAGGTATTTGGTTACCATCAGCTTCCCGTTTCATATGAAAATGTCATATTTGAAATAAAGGCATATTTCATTTGTGTTTTTCACCATTTGCAAATATAATAATATTTGTTATGTTGGCAGGAATATATATATATATACCACATACATGTGTACATATACATATGTATGTATAAGTATGTGTGTATTTATCTGGCCGACTTGAATGTGATTTATAATAAATTGTGATAACATCTTTGTAAATTTATGTGGCTTCCGTTGTAGGTTGTTCGTACGGTGGTGGCGGTACTGTTGTTTGGTCGTTGGCTGATGTTTTTGTGGTCTTGTGGGATGTTCGTAGAATTTCTGTATAAATCACAGACATTATAATGTCCTGTTTACAACCAAAAAAAAACAACTATATGTTTTTGACTTTAATTTGAAAAAATGTCACATTTAAAATGTTAAAATAGATAAAAATATACGAATCGTTTTTAAAGTGAACTTAATTGATGTGATTAAGGACATTCTGAAAGGATTTTCTACATGTCTTTAGTAAAGATATCAGTTATAACAAACAAAGTCAACTTGCCGATTGTGGTCTGGAAGGTAATAAGTTTGCCTACACAAAGAGAAGAGATTCGTTGCCACAACCGTATTAGTTTGCCAACCGAATGACTGACGTTGCATGCACCTCGAGTATTCATCAGTACAACCAAATGTAAGTTGGTGCTCTGTAAAGTTCAGTATTTGTAACTGAATTATCGGTAGAAAATACGAAGTATACGAACCTCCAGAAAAAAAGTTTTGGATCTAAAAGTCCACATGCCACACTTGTTAAACGAAAAAATTAAATTTTTAGTAAAATCAGCAAAGTTGTCTCTTGCATACTTGAATTAGGGTTAGGGTGGGTCATGGCGAGGAAAAAGAGAAAACTTTTTACTAAATAAATCAGATTAAACGATTTGCCTAAAGCAGTAATAATAGGATAATTTCCACTTTTGGTTATTATGAAAGTTATTATCATCATTTGGTTACAACAACAAAATGTTGGTGAGACTATTTCTTGCCACCACCACTAGTTATGGCAACTAAGTACCTTTTCTACGCTTTATTGGAATGAGCGAACAATTAGTTGCGTCTACAATACGATTATCATAATAATCCTCTTCTGGTACGTCCAACCGAATATTTATTACAATTACAAACATTTGGTTATTGCAACAGAAATTGCTTTTTTTCTGCGTTTACCATACAAGGTGCCAATCATTGAGAATATGAATTATATTGCGCACCACCCACTGATTTTGGGAAGTTCTTTTATCTTTTTCGCAATACGAATATTAGCGATGCTCGTCTTTTAGTTTAGCAACTTTGTCGTAGAGTTCTCTCTGCATACTGCATACTGCAATTGATCGGAAAGGATGTCGGAATTAAAGTGTTGTCAACTAGCGGCAGCCAACTCAAAGTTAACAATTAGAGGTCTGAAAACTGACAGCATATCTCTCTTCATACGAGAATACGAGAAAAAGATATTTTCAAAATTAGCAGTATTCGATAGAATTTTTTCCATTTAAAAAATAATTGCTTTTTTTAGGATATATTTGTGAGAATTTATTAGAATTTTTTTTAAACACCAAACGTTTTTAGGGACTGTTGTATAGGGTGTTTTTTTAGACGTGTGGTTTTCAATATGGCATCACTTTTTTTGGGGTCGGTCTTTTTGATAGCTGTCACTTGATTTATGCTCAGTTTGGTTTGTCATTTCATAATGAATGGACCTTTCTAGAAACAACTTTTGCAAATCATGGGAATGGGCCCAAAACAAGATGGCCACGATCCTGGTTTTTCCAAAAATAAATTCTTCAGTGATGAAGCTCACTTTTTGTTGAATAACCAAAATTGTCGCATTTGGAGAAATGAAATTTTACAAGCCATTGTTGAGACACCGTTACATTCTCAAAAAATCACTGTTTGGTGTGCTCTATAAGCAGAGGGAATCAGTGGTCCATATTTCTTCAAAAATAAAACCGGCCATAATGTTGCAGTCAATGTGGAACGCTATATAAGTAAGTAGAGCCATGATTAATGACTTTTTCGTGCCTGAATTGGAAGATGTTGATGTGGACGACCTCTGGTTCCAACAAGACGGCGCTACATGCCATACAGACAACGAAACAATCAATTTTTTGAAGAAAACTTTTTGAAGTGCATAATCCCGCGTCGTGGGCCTGTGGCATGGACTTCAAAATCGTGCGATTTAACACAGCTGGACTATTTTTTGTAGGGTCATGTGAAGTCGCTTGTCTACGCAGATAAGCCCAACACAATTGACGCCTTGGAGAATATTCGGCGCTGACATACGGCCTCAAATGCTGCAAAAAGTGGTCGAAAGTTGGGCCTCTCGACTGGAATTTAATCGAGCCAGCAGCGACAGCCACTTGTTCGAAATCATTTTTAAAACATAATGGCAAACCCTTTTCTTTATAATAAAGCAAAATTCTTGGCCATAAGAATAAATTATATGCGTATTAATTCTTCCTGAAAATCACACATCTGAAAAAAACACCCTTTGTAAACAAAGGACAAGCAAAATAGTGTAAAATTGGAAATAGTCGACTATAAAATACTCTGCACCAATTTGTTATACGTAAGACTCTTCGCTTTTTTTGGACGTAAGACTCTTCGCTTTTTTTTAGACTGCGACTATAATCTGTTTCAAATGTGGCTGTTTAAGAAAGTAGACTTCCAATATAGGAGGATAGTTATAGCGATAGTTATAAATAACTGAAGCATATTTTAACAGGAAAAAATTAAAAATGTGTTATGTTAGCGCCAGGACTGTAAATCGGAAGGGACTTTAGGATGTGGCTGTAAGGCTGGAGGGATAAAAGGAGCAGTATTGTGTACTGTACAGCATAGTTAGTCACTAGCTTCTGCAAGAATAGTTTCATTTTTAATTATTTTCATATTTATTGCAATTCGATTTACAATAAACTAAGTTAATGGGCACTAGCATCGAAGGTCAACAAAAGAACAGATCTATTTGGTGATCTCCGTGTGGGGCTCTCAGAATGTTTTGATTTAATGTGGAAATGGTTAAAATTGAGCAATTTGGCATATATCATACGCAATAAGTTTATCTGAAAGGACGTATGCTTTCTGGCTTAAGAAAAAACCCTGGACTAATTAAACTCAATTTTACCTAGGATAATTAGTCAACGCTCAATACGTACTGTTTAAATATGCGCTAGAAAGAATTTAATTTGTGGCTTCCAAAGAGGTAACATTTGAATTAAGGGTCCTGATACTGTCCCATTTTACATTCGGTTGTTATTCGTTTCAAATCACCACACCAGTAGCTTAATTCAAGCAGGTGCGTATTTATGATGTGGCATATATGGCGGCAGGGACTCAAATCGGAAGGGATCATTGGATGGTTATCATATTTAAACATGAACCAAAAGAGCCAATTTCACCAGTTACCAATTATTCACGAAGTGTAAAATGGAAAATTTGAGCAGTAGTGGAAGTCCTGTAAAGTGGCAGCCCTTCCTGTCGGAATAAACCTTTGCACTGAAGCTTTAGGAAAACATGAACTAGTATGTTCTAATTTTACTAGGATTAAATATTGGACTCTCATAACGTTTCTTTTGAGGATTCTAGAGCGCCAGTACCGAATATTAGGGGGAACTTTGAGATTTCGCTATTCGAAATTTCGCTGTGGTGGTTGGATGTCAGAAGTTAACTTTCTTTAAGAGTTACTTTCAAGACAGATGATGCTGTGTGGAAAATGTGGTCTGGGGTCGTCCTCAATGAATGTATAATGGATTTGCGGTTGGCTCAGCTTGTTCTGAAACGCAAAATGGTTGCTTTCGCGGATGAAGGGCCCTTTTTGGACAGTTAGCCAACAAAATGGTTCGTGGGAGAAGAGTGTTGGTGTGAGTGTAGCGATTTAAAGACCTTGACAAAGCTGCTCAAGGGCAGATAGCCACCAATCCGGCCCCCCATCGTAAGAAAAAATGGGGTTAGGAGGCTTAAGTCAAGTGTTTGGGAATTTATATTGGTGAGAGAATTAGGCTCCTGCCCCATCTGGATAGATTGCGTGAGAGATGTTAGCCTAAGAACGGGGATTTTGCCCACCTCAGTCTTAGACTTTCTACACCCAGCAGCAAGCTTTTAAAATACATAGTTTACTGTCTTCTCAAATATCTTTTAAATGTTTAGGGAAATTTGTCGCTTTATTCACACCGGCTTTGAAAGAAAACTCCCTCGTAACACTTCCTTATACTTTAAAGTTTGCTTTAACAAAATTAATTTCTTCTACTCCAAATATCAATAAAATCCTGCAACACACACGCATCTCTTCTAACGTTTGCAAGGAGCTTTGTTAGAAGAAACCACTATTTTTTTCATACCATTTTCACATGCAACTCATGCGTAACACTAAAACAAAGGCATAGAAATGACTTTCGTCAAAAAAGAACAAATATCGTTCTAGCGAGAAAAACGAAACGAATTAAAACAAAAACTATTAAAGTATAAAATTGCACAGAAGAATGAAACATACATTGTATTAAACAAATTATTTAGTTCTTATTCTTTTTTCAATTTTTTGTTGCACCAAGTTTTCATCTTTGTTTCGAAAACTAGGAAATGGGGAAAACGGAAATGGAGAATAAAATGCAAATGTATTTGTGCTCCAAAAGGCGATGTTTGATTTTTGTATTTGTACAACAAAGTTGTCATGGCAAATCTAATAACGCCAAGTGTGTGGGTGACTGCAACATGTAATTGTATGTGAATGTCTATGCATGTACGTGTGAGCTCACATTTGCATCTTCCTTTGTATGGAAGTGTGTGTGTGTGTGTTTGTATGTGTGCCATTTCTTTGTGACTTCCTATTGTATTTCAAACATGCAATGGGGGAATTGTATGCAGTTTAAAGATATGCAACAAAGTATCACACAAACGTTAAGAGTCACAAAACTAAGCCATATCGCCATATATTGCCACACCCCTCGACCCCTTTTGCAAGGAAACGTCATATGTGTTGAATGTTTAATATTTGCCAAGTGGGGGGCAAAAAACTGTAAACTCTGTGAAATGCAGAACATGAGAAAACAAAAGTTTTTTTGAAGTTTTGCGAGGTTACGAATACCGAATGTTTGACTTATACACATGCATATATATATGGAATAACATATCTCAACTATCCAAGCTGAAAGCTAAAAGTTGTCATATTTTCTTAACGTGTTGGTAAAATCATATTGATCTGAGATTTCCGCCTCAATACCAGTAGGTTTTGACTAAAATCCTAAGATATTTACTTTACTAAAAAGAATTTATTATTATTGAAAAAACAATAATCCGCGTAGACAAGCGTGACGCAGTGAAGAGTCCCAGGATAAAACGCAATGAAACGCATTTTATGGACGTTTTGTAAATTAAAACTTCAACGGACTCAGGAGTTTTTTCTGAGATAGACTTTCAAAAATAATTTGAATGTCAAACAGAGATATTTTTAATCGGCAAGGCAGCGTGGTCGAAGTCACATTTAATACGCTCGAAGCTTAATTCTACGCGGACACTCAAGTCCCTTCTCGGCCTTCACTACATTTTTGGGACCCTAGGAACCATTATCCTATTTAGATTGGTGTAGAAAATATGATTGTTCTGTAGAACATAAATGTCCATTGTTGAATTAGGTCGATGGGGCCCTAGGGAATCTGTAGATTCGGACCTTAAATTTAGATAAAGCTTTAAAGTTAGTGTATATTAGGGATAGTGGGGAAATTCCACTAATTGTCAGTAACCATATGTCGATGGTCGTAAGGACCTCATATTTGGAGTTCTGGGGAACTTTGACCTATGTGCTAAGGACTCAAATATAGTCGAATTTTAGAATTTAAGTTATTTTTCGAAATCGTGACGACATTCTTTGATGTTTGTATATTAAAAGCTGAAAGAAAATGATTTTTGGGTCCCTTAGGACCGGCCCGAGTTGTAAATTGGCACATATCTTTTAAAAATTTTTGGATCTGTTAGAAAATATCACTGTTTCTGGATACCCATATGTCCCCAAATATTAGTTATGGGCCCCATGGCCACGTGATTCAGGCAAATCATAAACTCAAATTCTTACTAAAAGGCCACTGTTTCTTAGTACCCATATGTCCATGTGTACATATCTATGGGTTAACGCATCAGATCAAGTCGAATCGACAAACTAATGATATATTCGTATTCGTGATAAACAAATATTGTTTTTATATTAAATAGTATTGCTTTTTTATGTCCATAGTTAAAAGCTATCGTTTCGTAGCCCATAAAAGCCGATCCGAGTCCAAAACTGACCACATAAATTTCAGTTAAATATTTAGATATGTAAAAAAATTTCCCTCTTTCTAGCAATCTTTTTTATACCCTCCACCATACAATGGAGGGTATATTAGTTTTGTCATTCTGTCTGTAACACCTTGAAATCGGAGACCCAACAAAGTATATATTTTCTTGATCCACGTAAAATTCTAAGACGATCTAGCCATGTTGTCCGGCTGTCCGCCTTTTGAAAACAAGATAGAGCCTGCATGAAAACAGCTAGGAAGATGAAATTTAGCACAAACATGTGTAGTTAAGCTAGCATGATTGGTGTTGAAAATGGGCTATATAGCTCTACGGGAAGTTGGTGTTGGAGACCCTCAACCGACATTACCTCATAAAAGTTAGTTTTTTATTAGGAAATATCCGTCCAGTTTCTTGAGCAAAATCCCTGAAATTTTGCAGATAATAATCTCTATATAGGCGCAATCATCTATGTAAAAATGGTTTAGATTGAGTCACCATTTCTTGCACCTCCCATACAAACGGCCTTATGGGCCTTGAGAAATAATATGACTATAATTCACCACAAACTTTGGATATCGAAATGATATTTTACACATCAAAATTTCTATACACAAACCACTTCTACGCTGAATTCGGTTGAGATCGGAAAAGTCCTACTGGTACCTTCCACACTAACGGTCTCATGGGCCTTGAAAAATAATATGACAATAACTCACCACACACTTGACCTATCGATACGAAATTTTCGGCATAAAGATTAATATATGAAACAGACTTTTGCGCTAAATTTGGCTAGGATCGGAAAGGCCCTACTGGTACCTCCCACACAAACGGTCCCATGGGCCTTGAAAAATAATATGACAATAACTCACTATAAACTTGACTTATCGAGATGAAATTTTCTACATAAAGATTTTTGTATAGAACACACCTCTGCGCACCTCTGTTGAGATCGGAAAAGTCTTACTGGTATCTCCCACACAAATGGTCTCATGGGCTTTGAGAAATAATATGACGATAACTCACCACAAGCTTGACCTATCGAAATGAAATTTTGCACATAAAGATTTCTATATGTGACAGCGCATAGAGAAAGGGGCCTAAGGATAAAAAAATTAATATTAATTTTTTTTCTTTTTTTGATGTAGACAACATCTGAGCATCGAATGAGACCGATCCCATGCCGCAAAAGTGTTCCGTCCCAGAGATATGAGCGTTTTATGAAAGTGAAGTCGACGATTCTAAGCGCAAATGGAAAGGGGCCTAATCTTTGAAATGGCTCTCCTGAACAAAACTGGTTTTTAACCTTAGGTCCCTTTCTATTTTGAGCGTCATATATAACACACTTCCGCACCAAATTCGGGTTTATTTGGGAATCTGGTGGAGGGTATCCAAAGTTCGGCACAGCCAATCTTTTTTACTTGTTTTTAATTTAAAAGTTAAAGATATTAAGTGGAAAAGTCCAATACAAAAAAAGTTGGCCAGGACATTTTTAAGCCCCTCAAAGGAAAACTTTTCCCGTTTAGCCTCATTTGATCCATTTTCAATACCAGCCGTTGTGCAAGTATAAGATATATATCTGGTAAGTTAAAAACCTCAAGTATTTTTTTCGTTTGGACTAAATCGTGCTTACAACTGATAAGTGAACAGACGGACATGGTTATTGCGTCTTAGAATTTTTCGACGATCAAAAACATATATTCTTTATGGGGTCGCTGATAAGTATTTCGAGTCGTTTAGATGGAATGACAAAATTAAATATACACCCATCCTATGTTGAAGAGTATAATGACTGTTCGTATGCATGACGTTTTCATGAAAGACCTTCATTTTAGATCCAATACATATATCTTATTAAACAGGGATTAAACCGGATCAAGACCTGTTGTATCCATATTTAAATAGAAGACGAGTTTTTAACAAAGTTTTTGGCAAAGTGACATTGGTTTTCGTGGCTGCACACTGCTTTTATTGCGATTTTGGATCCGTGACGATCATCATCAGAAATCTTCGCAGCAATTGTTAAAAGAAAACCCTAACTCATTAAGACCAGGCTCTCGAAAAACGAATGAGAACTACTGTTAAAAATCTCACTTTTTAAGTTTTTTCACACAATTGCCCACGAAAATACAATTCACTCTTACCACATCTACAGAGACTCCACACTAAGAGCCATCTATAGATTTATTTTACAACATGTGTGTGTGTGTTGTAAAAAGAGTTTTGTTATCTTTAAGTGTTACCATTTCAAAAGCCGTTCTTAGTAACGATCTTGCACTCATTATATTGCCGCTTTTCGAAGTAGACCTTCTAGAAGACCTAGTGCATTGTTCGAAAAGGCATTCTAATAATTAAATAAAATTATCCGATAGACATTTAACCCCCCATTTGGTAGAAGGCTTTTATAATTTTAATTACAAGAATCCAATAAATAATCTGGCCTTACTTTTTGAGGAAGGTATGCTTCCATATGTGGTGAGTAAAGACAGCACAAAAGTGGTCATTTTATTTATCAGCAGTTGTACGAAACTTGACTTAAACACTAAATTTGCTAATGTAGCTCAGTACGCAAAAAGTGGAGAAGATAGTAGACATTAAATCCAGTGAAACACAGTATGGAAAAGAGAAGATTTGTAGCTTCTGTATGGAATTTTACAAAGATCTGACCTTGTAGCGATGGGCCTCAAATACGAGGGCCATTTATTATGAGGTTATATGAAAACATGGAACGACATGGTGCCATTTCACTGGGTAATGACTATGGATATTTAGTTGCTTAATATTCTGCCTTTTTAAATCAGATGTAAGATATTTTATGGAGCTGGTGAACCTCAAATGGGGTAGTTTCCATTGAATAAGGGTTAGAGAAAAATATAAACGAATATTTCACCGTTGTTAGTTACTGAAAAACTGCAGACCCTTAACTCTGAGCTAATAAAAACATGAACTGAGAATGTAAAATTCTACATTCATGTTTTTTTACATTCTCAGTTCATGGTAATGTTTTGAGAACATTCTTTGCAAACTTTGTTCAAAATCAGATATTGCATGTGACTTCTAAAGCTGCAGGTTTTGAAATCAAAAAATACTACTAACTTAATTTCCACAACTTCCCACGAAGGAAATAAGGGCAAACTACCCTCAAATCGGTAAGCTGTGAACAATATAATAATATTAACACACAGACCGGGACCTACAGTTTAACGCTAGCACCGAATAGCTAATGATTTTTATAAAGAAATATTTACATGGCCTAGGGATTTATTTCTTATTCGTAGAGTTCCTAGTCTTTACGGGGTGAAACTTCGATGTTCTTTCTTGAAGTTGAACCTGGATGTTATTCATTGCGTTTGAAAATCATCGTAAAAGTCTAAGACGAACTAGCCATATCCGTCCTTGTCCGTCCAACCAAGCAAGTCTTTTAAAAGCACGACAGCAGTCAAACAAATTATTTATAATGAAATTTATTACGATGATGGCTTATAATCATTAATCATTGGGGCCTTTAAATAGATGAAATCGGTCTTCATCAAAATAAGTTTTCGTTTAAGCGAATAAGGTGTCTCTGAATAAACGGCACACTTTTGAGTATTTTGTAAATATAAGTATACTCAAACGTTTTAAAGAAGATCTCTGGATTGAAGACAAACGAATGGATTTAGTTGGACTTGTTTTTATTTCTAACCAAAAGATCCAATTTCATTTTGCTACCTGGACACTTGGAAAATTCATTCTCATACACATAGACAGCATATCCTTCTACAAATACCCATAACCACACATATACAAATTGTTTGAGAATTCCATCTTCATACTTAATGATGGTATACTACAAGTATGCCAGAGAAAAGAAACAATAACAGAACTGCAACAAAAACAGGACGAAACCGAATCAACCACCAGTGGCAGCACCATCGCCAACCACCACTGAAATGAAAGGCGGGTAAAAGCCAGTGACACACATTGTTTGAGTGTATTGTATTGTTGTGGGTCGCTCGACTATTGAAGTATGGTTCAATTTCGAATTCTCTTTCTCAAACTGTAACTGATATAATGCAGTTCGGTAGGGTTCGCTACACTTCGTTTGGGTCTGATTTTGTTGGTCGATGATTTTTGGTTCCTTGAAAAATCACCAAAAAATTATTGTAGTTTTCCTTGTTTAAGAACAATTGTATGTGTATGCGAGCTTGCGTTTACGAGTAAATGTGTTAGTGAAATAGTTTTACATACACCCTCTCTCATACACACATATACTCACGCACTTCCCAGCAAACCAAATGTCGGATATTAGATACTTCTGCACATTCTCTGAAGACTTCCGATAGTTTTTTTCGAGTTTGTTCCAAATTCTGTTCAAATATATATAGGGATTATCTGCCAGGTCTGCACAAATTCTAAAGGATTTCGAAACTACGTGTCTGAGGCACATTTTCTTATACTTATAATGTTTAAACACATCTGACCGAATTCTAAACGATTTCTGATTTCTGTTTCGAGGGATATTTTGTTCAGACAGGTTCTGAATTCTTAATTATGTGTCTGAAGTGATCGTTTATTTTCATGTTTACACTTACAATATTGGTGAAATTGAACACACGTTAGTTTAATGGACCAGGGAGGGCGGTATTAAAATTGAAGAAAATCGACTCTGGTTTAGATATAAATTATTTCTGAAAGTAAATCTGGATGAAACCAAGCACGAGCAAGACTTACCAGCCCAGGAAGGACGTTATTGAAATTGCAGAAAATCGGTTGAGACTTAGCATCGATTTATGTTTAGCTCTCATCGATATATGTTTTTAGCTCTAGAAGCCACGTCTTACATCTACTCTTGTTAAAGCTCTCATCGATATACGTTTTTTAGCTCTAGAAGCCACATCTAACATCTACTATTGTTGAAGCACGAGTAAGCTGTTTTGGGCCAAGGAAGGACGTAATTAAAATAATAGTATTTTTAACAAGCAACAAAGTTATTGAAATTAAGGATAATTGGTTCTGATCCGGACCATCCGATTTTTTGGGTTTTAGCACTGGAAGCGAGATCTTTCATATAATCCTTATGAAATTTAACATGAGTTCGTTTTTTGGGCCAAGGAAGGACGTTATTAAAATAAAAAAGAATTTTGACCAAGCACCTCAGTTATTAAAATTGAAGAAAATCGTTTGAGATTTAGATATTTCACCCACACATATGTTCATCCGATGTTATATTTATAGCTCTAAAAGCCCCATCTTACAACTAATCGTGATGAAATATGGCAAGAGTAAGTTTCATTTAACAAGGAAGGACGTTATTAAAATTGAAAGTCAGTTCAGATTTTGTTTCAGATGCCATATTTACGCTCATCTGACTTTTACGTTTTTAGTTCTCAAAGCCACATCCCTAATCAAATCTTGATGCAATTTAGGAAAAGTAACTTTTTAGGCCAATGAAGGTTGGTATTGAAATTGAAGACAATCGGTTGAGATTCAGATATAGCTCTCATACATATGTTCATCAGAAATTATATTATGATCTCTGGAAGCCACAGCTTACGCCTTATTTTGGTGAAATTTAGCAAGAGTTTGGTTTTTGGGACGAGAAACGACGTAATTGAAATAAAATAATTCGGACCAAGCACCAAAGTTATTGAAATTAAAGATAATCGGTGGAGATTTAGGCGTACCTCCTACATATATGTTCATCCGATTTTATATTAAAGCTAGAGGCCACACGATACTTCCAATTTCGATGAAATCTGGCACAAGTAACTTCTTTGTGCTAAGGACGGACGATGTTAAATTGAAAAAACGAGTTCAGATTATTTTAGGTACCACATATATGTTCAACCGATTTTGCCAAAAACAATAACATTGTCTTACAAATTTAAATTTTACATTTGTTTTAATATCTGGGTAAATTAAGAGCCCATTGGCTTTTCGGTTAGCTATTCTAAAAATCGAGAAGTGCTTTATTTAATAATTTAGAAGTGCGAGTCCGTAAAAACTTCCAAATGCCAGACGGCAGTATCCTGTACTACATTTCGAATTTCCCTTCTAAATATCCGAAGATTTTAGTTCAGAGTTCGGTCAGAAATCGGTACGACATGTCGGTAAAATCCGATAGTACGATCAAAAGTCGTTATGACATGTCGGCAAAACCGATGGTTGGGTCCGAGAACGCCCCAGTTTTTTTTTAGTAGCAAAGCATTTGCTGACTTTCTTACCGGTTTCTCACCGAACTCTGATCGTTTGGTTTGCTGGGTTATTTCTGCAGATATGTATGCGTCTGTGTGTATTATTTGCGGTTGTATTGGTGTTTTGTTTTGGCTTCTGTGGTGCTACGTCCTGTTGGGTGTGAAATTTTGCATATCGTTTCGACTATTGTGGCGAAACATGTTTCAAAGTAATGAAATGCCAGGGCTCGAAAGTTAGCCAGAGCCAGTTATTAAGTCTATGTGGCAGATGAAATAGCAATAAGTTAGACCGGGCGATGGTGTGTTATGAGGCCAGTAACGCAATTAAAGGAAAGCACCATTAAAGAAAAATGTATGCTAGTTTTTGAAAAATCAGTTTTGTTTAGCATCCGTATTTTCATGGAAAGAGAATTGTCTGTAAGGTCATTTCCTCACGAGATTATTACTAGTTTTATTTTGCTTATATATTATAGACAACTTAGATCGTTACACACCATGTTCTGTGTGGCCAGGTTGTTTTGTAGGTTCGTTTACGAAGTAATTGGACACTTTTGGAGACATTCAATAATATTCGGAGCATATGATACTGCCATGGAACGAAACACAACCTAGTGAAATTAGGCAAATGTCACGCTTCTGGTAAAAAATATTTATAATCGCTGAAGTTTTGACGGATCGTTATAACATTTACACAGATTGAAATTATTGACTAGTAAATTACTATAGACTCGAATAATTGGCATAATTGTATAGGAGCTTAGAGTAAAATTCAATAGTTCTGACATCGATTTTTGTGTTACGCGGTTCTCTTCGTCTTGATGACAGGTTTTGCATTAATTTGTTCACAGTGGTTTGTTAACTGTGTTAGATCAAAAGTTTAAGAATTAAAAGCTTTATTTAGCTAAAACCTCGTGATAATATCTAGGGAACCTTCACAGTCATGTGTTCGCCATATTTTTGATTGTATCGTAGAGTGAAGACCTCTAGACTTGTAGAGTGGTGAACTTGAGTTATATGTAACGGGTACTTCTAGATTGGTTGAGTCGACTTTATTCTTATACGCGGGAATGTACTCGTACGTACTATTTGTAGGCTTTAAGTGATCACATAATTGAGAACTTTATACCAGATTTGGTTTAATAGATTGAGAACTCTATAGCCAGACATATCCGTTTTATGTTTTTACTGCTATAAGGATCGCTTGTTAGAGCATTTAAACCACGTTTGGTTTAAACCTCGTGCAACAGAATAAAGAACTCTACACAGTCTTTCGAGGGCGTATGTTTGCGGTACTTTGTGGGCTTTAAGGATTTACATAGTTCAGAAATTAATCCCACTTTTGATTAAAACTACTTGAAATAGAGGCAGTATACTATAAATCCAGACATATCTGCAATTTCAGTGTTGCAAGTTTTGCGTGTTGTTTGCTATAAGGATCACTTGCTAGAGCAATAAAATCGTGTTTAATTTCAATATCGTGACGTAGTATAGAGAACTAGACACAGTGTTTCGCTCGTGTGTTCGAGAAATGCTGGATTACACGGCATTGATTTCTCAAAATTCTTGACGAGCTTGGAATACATAGAAATTATCTAGCAAATATGATGCCGTGTCGTTCGAGCTTCTGTTTGTGCATCATTTTGCTATCTTGAATTACATCTTGGACGAGGAATATTCTCAGATCTCGAAAGATTTTTTCATTCCTCATGTTACTAGGGGCGTAATGTTTTGCTATTGTACTCTTTGGATTTTGTCAACGTTACTTGAACTTGCCTTTCCCCTAAGCTAGGCACCGTATAGCCAGATAGGTTTTATTACAATATTATAAAGCTTAACCTTGTATTCAAGATCCAGTTTGAGTTCGCATTAATGAGCCAGTTAAGTTGGCACACCTTAACTCTCTAACCGGCAAAGACTGTCACAAAACGGTCTTCAATCTTAGGGTTCTATTTATTAAACATTTTTTTCAATTTAAAATAGTTAAAACTTTCATTAGAATTTTTTTTAAATATTTTACTATTTTAAGCCGAAAAAATTTTTAATACAGCAATGGAGCCTAAAAATCGAAGACCGTTTTGAGCCGGTCTTGTCGTTAAGAGGATTACGCTTTAGCTGAGTTTTGAGAACTTCTATATTTTTTCTCCATGTTTAACGTCGATCTACTTGGATCCCCAAGGTAAAAAAAGTTATCGGATTGAGAAAAGGGATATTTTTTGAATTTAATTTCGGACATGTACTGAAACTCATTGTGAAATTTACAAAATTAATAATCAAAATATGATGAATGTATTCGCACTTTCTTGGTTATGGTGTTGGTATGAAAAGAAAACCGTATTGAAGCGTCTTGAGCCGGTCTTGTCGCTAAGAGGGTTAATCTTTCGCTGAGTGTTGAGAGCTTCTATATTTTTTTCCATGTTAAACGTCGATCTAGGTGGATCCCCAAGGTAAAAAACGTTATCGGATTGAGAAAAGGGATATTTTTTTAATTTAATTTCGGAAATTAATAATGAAAATATGACGAATGTATTCGTACTTTCTTGGTTATGGTGTTGGTATGTAATGAAAACCATATTAAAGCGCAAAATCGAAGTTACCATGGAAAAGAGTAGACCAGAAACGATCGAAAATGTACTGAAAAATTGGGTTCATCGGATGTGGTACTGCTGAGCCAGTTGTGGTGTTTATATGAATGTCATTATTAAATGGCAAAGTTCAAAACAAGAAATTTAAAAAAAATGTATCAGTATTTTTTTTACAGCCGGTTTAAATTTAAAATATTAAATCGAACACCCTGTATATAAGCCTTGGCCCGGCCGAACTGATTGCAACACAAAGTGGAGTAATTCTTTTTAAAAAAAAAGTAATTACGCCCAATAAAATCGTTATAGTTTGGTTTGCATTCATGGCAGGACATTCATTTAATACCAGGCTTTCTGAATATAATTAATATCTATTTCAAGCTCAACTAATTAACAAGTCCTAATGGAAGTAATTGTTTAATTTATGAATGAGAGTTTCTTTGAATAGGAAAGTGTCATTATCGCCGATTGTAGATGCAGGCTTAATATTATCGACACATGTCCTTTATCACTCAGCATTTGCTAGTGTCCCAAAAATTAATATATGATTTTGTTTTGTATCAAAGTAAAAAAAATGTAAAATATATAGAGAAGCAGTTACCACACTTTTCATACGGCTACCAACGGAGCCTGTGGCGGCATAATAAGAACAACAATAATAACAACAACAGCAACAATAACAACAATGGAAGAAAACGCTTTAAACAATGTCTGTTTGTACTATGTACGAGCATTAAAAACAATTTGATTAAGAATTTAATGCCATGAAAATGTTTGTTGTTTAAATAACGCTTTAATGGGAATGTGGTGGGTCGCGCGGAAGAGGGGGTTGGCATGGAAGATGGAAATGGAGATGGAGGGGAAATGTTGGGAACGCACAGAGCAAAACTGGGCTCTATGCTTGGTTGTAAAGTAAAGTGACGAGCAGAACGAAACGCGAGTAATGAATAAATTTTAAATTGTTTTTGGATGAAACAAAAAACCAATTTCAATGGAGAGAAAATTAATTTCGAAATTTGAATTTGAATTGCGCTTAAAGCTTTAAATGAACGTCAAAAGAAACATTCGCAAATGGTTTATCTGTGTGGGTGTGTGTGTGTCGCCGAGTGTAGCTGTTTTTGGTTTTGTAAAATGTTCTGAAGGCGAGGGGGAGGGCGAAAGATAGAGAACGTGCGGGCGAGCTGGCGAGGCGAGCGACAAAAACGAGAACGAAAACGATGGCGAAAACGCTAACGTAACGTGCAACCAAGTAGAGAGCAAAAGAGTGAAAAAACAAAACTTACTTTTATAAACATTTTACTCTTCTTATCATTGGCTTTTAAAACTCTTCGGGAATTGTTGGTCTTGGCTTTCTTGTGGCCGATGTTAGCAGTGGCAGCAGTGATGGTGGCCGAGGCTATGGCATTGTTGGTAGCCCCGCCGGTGTTTGTGATGGTGGCCTGTATCTTTTTAGCATTTCCGTTATCCGGCTGCCAGTTTATGGTTTTTAACGTTACCAGCGTTTTTGATGGTGTTCATTTTGCCAGAGAGCGGGCAGAAAAAAAACAAGTTACATAAATGTAACGAACATTTCATTACATGATGGTGGGAATTTAAGGGTATTTACACCCAGGCCACAGCAGTTGTACGGCCCGGCCGATACCAAGGTTTAATGTTGTTGTTCATTGTTTTTTTTTATTTTCGCAACAACACGATGACGTTCGTCGGAGTTTGGTGCGTTACGGAGGGCAGCGTTGAGGCACGGTTATGGCCAAGCAGTTGCCAATTTTTACAGCAGCCAACCACGCACATACACATAAACAAAAAAATATTCAAATACGTATTTACAGAAAGCCAGTGGTAAAGGCCAGTGTAAGGTTGGCGGTTGGGCGGATAGGTGGGTCGGTGGTTTTATAGTTTTTTTGGTGTTATTTTTATTTTACAGGATTTGAAGTTAGAGTTTGTTGTTGTAGTTTTGTTATTTTTACATTTTCAGTTTATCGGGTTTTATTTCACCGTTTTAATATAATTGAAAATGGTTTTCGAAAAATATATATACAGATATTTATACGTTTTTTCGTAAACGGGGGAAAAAAGTTAAAAGAAATAGAAGAAAAATATAAGAGAAAAATATAGAATTAGAATTTCGTTAGCAAATTTACAATAAATGAAATGGTAAATTAAGTTTCGTTAATCGCAATGTCTGATAGTCAATGAGTTTACGGTGTTTAAACGGAGTCTTAACCAAGAAAAAAGTAGAAAAGAAATTATTCGAGGGGATTACATGAAGGGCTTTAAGGTTTTAGGGGAAATAAATAAGTTTTTCAGTTAGAATATAGAATACTATACTCATGATTTACAGTAGAGTTGAACTCTTTTCAATTTTTCAGAAAAATGTGAACTGAAGATATTTATTTTAAATTACACTTCACATAATTTAGATAGTGTAGACTTTCGATTATTTGATACTCCTTAATTTGAATCTCTCGATAGTTTTAAATATTTTCTCTGACCCTTGAAGAAAACTAAAAAAATTCAAAAAAACTAAATAACCTACGACGGTACGCTCTCACAATGGACATAGATGGAGATTTCTTCTAAGCTCTTATTCATACCTTTAACGCATTTAACGAAGATCGGTTGATGTCGCTTATACGAAAAAATACGTATTTTTCCCAAAATGATTTATAGTAAAATTCGCAAAATAGTGTAAAAGTAATAATGTACATTTGCAATAGTTAACATTAGGGTAATTTTATTGTGATATTTTTAGTTTCGTAATTTAGACTACAATTATCTTGAATTAATTTATGTTTTATGTAGTGCTTTTCAGGACTGTATTAGAAATTAAGGACAAACTAAATGTAGTTTGACAGAAGATTATATATTTAATAAAATTTTCAACCCTAAAGAAGTTATTAAAACCTAACGAAACGTCGGATAGAAACAATGAACTAATTTTATTTGCATTGAAGTTGAAACTGACCTTGCAACCCATTTAGGAAATCCTAACAAAAAGCAAAAAAATCACAATTTAAATAAATTTTTGTTAGTTTAAATTTAACCCCTCTATTGGTTATTTGAACTCCTATTATTTTTTTAAACCCTTGGTAGTTTTTCTCTGGTTCCTTTAGTTTCAAATTATTAAGATATAACTAGATAATATCTTAAAATTTAAATTTTTCCGAGAAGGACCTCAAGGTTTAATATTTTCTAAATCCACAAAAGCGATCTATCTCCACGATGTGTATAACCCATTAAAAATTATACCCATCGACCCAAATATTTTTTAAGTCGATTTAGAAATGTCCGTCTGTGAATCTAAACATTTAATCAAAGTGGAGTTGGCCAATTTGAACTGATCTCAATAAAACTTTGCACATTATTTTGTTTTTTTACTAATTATTGTCGAAATTGAAACAAATATGCCCATGTTATAGCAAAAGCGCCATACGAACACATCTCCCCATTTGGGGTCGAGCCGATCTAACAGCGGATCATAATTCAATGCAATTTGGTTTACAGCGTTTTTGTGCACCCAGAAACGGATCGGTTCTGGTTTTGTGGTCCAACCGACCAAAGAACTAAAAATTGTATTAGATTTCATTAAAATATAATATACGATAGCACATAGTCCAAAGAGCGCCTAAACTTGACAGAATTAGTTTATAGTTATACAGGGTGGAGCGTGATAATTTGTTAATTTGTCAATGAAATAAAAAAATTAGAAAATTTTATTTTGTATTTTAATTATAATAAACTATAAAGCAATTTTTAAATTACATAGTTTTAAACAGTGTAGCTGGCAATTATCGACGTTATCGAAGTTTGCATGAACTCTAACAAGCACGACTGGTATTCTGTGTGTGCAGTGTCACCAAATTATTGGAACCATGTATCCTCTAATTGCTTTAACTCAAGAGCCACCTGAAAAAAATCCTCTATCATAGTCAGGTACCATTCGGAATTCACAATTACGGCAAGACGGTTCTCCTGGAATTAGCAAGGGCCAATGACGCCTACTCGTGATATAGCGCACCACACAGTGACGCGGTCCGAGTGTAGAGGTCTCTGGTGAAGTTCTCTGGGGTTTGTTTCACTCCAGTACAGCATATTTTGTTTGTTTACACACCCACTGAGAAGCACGGAAAAGCACGCTGCACTGCAATAATCGAGTGCGCCTTTGAAAAATATGCTTCAATACAAAATGACATCACCTAACGTGTCTAATGCAGATGAATACAAATATTCCGTCAGCCAGTATAAGCCAGCCACACTCTAAACTCTCTTCGACCAACATTACCGCCGCAGCCTGCAGTGCAAAAAAGCAACAAACCGCGCTCCACCCTTTATAACATACGATCGCACATAACCCAAAGAGCGCCTAAGCTTGACCAAATCAG
Organism: Hydrotaea diabolus; assembly: GCA_963513945.1. Taxonomy (NCBI): domain Eukaryota; kingdom Metazoa; phylum Arthropoda; class Insecta; order Diptera; family Muscidae; genus Hydrotaea; species Hydrotaea diabolus. The sequence goes on from OY740717.1 coordinate 128,704,323, forward strand.
TTATATATAGCCCTTATACCTCCCGATTGTGGATCAAAACGAAACCAACGAACGAAAAATTTCATTAGAGTTTAATGACATTTGGTTTGTGCCATGGAAACTATAGCAATTTCTCACTGTTTGGAGAGACGTAAAAACAAAAGCCAAACTTTAATTTTTACAGCAAAAAATAAAAATTATATGGCAAAGGCACTGCAGTAGCACCGAGGTCAGCCCCATAGGGCTATCTTCAATGAGAAAAAAAGGCAAAAAAATCCGACCACTGGTTCAGAACTTAGCAAATTTTCCCTTGCTAATTCTGAACTTAGCAATTTTCCCCAATAACCTCAGACCATAAATAAAAAATTTTCAAACCACTGCCATTTCGCCCCCTTGCATTTTCGGACATGGTTTAAGTTGAACATATTTTCATGAAATAAGCCAAGGGATACGCTAGTCGTGAATGAATCACCATGTATATGAAACATTGCCACTTAATCCGTTTAAGTAATGAACGCCTTTGAGAAATCCCAAAAACTTTTCATTTTTAAAGAAGCCCTAAGTAAAATCAAAACAAAACTCTCCAATATGATGGTTTTCTACGTCTATTATCCTGTTATGGTCCTTGCAGTTTTTCCAACAATTTACTGCCTGTTATTATTTTCGTATTATTTATAGAAATAATGAAAGCATTTACCAATGCCACCACAGACTTGTCATATAAAATTAACGTTATACAAGAATAATTTTATGACTCCTACACATGTTTCCTGATCACAGGAATTGCCACTTCTCTTTGCACTATCAAAAGGACCACCAGTACGCCACATGCTGCCCGGGTTACTGGGAGACAAGTGTGTGAGCGTGTATGTGTTACTATATTGTGATACATTGTTCAACGCTTAAGCAGAAGAAAAAAGTTTCCTTTTGTTCTTCTGCTTGTTTTTCTTTGCAGCTGAGCGTAAAGGAGCGACAAAGACAGATAGCAAGGGAAACAGCAAAAGAAGAATGAAAAAATTGGATAAAACTTGTATAATGACAACAATGTTTAGAGTAAAAATGCTCTTTGTTGCTGCCACTGAAGCTGTTGTTGCTGCTGCTGGTGGTGCTGCTGCTGGCGTTGTTGTCATAAATTGTTGAGCGATTATGCATCATTTTGGCATCTTTTGTGTATTATACTCGTATGCCACAGCATGAACAGATAAACCTAAGCTTCGTCTGTTTTCCCTGAATTTAACAAATTTTTGTTTCGAAACAACATATGTTGCAGTAATTTATAATAAAGATGAAAACTAAATAAAAACCCAAAAATGTTGCAACTTTTTCCTGGTTGGCGTTTATGCGTAAGCGAGTGTGTTTTTATAATAAAACTGTTTTTCAAGGGGGGCAGAATGACATAAAATAGGAGGGAACAAATTATTGTAAAAGCTTTTACAACCTTTTGATAAATGTGCATTATTCCTTTTTTAAAGTTTTCATGTAAACTATTTTTAAATGTGTTATATTTACATAGTAGAGCAGAGAGACTACATTCCTTTTTCCGCTTAATAAATTTGTTTAAATCGTTACATTGAGAATTGCACAGAGCACACATATCTGGGGATCTTAACATCACAGTATTATAGTATATCCTTAGATAACCTCTTTAAGTCAAAAAATATAATTCTTATGGTAGACGTAGTTAAATTGAAGCCACAATTTTAAGTTTCGGACTTTGGGCGGACGAGACAAATGTAGCTCGTAAAATTTGTTGTATTCCTTGTTTGAAAAAAGCCATTTGGAAAGCCTTGAAAAAAGACATTTGGAAAGCCTTGAAAAAAACCATTTGGATAGCCTTTAAAACGCTTTTATTTTAATAGGGCATTTAATAGGGCACTTCGCTGATCACAGACATTTCTGCCCTGGGGTTTTGGACTAATGTTTGGAAAGTAGAATTTGGAAAGAAGGATTGGGTGAACTAAAATGTGTCTCTGACTGGTGTTATTTCTCCTCTAGTATCCAGTTTTATGTACATATTGATTATTTCAAATTAATTAAAATTTAGTATTTTGGTTTTTATAGCTCTGTTATGTTCTGTTTCGTTATGAAATGTTTCGTCTTTACGCATCCCATTATAATAGAACAGTCTGTGAAATGACGATCTCCTCTCTACTTGGCGTTCGTCGACTTTAAAAAAGCCTTTGACTTTCTATGGTGTAGCATAATTACGATGGGATTAAGGGCAAAGAAAGTACCGCCGAGCAGGAGTTGAAGACTACAAAAGAAACAACCTAATTAAAGCACGATCACCATTTGGCATATTGAACAAAATATGGCAGTTAACACATGCGTTATTGAGGACAAAAGAGAGAATATCTGACTCATGTGTGAAATCTACCTAACTATACGACTGTGAAACCTGGAAAACCACAAAGGCTACACGTCATTGTAAATTTATAATAATATATAATAGTTTGGCCAAAACCAAATATCCGCAACTGCAAATCTCTAGACGTCAGCAAACTAGGAGCCCATGGATAGAACATAATTTGCGAAGCCTAATGACAGCATCACAAAAAGCATTTGAGTGAAATCCCTAAGGTAGCCGAAGGCCAGGTCGACCAAAAATTTTTAGAACTGCGACAACAATATAAAACTTTGGATGGCGCAAAAACTATATGCAATGATAAAATAAGCCATTAACCTTTTTGTGGGTTACCATCAAGGTCCGACGTACTGCGAAAAATTCATTAACGATTCAGGCCCAGGTCGATATTGAGGTAATGCTAGTAGCGCTGTCCAAAGCCTTTATAAATAAGGTTGAAATGTTGCGTTATTGCAAATCCAGCAGAGGTAGACACTTAAAGGAAATCATGTCCTCTAAGTACTAAGAACTATGCACTATACGAATATATATAATTAAATGTATTTTTGAAATATTTATTTAATAAAACAATATTGTCGAATAACAAGATAACACCATCCTAATAAATCATTTCCTGGTTGTAGGCATTATAACATGGTTGAGCGTGAATCATACAATGGTTGTATAATAATATTGTAGTGTCACAACCATACACCCAATAATATATGATGTTTTTCGAATGTGGTCACCCTAACCATACTTTTTTCCAAAAAAGACCAAAAATTGGACCAAATCTGTTCATTTTCCTCAGGCTTACTAAAAGGTATTAAACAATACAAAATGGTAAATATTTATTGTAAAAGTGATATATATTTGTACAGGTTCTATTTAAAAATCTGGACCGATATGGTCTAGAATTTAGTGATTGCTTAAAACGTGCCATAAAAAATTTCAGCAACAAAAATCTGAATAACATCGAATGTAATTTGTGGCTTTTGGAGTGAAAACATCTACAAAAGCGGAGAAGTTACACAGAAGTTAAGAATTGGGCGCCCATAACCAGCGTTTTTAAAACTCGAAAAGGCGTATCTTCCACAATCAAGGGAAGGCAGATTGGGAAGGTTTCCGAGAATATACCAGCCGCCTTTTCAGTGATCGACGTGCCGGTAGCGGAGAAGATATTCCGGGACACCGTGAACGCAGCAACGGCTCCCTTTATTCGAGCTGGTCAAATACTCAATATAAGTATACCACCCAACATCCCAGCAGGGGCAGCGGTTCTCGAAGACGAGTGTGGCGGCATTCGCAGATCAATCCCTAGCGATCCCAGGATCGGACAAATGAACCTGGATCTCAATAGATTGGTCAATGAATTCAGGCGGAATAAGTGGTTCTATCATTTGAAAGAATGCAACATAGGGACCGAAATTAGAAATGGTCGACAATCAAACCACTGTCAGTCCCACAAAACGTGATGACCGGATAGGATTCTAATAGATCCTAGGAGGTGCGCGAGTGATGGTGCAGTTCATTATGCACCACGAAAGTGATAAGGCGCAAAGTTATGCGTAACATACATGACCTCCAAGTCGATAACTTTCCACTTGCAGATTGTAATTAGCGAAGTTGCAGATGTGATTCGCAATGCTAAGCCATCGATAGCATTGGTCCCGGACAGAATTTCCATGTGCATTCTGAAACTAGTTATCTAGCTTAAAGAAACTATCTACGAGTATATCGCAATGTTGGTCCACAAGTGCGATGTAGTTACTAAAGTAAATGAAAATTTTAAATAATTTTATAGATTTGGCCTTATTGGGACTCGGATACCGAAACTAGAATGCCCATAATATGACCCATTGTGGGTGGTGCATACGTTTCGGTTTGTTTGAATATAACGAGGATTTATTTAGCTGAATTATATAATTGCCCATGTTAAAGATAAAAAATTCTATAAATTTTGACAAAGCTGCAAAGGTTCCCACGCTATTAATTGCTATTAAAAAAGAAGAGAAACTGATAAGACTAAATCTGTAGTGACATTGGCGGCATACGAGTACACCTACTCCAGGGAGCCATTTCAACAGTTTAAAACGAACCATCACCCAATTGATGATAAAAGCGTATAGAGACAACACATTCAAGTACTTTTAAAGAAGAGAGTTTACGTTAAAAGGACTCATGTTAGCCAGAAGGTATAGATTTCCATTAGGAATTGGAAGCGTTATCGTTGTTATACTCCACGAGGTACTCATACGAGGGTTGCTATTTATATTTCGGGTCCTGAAAATACTAGTATTCCCAAATGCAAACTGGAACTTCCATTGGAAACTTTAACATTTTTTAGCATAACTTCACTTAGAACGTTCTGTCATTTGAGGGCGATTTGTTTTGTTTACAGTGTGTTGAAAAATTCATCTCTGCCAAATAATGGAATTATCCCGTGAACATTTTCGTGCGATGATTTTTTACGATTTTCGGCGTGGGTGTTTAAATCAACTTGTTTTTGGCGATGGAACACCATCAACAATTACTGCTAATCGCTGGTACCAAGAGTTCAGTCTCGGACGCCGTTCGCTTCAGGATGAATTTTGTGAAGGACGTCCAACTTCGGTCACTTTGCCAGAAACCATCGATGCTGTGCGTGAACTGATTCAGCAAGACCGACATTTGACATACCGTGAGATTGAGGCATCCTTGGGCATTAGTATGACAAGCATCAATAAGATTTTGCATGTTAATTAGGCAGTGAAAAAAAAATCGACCGTATGGGTCTTTCAAGATGAGCCAAATCCAACAAATGTTGTTCGTGGAAGAAGTATAAATACATCGAAGCAAATGATTGCGCTTTTTCGATATAACCGGCCATTATGCCACAGTGCCTTTAGTGGAACGTACACAACCATCTGTTTGCCAACAGTGTTCGAAGTAATGAGGAAAGATTATAAGAGAAGACGGATCATTTTGCATCACGACAGTGCAAACCATTCAAGATGTCAAATTGATGGGCCATCCACCGTACAGCCCTGATTTGGCACCCAATAATTTCTTCCCTAGCTTCAAGAAAAAAATGCGTAGTAACGTTTTTTTTATCGCCGAAGCAGCTGTTGAAGCGTTCAAAAATCATATTTTGAAGTGTCTCAATCGGAGTGGAAAAAGTGCTTCGAAAAATGGTTTGTGCGCATGCAAAAGTGTATTGATCTTAAAGGAGAATATTTTGAAAAACATTGAACAGGGATTAAACCGGCTCAAGACCTCTTGCTTCTATTTTTTCGTGGCTGCACACTACTTTTATCATGATTTCGGGTCTGTGAAAACCCTCTTCAGAAAGCCTTGCTGCAATTGTTGAAAGTAAAACCGAACTCTATAAGGCCAGGCTCTCCCCAAACGAATGAGAACTACTGTTGTAAACCTTACTTTTCAAGTTTTCTTCACACAATTGCCCACGAAAACCATTTCCAATGATAAATTATTATGTTTTTATTGCCGGATCCGAAATATAAATAGCAACCATCGAATTTATCAGAAATAGAGGATAAGACGAGGTAAAGGGTACTGCAAAATTTCCCTTCGGAATGTGTTTCGTCTCGTTCACAGTTTGCGGCAGGTGGTTATGCGCGGCGAAGAACTCAGCGTATTGACCCTCCGGAGTTGTATAACTCGAATGACACAGTTAAAAACGGCAAAGATCACCAAACGTTAATCGAAAATATCAATGTCTTTATTATCCAAACCCCTGAGGGCGAAAAAGATCTTGTTAATATTTCGGCGAAAACGGATCTAAAATTTTTAAAAGAAACGATCACAAGACAGAACTTATGTTTGAAACTGCTAAAGCACATGACATTGCAACATTTAAGTTACAGAATTTTATAACTTGCATTGCTATGTATTACCTAAAACGAAGGAATCGGCTCCATTTGTTCTAGCGATACACAATCTTATCCAATCTGCCCAAATATCTATCCGTCTAATTATCGATATATCTACTGGTCACATACGCATATGAACTAATTTCAAAGGCATAGTGCAAGTTTGACCAATTATCGTATTAAAATTAAAACAAAAATCAACATATGTAGCTATAAGTATTATCATTAGCAATTATTACAATCAAATTTTGATTTTATTCTTTACTATAAAACCAAGATGGATAACAAACTATAAACTAAGAAATTTAATTGGGACTGAAAAAATTCAGTTGGTAGCCTTAACAAAACTAGTTTCCATCTAAAGTCCCCTTTGGTATTAGTTTGGCTCACGGCAATCGACAACATAATGCAATATCTCTAAAGCATTTCAACTGAAAAAAGCAAAAGTTTATTAAAAGAGAAAACATAAAATCATTTCTCATTTAAGTACGAGACTAGTAGTACGAGACCTGAGAGGCTAGGAAATCGGAACTCACACTCAAATTCCCATTAATTTGTAATCAACATTAAACTATGTGTGCATGTGAGTATGTATGTATATGACATTAGTAGCTTTTCATAATCTTTCCCAGGGATCCAGACAGTTCAATTCATATCTTTACACACACACACACATATATATATACCTATATGTATATTTATACATGTATGTATAGGACGAGCTTGTACGAGTAAATGTGCTATGCATATAACTAGGAATGAGTGATTTTATGAGCATTTTCCAAGAAGAAGAAAATCATTAGAAGTCTTGTTGGCTTTGACAAAAAAAAAATCCCCAGAAATTGAAGCCATGAGTGAATAAATGACTGTATGAGTGAGGAGTGAATGGGATATATAGCAGAAGCTTAAACGACCACAGCCAAAGAAACAGTAAATACCAACACAAAGTAGTACGAGCAGCAAAAGAGAAAGGCACAAAGACAGAGAGAGAGAGAGAGAGAGAGAGAGAGAGAGTGAGGCCGAGGGGTAGGCGGCAATGGAGGCAAAAGCATTGGATTACAAAGTTAGTAAAATGTGGCACAATTTATGAAGCAATTTAAGTTAATTGCTAAGTAACTCATTTAAATATGTACACATTAATATAATACGTACGTACTCCCCCAACAACGCCAGCTACTACCAACAACTCTAGCGTATAACTATGCTTAATTTCAGTAGTTCTAGCAACTATCACACGCATACACGCACATCTAAATAGCATTGATAGATATTACAACTATCCATAAGCAAAAGGATAACGTCGTCTTATTAGTATGCAATGAGTATTCTGGCAGTATGGTAGAGAGAGAGAGAGAGAGAGAGAGAGAGAGAGAGAGAGAGAGAGAGAGAGAGAGAGAGAGAGAGAGAGAGAGAGAGAGAGAGAGAGAGAGAGATAGAGAGAGGGGGAAAGAGACAGAGGCCATACGCTGAGTGATTGTAGAGAGTATTACTGCTGTGAAAGGAGCGCAGTTTTGTCTTGTGGAAATTCTATTAAACTTTGATGTCATGTTAATGGTTTTTTAAGATAAGATAATTATAATAAATCGCTCACAGTTTTCGTTGCCTAGAGAAATTGTTTCTTGTTGGTAAAGGGAATTTAAGAAAATAGCCAGTGATTAAAGGTCATTTTACTAAGGTCAGGGGTTAAAGTAAAAATATAATGTTCAACATTTAAAATCGTGTTGGCAAGCACATCAAAATATGTGTAATGATATTGCAATTCATTCAATTCAACAAAAGGATATTAAATCTAAACTATAGAAATGTTACGATCGACAGTGGTTATAACCATAATGCACGATGTTAATTGTGAGTCACTTCTTAACCTGTTTCTGCCTGCCCATACGTCGGCTCGTACGATTTTTATCAAATTTGGAAATTTATGTCCAAAAGACCATAGAACTTGAAAGAAAAAAATCTCAATTTTTACCTAAGATATGACATGGGTATTTAAATACCCGTGCAAGGTGTTTGTTTAAAGTGCAAGGTGAATTTGCATCCCGCTACTTTCTTCCTAGATTATCACAACGGTGTTGCACTAGGTCAGAAGAAAATTGCTAAGGCTAAGTGATTTATTTCTTTTGAGTACCATGTTTTCTTAATAAAATTACGCATTTGAATTTCACCGGATCTGGAAGCCAGGTGTGTTGACGTATCGCTGCCTAATTTTTGTCATATTTTTAATTTGTACCATTTTCCAATGTTTGGCAGCTCTTTTTCGAACAATTTTTTTTTCGATTTTTGCCTGCAAAAAAACAAAAGATAAAAAAAATCCTGCTAAATGCTTTAATTTAGCCAAATCCTTCCTCCTTTCTATAAAAAAACTACCGCGATATCGCTCACCTGGCCCACGCTAAAATTATTTATGTAATAACAATTCTTGCGTATTTAAACACCCATAAGGCAAGAATGGGTTAACGTCCAGTTTTTTGCTTTCCAGTTAATTTGACATTTCTTTGTTGCAGTGTTTGACATTTTCAACCATGGAGGGGTACGCAATTAAGAAAAGCGTTAAAATTGTTGGAGCCGTTTAGGCAAATGGACACTTGAAACAAAAAGCATTTCTTTGGTGTACTTCGTGATTGATTTTTTTGGTCAGGACCATCGACCAAATGTGTCCACAGTCGGGAGAATTGTAATCAAAATTCAGTAAACCGGGTCTGTAGGTAATGTAAAAACACCAGTGCATTCTTCGGAAAATATTGATGTTGTTCGCAATAGTGTGTCAGAAGAGCCGTCAACCTCGACCCGTCGATGTGATGAACAATTTAATTTCTCACGAACATCAGTGATGCAAATTTTAAATAAAAATTTCAATTGCTATATGTGAAGCGCAAAATAGAAAGGGATCTAAGGTTAAAAAACAGTTTTGTTCAGGAGAGCCATTTTAAAGATTAAGTCCCTTTCTATTTGGGCTTAGAGTCGTCGACTTCACTTTCATAAAACGCGCATATCTCTGGGAGGGAACACTTTTGGGGCATGGGATCGGTCTCATTCGAGACTCAGATGTTGTCCACATCAAAAAAAAAGTGAAAAGTTGATGAAAAGTTTTGTTCAGGAGAGCCATTTTAAAGATTAAGTCCCTTTCTATTTGCGCTTAGAATCGTCGACTTCACTTTCATAAAACGCGCATATCTCTGGGAGGGAACACTTTTGGGGTATGGGATCGGTCTCATTCGAGGCTCAGATGTTGTCCACATCAAAAAAAGAAAAAAATGAAAAGTGATTTTTTTACCTTTAGGTTCCTTTCTCTATGCGCTGTCACATATATATTTCTGGCGTAGGCAACACTAAGTGTTGCCTGACGCCATTAGACATTTCCATGGGAAAGTTTGAACTTTTTTAGCATAAACGTACTCAAAACGATTTGACGTACGAACATCATTTGTGTTGTTAACAGTGACTTGATAAAATCAATTTGGCCAAAAAAATGGAATTAAATGGAATTCGTGCGACTATTTTTCACAACTTTCTACGTGAATTATCACGACAAGAGTGTATCGATGAACTTACATCTTTGTATGGCGATGAAGCACCATCCTATAGCACTTTGAAAACAATTGGTTTAATGAATTCAATCGTGGCCTACGCTCGTCCAAAAACGAAGGTCCTGAAGGTCGTCCAAAAACGGCCAATGTTCTAGAGAATATCGATGCCGTGCGTGAACTAATAATGGCATTTGACATACCGTCAAATACTACCAAAGCCGTGGCGAGTATTTGACCGATCATCATAAAAATAAATATTAAGATAAATCTCTGAAAACTTTTTGTTTTATTTATTATTAAGATCATGCGTTTTAGTTGGACCTCCCAATCTAAGGGGTGTTTTTTTCCAACATGTGGTTGTTGAGTAGAAATAAAACCCATATAATTTAATGTTATGGCCAAGGATTTAGCTTTATTATCAAGACAAGGGTTGGTCGTTATGTTTTAAAATTGATTTCGGGCAAGTAGCAGCCGCGGCTGGCTCGAATAAATTCCAGGCGAGGTGCCCAATTTTCAACCACTTTTGTCAGCATTTGGGGCCGTATGTCAGCAATAAGGCATTGAACGACTTCACATAAATTCCACGATTTTGGAGGCCACGCCACCGGCTCACGATGCAAGATAATAAGCTCACCAAAAGTTTCCTTCAAGAAATTTTCGTTGGCTGTATGGCATGTTGCGCTGTCTTGTTGGAACTAAAGGTCGTCCACATCAACATCCTACAATTCAGCAGGAAAAAAAATCATTAATCATGACTGAATGTTCGCCATTGCCTGTAACATAATGGACGTTTTCATTTTTGAACAAATATGGACCAATGATTCTCCTGCTCATAGAGCACACTAAACAGTGACTTTTGAGGATGTTACGGCGTCTCAGCAATGACTTGTTGATTTCCATTACTCCAAATGCGACAATTTTGGTTTTTAGCGTACTCATTCAACCAAAAGTGAGCTTCAGCGCTGAACACAATTTTCTTGTAAAAATTAGGATCGGTGGCCATCTCGTTTTGGGGCCATTCTCCACGATTTGCAAACGTTGTTCGGGACTAAGTCTATTCACTATGAAATGGCAAACCAAACTGATCATAAATCAAGTGACCACTGTCAAAAAGACCAACTGAGAAAAAAGTGTGACAAGATTGAAAACTAAACGTCTAAAAAAACGTTCTTCATAACCTTAACTCTTTTATAAAAAAAAGAGTTTGAAACCCTCATTGGTTTAAAGTACTTCCAAAGTATAAGCAGACAGTTATGATTCTACCTGGAAAAATTAAAAGTGGAGTTAAGCCCATTGAAATGAAGAAGTGTGATATACTCGTATAGGTATGTGTACCTTAACGTAAATTAACCTAAATGAAAATTTAACTTAACGTAAGATCAATAATTCCGTGACTTTTTCAACTTCCCTCGTAGTTGTATGCAATGCTGCTCCCTACAAGTACCATCTGTTAATAGCCTTCTGCCAAATTTTAAGATAAGTCCTTCATTTAGTTTGTGTTTAACACCTGTTCAAAACATACAACATCGTGGGTTTTTGTTAAAAATGGAAAAAAGTGAATTTCGAGAGGTCATTAAATTTTTTTTTGCGAAAAAAACCTAAGGATGGGGACCAAGGAAAAGCTTGATGAATACTATGGGAAGTCTTCGCCATGGATTTCAATAGTATACAAGTAAAAATGTTAAGTTTGGCTGCGCCGAACTTTGGATACCCTCCACCACAAATTGGTCCAGAAGTGTGCGCGTAAAATTTCATTTCGATATGTCAAGGTAGTGATGAGTTATCGTATTATTATTTCCCAATGCCCTTAAGAACGTTTGTATGGGAGGTATCAAAAGAGGCTACCCAATCTCAACTCAAATTGGTCCAGAAGTGTGCTCTATATAGAAATGTTTATGTGTAAAATTTCATTTCGATAGGTCAAGTTAGTGATGAGTTATCGTCATATTATTTCTCAAGGCCCATAAGGCCGTTTGTATGGGAGGTACAAAAAATGGTGGCCCAATCTAAACCATTTTTTCATAGATGATTGCGCCTATATAGAGATTATTATTTGCAAAATTTCAGGGATTTTTCTCAAGAAACTCGACGGATATTTCCAAATAAAAAACTAATATTTATGAGGTAGTGTCGGTTGAGGGTCTCCAACACCAACTTCCCGTAGAGCTATATAGCCCATTTTCAACACCAACCATGCTAGGTTAACTACACATGTTTGTGCCAAATTTCAGTTCCCTAGCTGTTTTCATGCAGGCTCTATCTTGTTTTCAACAGACGGACAGCCGGACAACATGACTAGATCGTCTTAGAATTTTACGAGGATCAAGAATATTATTTCAAGGTGTTACAGACAGAATGACAAAACTAATATTCCCTTCATTGTATGGTGGGGGGGGGGGGTACAAAAAGTGGTTTACTGACTTCCGTTGTGGTCGCAAAATTACAAATAACGCTAAACGTTCTGGACAGCAAATTGAGGTCAATACACCCGAAAATGTCAAAAAAAAAAAATCCACGATATGGTGTTGGCCGATAAAAGAGGAAAAGTGCGTGAGATTGGTGATGCCATACGCATTTCATATGACAGTGTGTTTCAGATTTAACATGATCAGATAGGTTTAAGAAAGACTCCAACATAATCTCCGGATTATTTCCTATTACAAAATCCAAAGAAATGGCTCGGTGGAAATAGTTTCAGCTCCAACGATAAAATTATTCATCAAACAAATGCCTATTTTATGGACCTCGAAAAATCTTATTTGTTAGAAGAAATACAAAAATTGAAGAAACGTTGGACTAGTGCATTGAGCTAAAAGGAGATTATGCCGGCATTAAGCAGATGGCCTAGCATAGAGTTGCGTGTGGAATGAGTCTAGTCTAGCCGAAGTTTAAGATGTTTCTCAACCACTAACCACGAGAAAAATATGCCCAGGCAGCATAGATAGAGTTTGTATATGTTAGAAATAGTTATAAACGACTTTACCTACAAGAAAGGTCTTTCTTCTAACATACTGGAGTAGCTGCTCTTAACCAAACTAGAGGCCAATTTAGTAAAATAAATATAGATTTCGATTGAAAACTAATAAATGTTGACTTTCTTTGCAAACTTCTGACTCTGTCATCTGTTGTTATAGTGTAGGACCGCTAGGTTGGATCACCCATTTTGTTTTTTTTTCAAAAACTGTTGGTTACTTTGGATTCAGGGATTTTAAAGTCCTCCTAAGGCCTCATTGCTTCTTGCTTGAGATTTTAGACAGAATATCATATTAAGCATGCACCCTGGAAGAGGAAGCGATAAAAAATATTCCTATAATAACAAACAATAATTCTTTCAGATGTTATGCCCAAGGTCTTAACTTTAATATTTCCGAATAATTGGAGCACATTTTATTTGCGATGAATAACACAAGTGGAAAATAACTTTTTGCTGTTGTTGTGGTTTACGTACTCGAACTTACGTACGAAAGTGTGTGAGCACACGCTCAAACATTATGCCAGTTATGTTGTTATATGGCGTACATCCGTTTCCGCCAGCAGATGTTAAACTCATTTTTTCCGCCGAATAGGATAATATTTGATTCAATGATATTTTGCCTAAATGCTAATGGCTTAGAAGCAGCGCCCACCACCACCACCTTCACAGCCGTCAGCCGGCTACACAAGGATCAGAGTCAGCGTCATTACCAGCTACGACAGCAACAGCCAGTAACAAAGTCAGTCAAACTCGGTACGTGTGTGTGAGCGTGTGTTGTTTTTTTCGTTTTTGTTTTAAGCAAATTTAGCTTTTTCATATGTGAAATATTACCCAAAAGGTTTTTAGCTGATGTGTACTCGACTGCCGCCGCAAACTAATAGTCGCATTTGTGCCTGTTTGTGTGTAGACGCCCGCGCGTTTGCACATGTGTGCGTGCGTATGAGTTAAGTTTAACATGTTGCCATCAAAATTCATTTAACTTCCGTTTCGTGCATATTTTGCGCTCAAATTATTTTGTTTGTATAATGTATTAGTATTAGTTGGCATTAGAAAGGCAAAATGGCGCTGAGAGCGCGCCCACCGTAGGAAAGGTTAAATACTGCCGCCGCCACAACGTCATGAAAGAGTTTACAACATGCCAGGCGTGTTGGCTTGGAGTTTGGCCGGGGTAGTTTGGCATCAGCCGCCCTGGTAGCAGCATTAACAGAAAGTTTATTTACCACAAAGAAAATAAAGCTTAACTCCGGCAAGTTGGTCCCTTACATAGTACATATGTATGTATGTATACAGGGACACGCATACTAATTTCCATTCAGCTTTGAAAGTAAGAAGTAGAAGGCCTTTGAAATAGCAGGCCATGGTTTATAGTCGGTGGGCGTGGTATTCCCAGGCCGACCCTTTTCTAATTTGAAAAACAGTATCGTTGGACACTAGCGTCTTTTACACACATTTCCTTGTATTTGAAGACCTAAATTGACTCTCTTTGGTAGAAATTAAAAGCAGTTAGGCCTTTCTTCTCGCAGGCCTCCATTAAGCGAAGTTGCAAATATCAGCACAGGACTCGTTTCTTTGCTAACTTTCGCACAGTGTAAAGTGAATTCGCCTCCCAAATTTGATTAAGCAGGAGGATAACTGGCTTCATTGCCTTCCTGTGAAAGTTAAGCTCAAAGGTTTTGCGGATTTTGTTTAAGGCCTAAGGGAGTTTTGCTATTTATTAAGAGGGCCTTATCAGTTCCCCCGCCGAACACTTATGTGCATACATGTTTGCATGTAAGTATGTGTGTGTATTGTTTATATCACTTAGTTCTTTTTAACAGCAACTTTTGTATTTTTCAGGGATTTTTCTCTCTCTAGCTTTTGTTGTTATAGCTTTTTTCCGTATTTTTTTTTGCTTTTTTGATTTATAACACGAGCGTCATTTATTATGTCCAGGCAACATTTGAACATGCGGATGGTAGCGTAGGATGGATTGTGTTTTTTGTTTTTTTTTTTTTTTTGGTTGGTGGGCTCTTTGACTTTGGGTGTTGGCTGGTAACAAGTGTGGTTTTGTTCCATCCAAGGCTTATTTTATTATTGAATTAAGAGTTGTTTGCTTGTTGCGGGTTAGTTGGTGGCTACTTGCACAAGGTCTTATTGTATATTTGTTAAAATATAAAAAAAATAAAACCGAAAACAGAAAATGGTGTTTCATTTTGGGGGTCTCACACACAAAAGGTGGAAACCACATTCAGTGGGGTGAGTCTAGGAGGTGTTCATTATATATGGAAAGATTGCCTGCTCAGACTCAGAAAAGAAACATAATTTTTTGTTTAGTTATTTGGTATATTATCATTAATAAAATTGAACAAAGGCTCTAATGGTCTTAGCTATTTGAGTAGAGGGTCGGGCAGAGTGTTATAGTTTTTTTTTCGGATTATGCTACTGAATCTAGGTATGAGGACTGTCATTATGCTCCTTTTGAAATTTCAATGTGACAGAAATGGCTTGAGAAAGACAAATTGGTTCTCTTGTAAGAGAAACAGCCCTTGAGAAAAAATGCCTGCTTGTGCAAATGCAATATTTTTTTGATTCGAAGTAAGTTTAATTTAAAAAAAAAAAATGTTTCTGATTCAAATGTGGATTTTAATATTTTTGCTCTTAAATCACTTGTGAAGGCAGGCCTTTGCGAAATTCCTGCTAGTAATGAACCAACTCTTATTAATTTTGAAATCATAGCTATACTATAATGTACAAAATAGAAAATGTATGTAAATGAAATGTATGTAGAATATGTATTGATTCGTTAGACTGAAATTGGGTATCGGTTCCTATATGACCGTAGGGCTGCTAATGAATAGGCATTGTGATTAGAACAAACGATTTAGTTTTTTTTAGTAATTGTTTTAAAAAAAAGTTTAATTGTGAATGAAAATATGGATTTTTTCGATGATAAGACTGAGATTAGGCTTTTGACTTTAGGGGCCTAAAGAGGAGGTTTTAGTCAAAGCAAGCGACTTCTGAGGACTTTCATTATGGTCTTTTTGAAATTTAAATGTGGCAAAAATGGCATGACAAAAACAAGTTTGCTCCCTTGTTAAGATAGAAGCAGCCCTTTATAAGTGTTGCCGCTTGGTAAATGCAGTATAATTTTTTTTTTGATTTTAAAAAAGTCTAGATTAAAAAAATTGTTTCTGATTTAAATTTGGAATCTAATATTTTTGCTCTTAAATCAATTGGGAAGGCAGACCCTTCCAAATTCCTGTGACCGTAGGATGCCTTATTATGTTTAGTATAAACATGTTTAGTACAAAAGATTCATTATGTTTAGAGCAAACAATTTAGTTATTTTACTTAAAAAAATGTAATTACGAATGCAAATATAGATCTATTTCTAGGATAAACTGAGATTAGGGCTTTGATCCTATGGGCCAAAGAAAGGAAGTTTTAGTCAAGGCATACTCAACATAAAGCAAATTTCACTTCGAATCTAGTGTCGGATATATTTTTAAAATTTAGCTGTGATTAAGGCTTAGACTTGCGGACCTTAGGGAACCAAACACGACTATTGTGTCCTAAAATGGTGACTAATAGAAAATATGAATATTCAAATTAAATCCACTTTCTGAAGGAATCGAAATATGACTTTATTTTTAAGATTTCTCAGCTATTGGTGCGAAGACTATTGCACTCTGGGGTTCTAAAAACTGGCTTTTTTGTCCGGACATGCGTCCCCTAAAAAACAGAAATGTATGGCTAGTAAAATTAAAGCAAGTTTCATTTTAAAGTCAAAGTCATGCTCTAAGATAAGGGCCAAAGTTGCAATATATACGATATTTTTTCATTGAATTCTCATACGCCTCTAGTTTTTTTTTATTATTTCCCTAAGATTTTTCTACAAGTCATCTTAGATCTACTAATATAGGGTGACCCATCTAGAGGTATTTTTCAGAACAAAAAAAAGTATATAAAAATTCAAATCAAGTGGAATCTTTATTGGTAATTTAAAAGGACAGTTTATGACATTTATTTTTTAATAAAATTTCCTTTAAATGTTGGCCACAACTACGCCTTAGGGTTCCCATTCTGAGGGTCCAATTTTGATTGACTCGTTCGAGCATTTCGACCGGTATGGCTTGAATGACACGCGTAATGTTGGCTTCCAAAACCTGAATCGTAGCTGGTTTGTCAGCATAGACTTTGCACTTTACGTAACCCCAACGAAGAATGTCTAAAGGTGTGATATCACTCGATCTAGGCTGCCAACTCACCTGTCAAATACGTGAAATTAGCTGCTTTTTGAAATGACCTCTCAATAGTTCCATTGTTTGAGCTGTATGGCAAGTGGCACCGTCCTGTTGAAACCAAGTGTCGTCAAGATTACGGGTTTCAATTTCAGGTATCATAAAGATCGACATAACAGCGCGATAGCGAGCACCATTCCCGGTTACGTTCCGGCCATCATCATTTTTGAAAAAATATGCACCGCTGATTCCACCAGCTTATAAACCGCACCAAACCGTGGTTTGCTCTGGGTATAATGGCAGCTCTTGAACCTCTTCTTGTTGCTCTTCAGCCCAAATGCGGCAATTTTGTTTATTGACTTTGACGTTGAGCCAGAAATGGGCCTCATCACTGAACAAAATGTTGGTCGAAAACCGCGGATCTTCCCGTTTCTCACCGAACGCTTATTTTCATAATACGCTTATTTCCAACATTTGATTGAAGGTAATTATTTTTAAAAAATAAATGCCATAAAAAGTCCTTTCAAATTACCAATACAGATTATTCACTTGATTTGAATTTTTATATTTATCTTTGTTCTGAAAAAATACCTCTAGATGGATCACCCTATACTTTAATTTTTCCAAACATACATAGTACGAGTATTTATATAATATGTTTCACGTTTAGGTTCTGATTATAAATAAATGGTCTGTGACCAGCCCACATTACCCTTAAAATATAAATATGAACTAAGTCCACAATATAGCTACTGAGATTTCCCGTAAAAAAGGAACAAAAAATCGGGTCATTACGAGTATCATTAGCGAAACTATGGCAGATTAATATGGTACAGCGAGTTAATTCTGTCCCTTAGAGAAAGCATGGGAAACCTTTAACTCGAAGATAATAAATTACTTCGGAATTCTAAGTCATGAGAGGAAGAAACTTAAATCATGTTAGGAAGTGTTACAGTGAGTAGACTGTGTCTTTGCTCTTCTACTTAATACTTCGCATATGCAAATTCAAGCAATGTAACGTATATAAAGATAGTTAAATAAATCGATACTATGTCGACAGCACAAATGGTACCGAAGAGCCGTGCCACACCAACGGCGAAATGTGCATCTACCTGATGGTGATATATTTGCTTCAACTTCGGTGAATAACATTTCCTTCCTCATATGACAAACATCAAGAAATCTGATCTAATAAGCTTGTGGAATACTTCACTCTTTCAAAAAAAAAAACTAAATCATCTCAGTTGCACCAGAGATCTCCCTTGCTAGATTAATAGCATTCCTTATAAATATATGCATCCTCTATTCTGGATGGTGGCATAGAGCAAATCCTTGGCTGATGCATTTATACTACCCGTCCAAATGTGCCGTCATGTGCTACGATGTCGGACCAGAGACTCAATTCTGACTCCGCATAAGACTTAAGTCGTGACGGTGGATTAACACCCAAATCGCAGGTAAAGTAAGTGCTGGGCAGGGAGTTGCCTGTGTGTTGTGGCCCAGTGCGTACCAGAGGCGTAATGTCGTCCTTATCACCTCACTAAGAGGTAGGTGATGACCCCAAAGCTAATCCTTTAATTCAAAGCCATTTAGAATTTACACTGGTAAAATTTTAGGAGTTGCTTTAGCAATCGTGTGTTGCGACCCTGTGCGTACCGGAGGCCTAATGTCGTCCTCAACACCTCAAGAAGAGGTAAGTCATGACCCCAAAGCTAATCCTTTAATTCAACTCCATTTAGAATTAACACTGGTAAAATTTTACCTTTCTGAATTTTATATAGACCCACGAAATATGGCCCTTCATGCTCTGAAAGAAACAAATTAAGTCAGCCCTGGGTCAAGCTCCAGACAGAGCCGCGAAACTTTTAGAATAGCAGAATGACGTATGCTGTTGTATTCCTACTTGCTTAATGTCTCTTATTGTGTTATAAAAGGCTAGTAGTTTGGGAAACGGCTTTTAAAATTCTCATATTTTTATGAAAAAAATTGGCTCATTTCAAAAAGTTTAGTCATGTTTCCGTAAAAAAGATGTTTATCTATTATTTTTTCTACGAAAAGAGGCTTGTGGTTGGTGACTGTTAAAAATTGTACGAGTATTATTTCACCGACAAAGAAACTTTCAGTCATTTAGCTCATATTTCCCTAGAAATGTTGGCCGCAACTTTGGGTCTCATATATATGAAACAATTTATATGCCATATGAAGTGTTTTTAGCGCAGCATCCCAAGGGGACCAGAGCATTACTACGCTGTGTGTTTTTCTAACATGTCCCCCGTTTGTAACTACAACAAGGACTAACGAGTGCCACCATCATGCGTCAGCCAGAGAGTACCTTTGTAATGATGCAGTCATTTATTTATAACGTAATTTATTTTTGGCTCCTCTAATTTACTAACTCACAAAGTTTAGTTTTAACTTTTTCTGTATGGGAATATATATTTACAAATTCATATTAATACCTTTTAGTTTTAGGTTTGAAATGAACACACATATTCACACACACTGACACTCATAATAGTCACTAACTAGTGTGTATGTTCGTATGTGCGCGTGTTTAGTTTACACATATGCATGTTATATTTTAATACCCAAAAGGCTTAATTAGTGAATGTTATATTTCATTTGATGCTATTTTGATTTTACTCATACAACCGCATGTACAAACGCACACATGCACGAAGCGAGGCGGAGTGTATGTGCATACAATTATTCTTAATAAATGGACACCTACAGGACATCAAATTTAAAGTTTTCATTTGATTAAATTTAGAAAAGCATTTACAATTTTATACTGAGCAGTTTTTTGTATGAATATTATTAAAAAAAAAGTTTTTCATTTTAGCGTACGCAGTTGATAATGTCATACAATTTTGCATGACAAGTATCTTTGCGTTTAATAAGATGGGGCACATGTACGTTACTGGAGTCTGTGGTTCTTAAGGTGCCTCATTTTGATCCAAATGGTTCGTACTTTATGTGTGGTCGTGATACATTCCACTGAAAGGCTAAGTGGACATGTTTCCATCAATGATGTGGGGTTTATTTGAATAAATCCTCTCTAGTTGGCCAGTACATTCGTCCTTAAGATTGTCAATTGAAATTTCTATACAAAAAATAAAACTGTTTTCACTTTTTAGTGAATTTTAATTCCATCATTCAATCCATAGTCTATCAAACTTTATGACCTGCCCACTGAATTCTTTACAGCAAGCTTGTTCTATTCGTACTCGCTCATTAAACGAGTATGTGGTCGTTACACGCAGAGAAAAAACATGGTTACTACCTGGTCACGCAATAAAAGTATGTTCGTCGCAACCATAGCATTGTTAATTGAATTTATTTTTGACAATAGTAAAATTGCTGCAATATTAATATTGTTGAAATGTAACAAAAGTATTATTGCCAAATTTAAAAAGGAAAATATGGTTATAGCAACAATATAAATATGGTTAGTACGACAAAAGTATTATGTTTTGCGTTTTATGTTAACAATAATATGATAACGGCAATCATACTGTATGATTGTAATTTTTCTTCATTTAAATATGCTTTTAAGAACAAATGTTTTTGGTACGGATCTAACGCAATAATAGTGCTTTTTTATCGAAATTAAAATTTTTTAAACAAGCTGCTTTGGCTTTGTCTAGCTGAAATATATTAAATAAAAACGCTTACGTTTATTTAAACTTGTTTTTTCCTACTGTGAAATAAATTGCTCCTTTTATTTTGAATTTAATGTATTTTTCAATAATTTTCATAATTCAAATCTATGGTTGACAACTTGAACCAATTCTAATAAATTATATTGGGGATCAAATCTATTGTCGACAACTTAAACCAATTCTAATAAATTATATTGGGGATCATAGTATAATTTTGTGTGATTATACTTGGGTTGTAGGGATCATAACATGGTTGCGTGTGAATCATAGCATGGTTGTGAGGATCATACTATGGTTGTATATAAAACATACTATGGTTGTGTGGATCATACTATGATTGTAGAGATCATAGTATGGTTGAGGGTGAATCATACTGTGGTTATGCGCGAATCATACTATTGCTGTGAGGATCATAGTATGGTTGTATTTGAATCATACTAGTGTTGTGAGTATCATAATATTGTTGTATCACAACCATATACGTAACAATTGTATTATCCTTTTCGAATACTGTCACAACAACCATATTTTTTTTCTGCGTGTAAGGCTATAACTTCAAAACCTTACGAGAAATTTTTAAATTTTCTTTGCCTCATACTCGTGTACGATTGGTAACTCGCTGAGAAGGTCGGTAAGTTATGCCCTCCCACCATTTTACAAAATTATAAGAACGATTTAGTTTTCAGAAAACTATAGATGATTTGCGTTAAAACTCGCTTGTTTTAAATAAATGATATTTTTGAGAAGACATTTATTTAAGAATAATCTTATCCGAGTTTAAATTTAATGATATATATATACTGAGCCCTATAATCACAAATGTATCCAAAACTTCAAACGAAGTGAAAAACTAGACTTCTAATATCCATATGTTTATATACAGTCCTAAGGACGTA